>SKCR01021708.1:0-99076 GCA_019454045.1 Zanthoxylum bungeanum | reverse complement strand
TAAGATTAAATTGGCTTTTATCCCACATCGGATTCTTAATTAATTTTGTTGTCTTTGGACTACTATATAAACCCAAAGAATTCTTCACAAATTTTTACACCAAACCTTTCAATCTTGGGTTTATATAAGTGAGCAACTCTAAAGTTTTAAGAGTAAGCCACTGATTTTGAGGATCATTAAGTCTAATTGACTAGAGGAACCTCGAGTTAAAAGTTTTGAGGTATTTGTCTAGGCTAGAACCAAGGGCAAAATACCCGTGCACTCAAGACGTAGTCTTCCCGTTGAGTTTTGGCTTTGGTGTGTGCATCTTTGGAGGCCACACACTTGGGTGGCTCTTTGGAACGTGGAAGAGCTTGCTGAGTTCGAGAAAAACTTGTAGATTGGAGGGAGAACTGGAGGATCTACGGTTCAAGTAAGTTTTTTTCTTTCTTTATTTTAATTAGAGTTCTTATGATAGTTAGCATGTTTAGGTTTATGTTCTTTGCATGTTTTATGAGTTTTATGCTTAGAATATATAGTAACATGCCTAGACTTGTAGAATAATCAAAACAAATGGGTCTTGGACAAAGGGAAAGCGGCATCATAATTTTAATATTTTATTTTTCTGCTGCGCACTCGCAGCCGTTTCCCAACAGTGGTATCAGCGCGCCGTTTTTGTTTTGATAAGTTCTCACTCATTTGAACTCCAAATTGGGTGTTTAAAAGCTCGATGGAAAGCTAACACCCTGAACTTAATTTTAGGCACAGGTTTTGCATGATTTGGTTAAGATTTGAATTGTGAAATTGCATTTAAAGTTCACGGGTCTGCAGAAAAATGTGAATAGTAAATTTATTTGAATAAAATAAAATGCAATATCATAATTAAATATTAATCAAAGTTATTTAATGCCTAAAATAATTCCAACATATTAAAACTCATATGCTTGATGATTCTATGTATGATTAGAATTGGCATGATTATTTTAGGGTGCATGCATCTAGAGACTTTCTAAGAAATAAAGAGTGTATTGCTTATCCCTTAACTAAGTAATTATTCCGTTATGAACTTAGAGATTTATTACCTTTAAGGCTAATAAATATAAATCACTTGTTTATAATAAAAGACATTATAAAAGATACAAGTGGGGTGGGACCAAGGCGTTAATAAAACTTTCCAAACTAAATTTAATTTAACCAAATGTATTATTAGAGTTAGATTATGATTTGGTGTCTTCCTTCACTCACTACCTTTTTATAGCCAAAAGGAAAAGCTGTGAAGACATCTAGATAATCATTTACTCAAAGCTTACCTTAAAGCATATTTAAAGTGTTGGACTAAGTTGGAGGATCTATTGTTTATTCATGTCACCAATGCGATAAGAGCCTAAGAAGTAAGGGTATTTAAGAGAGTTCGCTCCACCCTCCCTTGGGGAATTTTCAATGGAGGAATCCATTTGACAGTTATTCACTTAAACTTGCTAAAATCCTCAATAATAATTTAAGTCTAAAATTTACCTCCCATTGTAAAGTATAGACTCAAAGGGCTTAAACCGTATTGGCAGGACTAGGCTTTACCAGACTGACCAATACCAATTTGTCCCAAAATCGTACTATTGACAATGGTTTGACTTTTCTGAGTCATAAGACGCAGCGACCCTTAGGCGTGGTCTTATAACTTAGTGGCAAAGATTGGGTGTCCAAAAGGACTAGCATAAGCTATGACATGTTTGATTGCCCAACCCAATGATCAAGGAATTGTGATTTATATCATAAATTGGTTGGGAACCTACCTAATTATCGTATTTTATAACGACCGGCCCTAGTCGGAGTTATGAAATGATGATAATGGGATTCTTGCCCACAAGAAATCCATCATATTGGGGTTGATGCGATTTGCTTAAAATTTTAAAACAATTGAGTGGGAGCAAATTCATAATATTAAAAGTCCATGTTATTATGAAACATTAATGAAAACATATTCCTAATTTTAACATTCTCTCTTAACAGGTGGGTTAAAATATTTCACAAACATTCAAATGGCAAACAGAGTATCACTTCGTTCCATCCTTGATGAGCATAAGCTCAAATGGGACAACTACAATGACTGGTTTAGAAACCTTAAAATTGTCTTACGACAAGAAAAGATTTTCTATGTTCTTGAAAGACCATTTCCCCCTGAACCCGCAGAAGATGCTGACCAAAATACATTTGATGCTTGGAAGAAACACGTCGATGATGATGAGCAAGCAGTTTGTATAATGCTTGGCTCTATGTCGGACGAACTTCAGAAAGCTCACGAAGATATGGATGCTCAAACCATCATCTTTCACTTGAAGGAGTTGTATGCAACTTCTGTTCATACCATGAGATTCCAAGTGTCATGTGTCTTATTCCAAACAAGGTATAAGGAAGGATCTGTTAGTGGACATGTGCTTAAGATGATTGGCCACATTGAAAAAATGGCCAACCTCGGGTTCATCATGGATCATGAGATATGTCAGGATCTAATTCTTCAGTCCTTACCAAAAGAATTCTCTAACTTTATTATGCAGTTTCATCTGTCTGATAAAGAAGCTACTTTAGCATAATTGCACAATCTGATAAAGCAAGCAGAGAAGGACTTGAAACCAAAGCTTAAAACCTTCGTCATGCTTACGGGTACGGACCTGAAGCCACGAGGCCCAAAGAAAAATAAGGGCAAGGCCAAGGCTCCAGATCACCTAAAGCCCAATGGTAAGGTGGAGAAGAAAAAGGGAAAGGGGAAATATTTATTTTGTGGAAAGAATGGTCATTGGAAGAAAAACTGCAGATCCTTGAAAGCCAAAGAAGCTATGGAAGCCCAAGAGCCAAGAAGCCCAATGCTTCAGGTATGTTGTATATGATTGAACTATATTCTCAAAACTCTGAACCTTCTACTTTGGTGCTTGACACCGGTTGTGGGACTCACTTATGTAACAATGTGCAGGGCCTGAGAAACAGTAGGAGACTCCGTCATAGGGAGGTTGACTTACGCATGGGTAATGGAGCAAAACTGGCTGCATTGTGCGTGGGGACTTATTCATTAGTTTTGCCGAATGGTTTAGTTTTAGACTTAGAAGATTGTGTTTATGTACATTCTCTAGTAAAGAACATCATTTCAATTTCTTCTTTATGTAATAAAGGTTTTTCATGCCTAATAAGTTGTAATTAATGTTCTATTTATTTCAATGAAATAAAATATGGAGATGGTATTTTGAATAATGGTATCTATGTCTTACAAACTAACAAAAAATGTTCAACCTCTAATATATACAACGTTAACTCGAATAATCTCAATGAATCACTTCTATGGCACAGTCGCTTAGGTCATATCAATGAAACAAGATTAACTAAGCTACATAAGGATGGGTATTTCAGACCCTTCAAATATGAACCTTATGGAACTTGTGAGTCTTGTTTACTGGGTAAAATGACCAAATTACCCTTCAAAGGTAAATGACAGCGTGCAGCGGAGACATTAGAACTCATACACTCTGATGTATGCGGACCAATGTTAGTCACCGCTAGAGGTGGATTCTCCTACTTCATTACCTTTATCCATGATCACTCGCGATATGGGTATTTGTACCTTATGCGGTACAAATCTGAAGCCTTTGAGAAATTCAAAGACTTCAAAGCTGAAATAGAAAACCAGCTTAATAAAAGTATTAAGTCACTAAGGTCTGACCGAGGTGGTGAATACTTAAGCAACGAATTTCAATTAAGCAACGAATTTCAAGATTACTTGAGAGAAAATGACATTATTCCCAGTGGACTCTTCCAGGAACTCCACAGCATAATGGGGTCTCCAAAATGAGAAATCGAACATTATTAGATTTGGTCCGATCAATGATGTCAGGCACGGATCTACCTCTTTCATTTGGGGTCTTGCTTTAGAAACTGCAACACTACTACTAAATCAAGTTCCTTCCAAGACTGTTAGTCAAACACCATATGAGTTATGGTCTGGGAAACGTCCTAGTCTTAGTTATCTAAGAGTTCGGGGATGTGACGCAAATGTCAAGCTCACACAAACTAACAAATTGGATGATAGGGCAGTTAAATGTAAGTTTGTAGGATATGCCTTTAACTCAAGAGCATACGTGTTCTATGTTCCAAATGAACAAAGAACATTTGTCTCACGAAATGCTAAATTTCTAGAGAACGAATTCATTATCAAGAAATATAGTGGGAGTAGACCTGACCTCGATGAGGTACGAGAAGAACAAACTAACATAGAATTAAACCTCAGGCCCCTCAAAAGGGCAGAGACGGAACAACCACAAGGTTATGAACTCAGAAGGTCTGGTAGGGAAAGACATGAGCCTGAAAGATATGGTTTCCATATTGATGAGGAACATGATCAGGTCATTGATAATGACGATCCCACCAGTTATGACGAAGCAATGCGTGACATTGATTCAGTCGAGTGGCTTGAGGCCATGAAATCCGAAATAGACTCTATGTATCAGAATCAAGTCTGGGACTTGGTAGATGCACCTGAAGGGATAAAACCCATAGGCTGCAAGTGGATTTACAAGCGTAAAACTGATGCAGAAGGCAACATCCAAACCTATAAGGCTAGGTTGGTGGCGAAAGGTTATAGACAAATCCAAGGAATTGACTATGAGGAAACCTTCTCGCATGTTGCAATGATAAAGTCCATTCGAATTTTACTGGCACTAGCTGCACACTTTGATTATGAGATTTGGCAGATGGATGTCAAAACAGCTTTCCTTAATGGGAACCTCGTAAAGGAAGTCTATATGACACAACCTGAGGGGTTTGCATCTAAGGATGATCATAATAAATTATGCAAGCTTAAACGATCATTTTATGGACTCAAGCAAGCCTCTAGAAGTTGAAATATACGATTTGATGAGACAATCAAAGAATTTGACTTCATCAAAAATGTAGATAAGCCTTGTGTTTACAGGAAAAGTAGTGGGAGTGCTGTTGTATTTCTTGTATTATATGTCAATGACATATTAATCATCGGGAATGATATTCCCATGATGCAAGCCACCAAGCAATGGTTATCTCAGAATTTCTCCATGAAAGATTTGGGAGAAGAAGCCTACATCCTCGGCATTAAGATCTACCGTGATAGATCTAAGAGGTTGTTAGGACTTTCTCAATCTACGTACATAGATAAAGTTTTGAAAATATTCAAAATGGAAGATTCCAAAAGAGGTAATTTACCTACTTGTCATGGAATCAAATTATCTAAGGAGCAATGTCCACATACTCCTTCAGATAGAGAGCGTATGAGTAGGATCTCTTATGCTTCAGCAATAGGATCGATCATATACGACATGCTATGTACAAGACCTGATGTCTCTTATGCTCTTAGCATAACGAGTAGGTATCAGGCAAATCCTGGTGAGCAACACTGGGCAGCTGTCAAAACAATCCTCAAGTATCTAAGAAGAACTAAGGATGTGTTTTTGACATACGGAGATTGTTCTGAGATGAAAGTCATTGGTTACTGTAATGCGATATATGTTTACTTTGAATGGCGTTGCTGTCAGTTGGAAAAGCTCAAAGCAGTCAACTACAGCAGACTCCACCACTGAAGCCGAGTATATTGCAGCATCTGAGGCAGCTAAAGAAGCAATCTGGATAAAGAAGTTCATCACGGAACTGGAAGTGCTTCCTACGATAAAGAATGGCATCACGATGTACTGTGACAACACGAGCGCCATTGCTCAATCAAAGGAACCAAGGTCCCACCAGAAATCCAAGCATGTACTCAGGCGATTTCATCTCATCAGGGAGATTGTTGAGAGAAAAGAAGTTATTATAGAGAAAATACCCACAGAAGATAATCTTGCAGATTCTCTGACTAAATGGCTGACTCAACAAAAGCATGATAGGCACACCCGAGAGTATGGTGTCCAGATTCATACTAGTTGGCTATAGTGCAAGTGAGAGATTGTTAGGGATATGCCCTATACCCAACTTGTGGATGTGCTATATGTACATGTATTTGTAATATTTTCATTAATTAATAAAATGGCAATCTTTATTATACGTGTCTTACATAACTTATATGAATCATCAACACTGTAATAAAACCCTTGGAGTAATAAGACGATGGCTTCCACGCCTTATGAGAATCATTACTCTTAAATGTTTCTAGTCATAGTTTTGTGAATAATCTGGGCGTTCATAAAGCGAGAGAGACTAGCATGATAATATGATCTGCCCTTAAGTGGGGTAGCCAATCTCATAGGCTACTAGCAGAGATCCGTCCGCTTGGTGTATCACATGGATGCATGAGTTGCTCGTGTCCATCGAACTGACCGCCGAGAGTTTTCATATGGAGTGTTTATCCCATGTGTCTGTGAGAACTTTCATGTATCGATTATATGACTAGTCTTTAGACTTGAGGTCTTTATAATCTTATGTGTGGATCAAATAACTTTGACATTCTCCTTCCCCGGTTCAAAAGATCTGGTCATAAGGGTATGATTGGGTCATTTGTTGAAACACATGAAGTTTGTAAAGATACAACAGAGAATTGCCACTCTCTCAGATAATATTTTCTTATAAGAGTAGTATTCCAATTCGCGGGTTGATATGTGTGATCAGTGCTTGAGACTCTGGCCACAGTGGAAGAATCATGTGAGATTTTTGGGTTAGCACGATTCATGACACTATCAACATCATATCTTTGACCATATGGGTAGACACTTTTCGTACCCTAGGTCAATAGGTGGGGATACAGTGAGGCGAGGGACCGTATCATATGTAAATCGCATACAGAATGGGTATATATATATTTCCTTCTCATTTGGAGGCATTGGCATGTTGTTAGATGTCAACCTTGGTCATTGAAATCGAACGACCATCTGATCGGAGGATAATTTATGTTCGATTAAATTATCACGATTCATTTCATGTCCAACTTGAAGGGAACCCAAAAGGTCACACAACAAAGTCGAAATCAATGGTTCACAGTGCACAGTACATATTTAACAGCATATATGATTGATGTAGGAATTGTTCATAAATGGTTCAATATGTTTAATTATTGAACAGATCATTTATGAGGTTCCATAGTGGCTTAGGGATTGGTGAATGACGATAGGGGCACTTAGGGAATTGGAATTAAAAAAAAAACTATTCACATTAATAGTATTGCGTGAATAGTACTGCGTGAATAGTAAAAAACATTTTTGTTATTTTTGTTATTTGTTTTGAATTCCAATTCTTCCCAAACTCTTATTAGGGTTTTATAATCTCATTAAACCACTAAATTAAGATCCAATGGCTAAGATTAAATTGGCTTTTATCCCACATCGGATTCTTAATTAATTTTGTTGTCTTTGGAGCACTATATAAACCCAAAGAATTCTTCACAAATTTTTACACCAAACCTTTCAAATCTTGGGTTTATATAGTGAGCAACTCTAAAGTTTTAAGAGTAAGCCACTGATTTTGAGGATCCTTAAGTCTAATTGACTAGATGAACCTTGAGTTAAAAGTTTTGAGGTATTTGCCTAGGCTAGCACCAATGGCAAAATACCCGTGCACTCAAGGCGTAGTCTTGCCGTTGAGTTTTGGCTTTGGTGTGTGCATCTTTGGAGGCCACACACTTGGGTGGCTCTTTGGAACGTGGAAGAGCTTGCTGAGTTCGAGAAAATCTTGTAGATTGAAGGGAGGACTGGAGGAGTCTACGGTTCAAGTAAGTCTTTTTATTTCTTTATTTTAATTAGAGTTCTTATGATAGTTAGCATGTTTAGGTTTATGTTTTTTGCATGTTTTATGAGTTTTATGCTTAGAATATATAGTAACATGCCTAGGCTTGTAGAATAATCAAAACAAATGGGTCTTGGGCAAAGGAAAAGCGGCATCATAATTTTAATAATTTATTTTCCGCTGCGCACTCGTGGCCGTTTCCCAACACTTATTATATCTATTAGGTGGCATGTGTACACCTAATAGTTTTGTCATTAGCTAATCTATTTTTATGCTTTGGTATGGCCTCCACATTTATGTGTTTGCCATTGAAAGAAAGCATTAAATGCTTAATGACAAAGTCATTGTCTTTAGCTTATCATTTCTTGTGCTTTGGTATGACATTCACATTTTTTTGTTGGCCATTGCAAGAAAGCATTAGATGCTTAATGACAATGTTAGTTGGCTTGTGTAAGAAAATATAATCTCTACCATTTCTCTCACTTCTAAGGTTAACATTTTGCATTCATTCACACAAGTGAAAATGAGAGAAAATAGAGAGAGTTCAAGCATTCACAAGTGTTATGAGAGTGTTTGAAATTCCAAAAGCTAAACACCATTGTGACATTTTTATTCTCTAAATTGTTTAGAGTTTAATCTTTGTGAGTGAAGCCCACACTTCGGTTTGTTGGTTTCGAGTCATAGTTCGGAAGATCGAATGGTTGTCAAAAGATTGATTTCGCCTACTACAACAAAGGGAGAAGGCAAAGAAAATTTTAAAGATCCATACCGGAGTCGGTACCCACGAAAGCAACGTCTGTCGCACTAAGGAAAATAGTTCCTACACAAAGGACATCACCTATAATAATACATCCCATAATCTGTAATTAAGGCTGACTTTTCTTCATCCGGGATATATTTTGCTCTGATTGTACCCCGAGAATGCATCCATGAAACTTAACAGCCTATGACAAGTTGTTGAATCCATCAACTGGTCCACCTTCAGAAGCAAAAAACTATCACTCGAGCAAGCCTTATTCAAATCGGATAAGTCCACACACATTCTCCACTTGCCATGAACCTTCTTCACCAAGGCCACATTTGATACCCATTATGGGTACTTAACTTCCCTTATAAATCCAGCATTTAGCAGTTTGTCTACCTCGGCATGAATGGCCTCATACAACTCTTAGTTGAAGATCATTCTTTGCTGTTTTACCACCTTGTGTGGCGAATCTATCGACAAGTGCTGACTGATAACCAGAGGATCTATCATGGGAATATCCTTATGGCTCATGCAAAGACATCCGCGTATTCCCTCAGGAAGTCTACCAGCTTCCCTTTCAAGCCCTAATCTAACCTGGCCCCGACCTTGACCAACTTCTCAGAGAGAAATAGCTCTACCGACGCTAGCTTATCTCCTGCTCCCACATACTGAGTGGGGTCTTCAGGTCGAGGATCGGTCGACTCCACCTTGGCTGCTTCCAGGTCTCTCTCCTTCTTTTTATGCACTACGAGATCATCAACACACGAGGTTTTCTTCGAGGTGGCTGCAAAATAACTCCTAGCCAACTTTTGACTTCCACACACTACCCCAACCCCATCTCTAATCGGAAAATCCAGCTTCAAGTAGTATCTCGACATAGCAACCCTTGATTTCATCATCAACGGCCTCCCCAAAATCACCTGGTAACTACTCAGGCAATCTACTACGGTTAAGTCCATCATTATAATCCGGGAATCGAGGGCTGTCCCAATGGTCATTATAAGCTGCACATGACCCAATGGGACAACCGTAGCACCCCCAAACCCATACAAGGGCGTTGCATTCTGTATCAAAATGGTGAACTCTACTCCCAGCCTATTCGGGGCTTCCTTAGATAAAATGTCCATTGTACTCCCTGTATCCACCAATATTCGATCTACCTCGGTCCCACAAATATTGGCCTTGAATATGAGTGCATCGTCATTAGGGTAGCTTACTCATTGAGCATATTCATTTATGAACATTATCGGGATTAGCTTGGTCCTCTGAATTCTCATTGTTTTCTCAGTGGTCATCACCTCGTGGTTGTTGATTCAGAAGTAACTTTTCCTTGCCTTATTTAAATCCCATGCCAATGTCCTTCCCCCGGAAACAGTGAACACGAGCCTTTGCTATCTTATTTGTCTCACCTTTATAACCTCGTGATCGATGCATTCTTTTAGGTAACAATTCCTCCCAAGTCTTCCACATATTCCGGGAAATCCCTACAGCCCTCAGTGGTATGTCCCCTCGAATTGTGATGTGCACAATAGGCCCGATTATCCCTCTTATCCACCAGAAACCTTCTGGGGTCGAGCTTTATCGAAAGCCCATTGTCATGTATTTCTCGAGCTATCTGGAACAGGGGTCGGTTGAAAGCCGTGTATGCAGTGCCCCCCATAACATAGGCAACCTTAACTGGTAGTCTTCTCCCAGGCTTTGGGTTACCATGAGTTAAGGGTCTGAATTCCTGAAGCCTCGGGGATGGTCCCCTCCATCCGCCACCTCTGTCGCAATGGGTATCTGGTCTTTGTTCTTTCTTTGCTGGAGCTACAACCCCTCTGGCTATCTTCTTTTCTTCAACAATTAGCAAAAACCTCATTGCATGTTCCAAGGTTGTTGCGTAGTCTGAAACCTCTTAAATCATGAGGTGGGACCACAACCTATCGACCATCAGTGCAATTTTCCAATGCTTCTGGGGACTCATACGCCCCAACCGCTAACACCAAGATATGGTATCGATCGATGCAACCCTTCAGTGATTCATCGTCACACTGTTTAATAATTCTCAGCGACCCGACCGTCTTCCTCGGTGTGTATGCTCCTTTAAAATGACACATAAAGGACTTCCTCAACTGTGAAAAGCTGCTAATACTCCCTGGATTCAAGTTCCTGAACCACAAGCTGGCCAGTCCTCATAGGGTCAGGAGGAATATTTTGCAAACTGCTTCCATCACCACTCCTTGAATCTCCAAAAGCAAGGTGAATTTCTCAACGTATGACCTAGGGTATGTGTCCCCCTTGTAAATGTCAATTGTTGGCATGGTTAACCTTATAATGAACTGTACCTTTAGCACCTCATTAGTAAAAGAGGATGTTTTCGTCTTGGTCATCCAGACCACCTCCCCGCGTACTTTTCTCTAATTTTCCTATTTCTTTCTTGAACCAGTCTCTCATATGAATCTCAGTGTCCTCATTTCCTCGACTAAAGGCCCCATTATACTTGCTCCTCCGAGCGTGATATCTCTTCCTACTCGGAGCTCTTCACCCCAATCATGATATCGCTCGAGCTCACTCTCCTCAAAGTTGGGACTATTACTAGATAATTTTGGGGTTCGCCCATCATCGTCATCCTCCCAGGTCTCCTCCTCACACTAGCCACAAATACAGACCTCACCTTGTGTGTGTTTTTTCTCTCCTTCTCGTGATCCCCTTCCACTTAGACTACTCTCTTCTTGTTGAAGATCTCTTCCCTCATTGGCTAGGGCCTGTGTGCGTTTTCTCTCCCGATTTATTCTCCAATTTCTTAATCTTTTCCATCATAGTCTTTATATAGGCTTGGGTTGCTTCTCGTTCCTTTCGGGCATTCTCATTTTCCAACCGTAATCTTTTTTTAACATCCCCAGTGCGGAGATGTTAACGGTAAGTGATGGATCCTCACCACCACCCTGAGTCTCTTACCATTTCTAAACTTCTTTGACTATGTTACTATAACATCCATTTGTTAAACTATTTCACGAACCAATTAGTGTTGTACGAACAACTTACTGACTTTAAATAAATACTTATACCTTAAATAAATAACATCATATACCTTTAGACTTGACTCACACCGATATACATGCATTATATCTGAATCCGAACAACAAACTTAGCACGATAGACCCATTGTTTTAAAATGTGGTCGAGGCGGCCGCCTCGAGGTGTCGCGTCGCCGCCTCGCGACGACGGCGCGTTGAGGCGGCCGCCTTTTTCGATTTTTCCGAGCCGGCTGCCTCACGCCAAATCGGCATGAGGCGGCTTGAGGCAGCCGCCTCACGCAAAATCGGCGCGAGGCGGCTTGAGGCAGCCGCCTCACGCAAAATATTTTTTACTTGCATCCCTCGCCGATACGGTTTCACCGTCGTCGCCGGCTCTTTCCGAGAAGGAAAAGGCGATCGCTGAAAAGGATTTTTACTTGCATCCATCGCCGTTGAGTACACCGAGAGGTAACGAGCCGCCAGAGCTTTTGACTCTGTTTCCAACTTCTCGTATTGATCATCAGCAAACTCGAGATTAGGGTTTTGCTTATATATATATATATATATATATATATATATATTATTATTATTATTTTACTTACATATTTTCTTAGTTCTGTTTTAGGGTTTGTTTTTTTTTTTTTCCATTTTGAATGGTAATATGGGTAAAGTGGTATGATCAATTCATGTGAAATATTATAAATATTATATTTTTTTCCTCTGAATTTTCGATTTGATTGTGGATGATCATCACACAGTAATTTTTTGATACAATAAAAATATTAACGACGTAATATAATTAATTAATAAATGACATATAATTATATTAAATCTTTAATAATATCAAATAAATAAATTATTGAATTGTTTGTATGAGTGATATGTTACTGATCGTTCGGTTGAATTATTTGAATGATGACAATAGTTCAAGTTTCAACGGGAAGACACTAATGGGTCCAACGACAATTGAGAAGAAACTGCAATAATAATGATTGGCAATTATTTATTATATTTTCAACTATTTTGTAAGTTTTTTAGGAAGAAAAGTTCAACACACATGTTTTAGCATGAAAGGCTATAATCCATATTAATAAAAAAAAAAATACTAAAATGGTAAATTTTAAAGTCGAACTCACATTTTATTAATTTAAGAAGTTTCAGTATTTTTTTTCGGTGAACTTATGATAATTTGAATAAATATTTTGTAGATTCATACAAAGAAGAGAAATATGTTTTGAAGAAATGAATGTATTTTGGATTTAACATGTTTTTATTATTCTGATATTACGATTTTAATTATTTTTCCGATTTTCGCCTCGAGGCGGTCCGCCTCGCGCCTCAATGGCCGGCCGCCTCGAGGCGCCGCCACGTATTTTTAAACATTGGATAGACCCATACTCTAGTGACTGCAGTAAAATCGATTCATCGATCTTAGGCTCCTATTCGGTTATGGCTCTCCAGATAAAGCTACCTGCAAAACAAACTGTGGAGTTGGGGGTCAGATCATTTGAACGATCTGGTGAGTAGATACTAAAAATAACAAACCATAAGAAAAAAATCTAAAACATATTCATAAATCATTTTTCATTTATGTATCGTCAAAAATATTTCAAGCATTCAACGCCCAAGTGCGAAGACTGAGCGAGGAACGAATGATCCATTGTCGACAAGGTAGCGGTCAATCAATTTATGATGGACGAGACCCTAAACAAACGTCCCGACGGAAACATAATGATAAGTCGTAAAAGAAAACATAAAAAATTATGCAACGACCACTAGGATGGAAACATATCATCAATCGAGCGTCTCAGCGGAAACATATCAATAATTTGAAAAAAAATCATGAAAACATTTAACAAGCGCTGAGACGGAACCATTTAATCATTATGCATATTCTTTTATCGATTTAACTTTAAAATAAATAAAAATTCAAGACTTGAAACAATTTAAATTATAAGTAAATAAAATATAAAATAAGGCATCCACTCACTGAGATTTATGATTGTCTAGAAACGCGCTATGGAATCGCTAACGATGTGAGCTCCTGCCAATAATATATAATAAATCGAATTCATTAAACTAGGCATGGCAAAAATAATTCTTAAATATTAATTAGGCTATACAACGTATGAAATTCCAAATTCACTAAAAGTCAGGGTACTCAAGTTATCTAAGGATTTTACGGACCTAGATTCGAAGTTACGAAAGTGCGGTAGCGAAATTTCAATTTCTGCCTAATCATTAAAATCACATGCTCAATGGTTAAATTCGAAAATTCAGTACAACTAATTGGTATGGAATCTAGGGCTAAATTTAATAGAATTGATCTTAATGTGTCTAGTTTATGTCGGTTTTTACAGATCTCATTTTCGATTTCAGAAACTCAAGTTCTAAACTGAAATTTAGGGGTTGTTCAGATAAAAACAAAATGTAACAACTGTAGTATACCCAACTTCAAATATTCGGTCCGACCTCATCTTAAGTCCAACAATTCTGATTTTTGGATATGTTTTCCTCTAATATGTCTTATTTATAAAGAATTTTACGGATCTTGATTTCCATCTCCAGAACTCTTTATAAGCAAATCATCACAGGCTGCTCAAGTAAGACAGAAACTAAAACATCTGCAGGGCGTACAACTTTTAAAATTCGCCTTAAATTCATATTAAGTTCAAAAATTCCAATTTTTGGAAATGATGTTCTTTAATATGTTTGTTTTACCCATAATTTTACAATTTGGAAAATGGATGCCTAAAAATCATGTTATAACATAAATATCACAGCCTGCCAGGAACTTGTCTTAATCCAAACTCATTGCCCATAATATTACATTCACTGCTCAACTATCTTTACTTAATTTAGCCATTACATTTGTGCTTAACAAGTTAAATACATATTATCATGCACAAAATTGATCAATTATTCAACGCTATTAAGGTTTAACAATTCATCGAAAGTGTTACCTATACACATTTCTTTTACTACTTCTCATGTTTATTTACCCGTGTTATCACCACGTTCATAATTCAATAACCCTTATCAACCAACACCACACTAGACATCAGCATCATTCAATAACAGCATCATTACACAAATAAACATTTCAATAACTCATCAATTATGCATTAATACACTCAATTTTCCAGCTCTTTTCATTGTCGAGTTTACCCTTAACTATGAACACGTTCTAATGTCTTCAATCGCCACAATTCTCAGTTAATGTAACTACCATACATGCATTTAACCCATTTTATCTTCCACTCAACTTCTTCAACTCTCAAAAATGAATCTAGGATTCATGAATAAGCTTTAGAATTTATTAAAGTGCACAACGCATATTCGAAACCATTTATCATCATTCCAACATCATACATCACACAAATCATCAACATCTCCAACATATAAATTCAATTACATGTAGAAGTAAACTAATTAATTTGGAAGTGTTCTCTTACCTTTAATAGAAGTAGAAATCTTGTTCAATTACTCCCCTAAAACTTATAGACACCCATTCATCCTTGTATCCCTTTTTTTTTAATTCCTTCACAAAGCTTGGCTTGAAATCAAGCAAAATATTTCTCCCTTCAAGCTCTCAAGTGTTCAACCATTGAACCCACTCTCATAAAATAAAATAAAAAATAAAAAAGGTAAGTTTCCCTCTTCTCTCTAGACTTTCGACCATATATGCTATTGTTAAAGGTTTTTTTTATTATTATATTTTTCAAGACTTGAGCTATTATCATGAGAAATGAAGAAAGATCTAGGAGCAAATATATATATTGGCCGATTTTTTTTTTTTGCCATTATTTTGGGCTTATTTTTATTGCTTCTAAATACAACCAAGTTGGCTTCTAATTACACTCCTGATCTTTGGTCCAATTTCATCTAGATACTTTTGGTAATTTTGTATCCCATCCATGTCAAGTTTATATTTCAAATTACTACCCCCAAGGTTTAGAAAAAATTTCATTCTAACAATCAAATTTTAATGTAACAATTACGTGAAATTTCGGCTATTACACTTTTCCATTCACTCCGCCATTGAAGTCTCCAAGGCTATAGGGTTTGCATCTTCTGCCATTGTCTTAGTGTGTTTTTTGCTTCTTGTACTCTCCCCACAGACGACGCCAACTGTTGACGGTTGTTTTTCTTTCAAATGGCAATATGGAAAATTAACCTCTCGAATAAACCTCCTTCAGCCATGAATTTGTTTGGTTAGTATGGAACCAAATGCAAACTCAGCAAGAAGACAGGTAAATCACACATGCAAGGATTTACGTGGTTCGACGGAGGGTGCCTCCAACTTACATCCACGTGAGAAAATGGGTGGTTTTATTACTGCTCGGGGTCAAGACCGACCCGAGCTACAAATGGTGTTATGAGCTTACAAATGGCTTATAACACCTCGGATCTTACATTAGACACCTCGGGTCTTACACTGGCCCGTTATAATTTTCTCAATGGTCATACAACCGACCAGTTTTCTCTTTCTATCACTAGGTTTTTGGTTCATGATTTCTCTCTAAGTGTTGAATTGCCAATTTTTTCTCTCTTGAATTTGAAACTTCAACTCATTTATATAGACTTCTGAATCCACTATTTCACCGCCTATGATGTCAGCTTATGTCACAGTTATCATTACAGTAATAAGTTTCCTCAATTACCCATAATTCGGCCAATCAAATTAGTAATTTTCTCTGTCACTGTACCGACCTATGGCGGCCTATGACGGTTCTGCTCTGCCACTTCCTTGCCACCACACTGATGGCGGCCTATGGCGGCTGGCAGGGACTACTTTCACGGTGAACCACTGTCTTTCCATAGTCATCATTAGTCTTCTAGAAGGGTATCTTCTCACTTTATGACATACGTCACTTGACTCCAACGCAGATTGGTCTGTGTCCCATCTTCGTTCCTTAGGTCGGCGTATCGAGGTGGAAGATACTTGGTCAAACTCCATCTGACTTCTTCAACCAGGTCGGGTTGCTGAAGATGGACCCCGCAGGTCAGTTTCCACAAATACTCAAATGAACCCAAGTCCACACTTCTTCTTTAGATCGGGTTGGTATCTCAATTTACTTTATTATCAATACAATTAGCCCTTACATGAACCCCTCCGTATAATGGGGTCAGGTTCTGCTACCCAATTTCGTCTGTCTATCCGAGCCTTTGGGCCTCTATAATGCATTTTTGGCTAAGAATATATCCCTCATCTGTATTTGAATCCTATTTAAGGTAAAAAAATCACCATTAACACCTTTGATTTAGAGAAATCCATAATCCATAATTCTTTATTTTGTGTGGATATCATGTAACATCCCCAATATGGAGATGTTACCAGCAGGTGATGGATCCTCACCACCACCCTGAGCCTCTGACCATTTCTAAACTTTCTAGACCACATTACTGAAATAGACATTTATTAGGCTAATTCATGAACCCATTTGTGCTATACGAATAACTACTGACTTTAAATAAATACTTATACTTCATTTAATATAACAACATATACATTCAGACTTGACTCAAACTGACATATATGCATTTTATCTAAATGCGGACAACAAACTTAGCATGACAGACCCATACTCTAGTGACTGCAGTAACTCAATTCCTCAATCTCAGGCTCTCATTCGACTATGGCTTATCAGGTAAAGCTACTTGCAAAACAAACTGTAGAGTTGGGGGGTCAAATCGTTTGAAAGACCTGGTGAGTGGATACTAAAAATAACAAACCATAAAAAAATTCTAAAACATGTCTATAAACTATTTTTCATGCATGTGTCGTAAAAAACATATCAAGCGCCCAACGCCCAAGTTGCGCGCATAGACTGAGCGAGGAATGAAAGATCCCTTGTCGACAAGGTAGCGGGTCAATCAATTTCTGATGGACGAGACCCTAAACAAGCACCCCGGTGGAAATATATGATGAGTCATAAAAATATAAAAACATGCAACAAACGTCAGGGCATAAACATATCATCAATCGAGCATCTCAACGAAAACATATAGATAATTTAGAAATCATGAAAACATTGAATAAGCGTTGAGACGGAAATATTTAATCATTATGCATATTATTTATCAATTTAAAACCTCAAAACAAATAAAACTTCAAAACTTGAAACATTTTAAATTATAAGTCAAGAAAACATAAAGTAAAGCATCCACTCACTGAGATTGATGATTGTCTAGAAACGCGCTATGGAATCGCTGACGATGTGAGCTCCTGTCAATAACATATAATAAATCGAATTCATTAGACTAGGTATGGCAAAAAGTAATTCTTAAACATGAATGAGGTTATGCAAGGCATGAGATACCAAATTCACTAAAAATTCAGGGTACTCAGGTCATCTAAGAATTTTACGGACCTAGATTTCAAATTACGTATGGTAGCGAAATTTTCAAATTCTACAAAAATGTTAAAATCCCATGCTCAAAGGTTAAATTCAAAAATTCACTAATATTTATTGGAATAGAATCAAGGGCTGAAATTTTAATAGAATGGACTTTAATGTGTCTAATTTATGTCCGTTTTTACGGATCTCAGTTTTGATTTTAGAAACTCAAGTTCCAAGCCAAAATTCAGGAGTGATCAGGAAAACAAACTGGGTGTATTCGCAGCAGATCACCCAACTTCAAAAATTCGGTTTGGTTTCATCTTAAGTCCAAAAATTCTGATTTTTGGATATATTATTCTCTTATATATCTAGTTTATCCCGAAATTTTATGGATCTTAATTTCGACCTACAGAACTCAACTTATAAGCATATCATCACAAGCTGTGCAGGTAAGACTGAAACTAAAATATTTGCAGGCATCCCTCTTCTAAAATTCGGTCTAAATTCATGTTAAGTTCAAAAATTCTTATTTTTGAATATGTTGAACCTTATTATGTCTAATTATCATAGAATTTTACGGTGTGTCAAACGGAGGTCTAGAATTCATTTAATGACCAAAATAGTGAGGTCTGTCCAGGCTGCACTTCTTCATAGAATCCACTGCTACTTGCCTTTACTCTCTGCCCTTTTTAACCCTTTAGATTTAACCATTACTAGTATGTATTTTAATACTATAGTTACACATTATTAACTATAAAACACAACAAAACTCAGCTCCCCCTTAGTTGCCGAAATTACCTATTTCTAATTTTACCATTTTTATGCATCTACGAGCATGAATTCATCGTCAACATCGCCCATCAACTCCATTAGATACACTCCATTTCAACACCATAACCCTTACTCATACTCAATATCCCTAATTCAAGCAATCTTCTAGGGTTTACTACGATTCCCAAATCATTTCTTCACAATTACCACACCAATACAACATTATCATCATCCATCTTCACATAATTATTATTTGCAACCAAACTGAAATTGCAGGATATAAAATAGGATTTTTCTTACCTCAAGATGAATTCAATCATTATCCAACTCCCTCTCTTCTAAGGCTTGTCTTGGACTTGATTGAGTTCCTCTTGAACTTATTTAGGCTTGACTCCTTAGCTTTCTACTCTCTTTGACTCACAAAATGGAGAACAATTTCAGGTCTTCCTTCTGCTTCTTCTCTCTCGGCAGTAAGCCAAAAAAAATGAGCATTTTTCTTCTATTTTGTTGCTTCTTTATTTCTTATATATTTTTGCAATGAGAGAGTAGAAATTACAAGATTATTCTAGATTTGGGCTTAGCCTCACAACTTTAATTTTGCCGGCCCAATTTAAATTATTTTGTTTTAAAATTATAATGCCCAATGACAAGCTTAATGGGCTTGTTATTTGTTTGATTTGGGCTTGAGCGTATTTAGTAATTTGGTGGAGTGTGATTAATAGGCGCATTTAGCAAATGCATCCACTTTATTTTCATCACGCATCCCACACGTCTGAATCACCTTTAATGTCCTTATGCTTCGGAAAAATTCATTCTAGATTCTCTTCTTCTGAAAAATTCATACTCTATTCTCCGTTTTTTATGGTTAAGTTATTTTGTAAATTTTCGGCCATTACATATCATTGGAGGCCTAGCATTTGGACGACTTTGAAGATTATACAAGAAGAAAATTAAGAATTATTTTAACTCCATTACTGATTAAGATTTAAGGTAAAACTTAACTTATGATTTTATTATATTTTGTTATCATAAAACATCCAATTAATAATACGATCTTAGTATGGAAATTTAAAATTTCCATCGAATATTGTATGATAAATTTCCAACATATAGGTTAAATATTGTGCCATATAGTAAGAATAAGAGCTATTTATTTTAATTGGTGTATTCATGTAATTAGAAATGAAGTTTAAGCTTGAGAGGTCTTGAATAACTTAAAAGTGTAATGTTGATGGATTTGAGGGAACATGATATTGGTGTGGTATGTATTTATAGAAAAGTTTATTTGGAGTGTTTCTTAATTATACGAGGTTTGCAGGCAAATAAGGTATAAACACATGGAAAATTCTGCCGATTTTCAACATATATAGTAGTTTTATCTAACTATAATAATTAAGATGAAATCAGAAAGACTTGGCTTTGAAGTTCCATGATGAGCTGGCGATTTGATAATTAAAAAAAAAAAAAAAAATGGTGGATCAATGCCAATTGAAATTGACGATGTATTGTGGCATTTACACATTGGGGATTATATAGTTTATAACTCCTTGTCGGACTTCCCTAAAGATTCTGTCATTTTTTAATAATATATATATATATATATATATATGTATGTATGTATGTTTGCAACAACTATTTATCGAGTATTTCATGAAAATAATTTGTTAATCTCAAAGCACAAATAGAGTGAAGAAAAAGGAGAGCAAATCATGCGTTCTTGTTCAAGCTTCTCTCCAAAATCTCACCCTTTACATGTACAGTCTGCAGGTACTCGTTTCCTTCTAAGTTCTTACCACTCTCAAAACAAAGAAATTACATTTTTAATAACTTTATAAGGTTGCACAAAGGGTTGAAACCCCTTATAACTTTTGGAAAAATAAAATAAAAATATTTTTTTTATGAACAGCCTATTTATCATTTTCATTGTCCTAAAGGCCCCTTCAGAGTTTCAAAATTTTATTATTTCCCTTTTTCTTCCTTTCTTTTTCTTTATATATTTCATCTCTCGAAATAATGGGTTTATCATTGACATTGAAAATTGAAATTGTTCATCTTACTTATTTCATATTCTTAATTTATTTTCCAAATTAAGAAATTTTGGACTACTTATAAAAAGTATCTATTAAACGATTTTTTGTTTATTATTAATTATTGTTGGAACTTAGACCTGAAACATCATCTTAGGACCATTGTTGCCCCATGTTAATAAAAATAAAAGCTTTACTACGAAACATTTATACTACTAATTTGCAAGTAAATTAACTTATAAAAAAAATACTATTGTGTAATTTATAAGACCATAACATAAAATTGGATAATAACTAGATAAATTATTGAAAAGTGACACGTAATCTTATAGAAATTAAATAATATTTTATGTATTGAAGAATTTTAGTGCCTTTTTAGCCATTTCAGGTTGGGTTACGACGCTTCAATTACCATTAATGGCACGAATACATGGCGTCCTTAACAGGAATCAATGCAAGAAGCAGTCTATGAAATATTGCTGCCAAAGTTCATTTTATTCCACCCATAAAATCAGAAACAATAGTGAGGATATAAGTAACAAAAATTACAAAGCATTCAACAAATATCGTGTTTATGTCACATCGCAAGATGGTACAGAATCAAATTCCGCAGCTGATGATAACATACTGATAAATTTTTTACTCAACAATTTAACTACACTTTTTCATTTTACTCGCCCTTACACATGGATCGGCTCCGTGAGTTCTTTCTACCATTTGTCTTAAACATGAATTTCTTTATATATATATAGTCATTTTCCTATATGAATGTCCGCACGAATTTTTCATGCGAATGCACGTAAAGTACTAGTATTTTATCATGCAAAAAAAATTTAAAAAATTTTACACGACAAAGTATTAGTACTTGTTGTAAATTCTTTAAATATTATTGTTTTGGATGGATGATGGACATGTCCCTTGGATGGTACCCTATGGGAAGGGTATATACATGTAGGGACATGTCCTCCAATTGAGGATAACATATCTCTAGGCTCCAAGGGATGCATGAGAGGGGTATAACCATTTGGAGGGTTGCACCCCAAATCAAAGGATGCCCTTAAGGCACCCTTCCATGCCTTTATAAGGAGGCATCCATGTTCATTCTCAAATATCAGAAAATCATTTGAATTTAGTGAGTCTCATTTCATTGTTTTGAGTCAGAGAGAGTTCCCTCCATTTTCCAGTTCAAGATCTTGTTAAGGAGTGCCCATTGAACAAGAGGAATCCGAGTTATCCTGGGAGAACGTTAGCCACAAAATCTGTAGAGCACTGAGACTGAGCTAATAAGTTCTTAAGGACATAGATTTATCTCGACTTGGACTGCAAATATCGTCATTTCACCAGGTTTTTCTCAATTTTATGTTGGCATGTTGTATAGATTTATTTTCTGGTTCTTTCCTTTTGATTTATTTGTTGCATGTTAATTTCATTTAATGACACACTAATCCACCAAGAATCTTAAGAACTTATTATATTAGTGTTGTTAGATGAAAATTCGCATGCTTTGATAAGAAATTTTATGGAAAATATACTTTGTACATGAAAAATACGTAAGGGCGTTCGAACGCCCGACGAATGCATAGGCGAAAATTTGAATTTTAGTAAGAGCGTTCGAACGCATATTCAAACGCAACTCGAACGCAAGCCTTCTGACTTAGAACGTTCGAACGCGTATTCAAACGCAACTCGAACGCAAGCCTTCTGCCTTAGAACGTTCGAATGCGTCATAAACACAATATGAACGTAAACCCTCTGGAATATTTCGTTCGAACGTATTTTCGGACGCCACACGAATGTAAACTCTCTGGAATACTCCGTTCGAACGCGTTCTCGAACGCTACACGAACGTGAACTCTCTGGAACACTTCGTTCGAACGCGTTTATGAACGCTACACGAATGTGCACACACTGGAGATAGTCCCGTTCGAACGTAAATACAAACGCGACACTAACGAAATTAGTCATGGAATTGTTTCTAAATTGAAAGAGACTTAGATTAACTTAATTAATCATAATATTAACTTAGTAAAATCATATATTGTATCACAATAATCTTGGTAGTATAGATTTAAGTTATTAGTAGGGTGTTCAATTATCACAAGCATACACATAGTGATAAAGATGAAAATTAATTGTGTGTTGCATACTTGGTTGAGAATTAAAAGTGTAATCTTACATAAATAATTTCATCCAATCTTGATTGACACATACACATATATTTACACATATTGAGTATTGTATTGTGAAATTGGAAGTGTAATACTAAGTTTGAATTGCTAAGAGATTCTATTGAGGAAGTGTTTAAAGGATATTCTGTCAAAAAGGCTATAAGAGTCTAAGTGGTCAGGGATTTAAGTGGTTACTCCGGACCCCCCTCGTCCTTTGGGAATATTCCTTTATTTACTTTTCATAAGAAACCTTAGTCAAAAATTCAAGGACTTGTGTTTATTGGGACTACTGTCCAATAGAATAACGAGTGGATACTTGGTATATCACTTGAACAAGATCATTTGTTGATCGTTGTGCAATTTGTCTTTTGTAGACTTATTGACCTCTGTTGGTTTTTCCAGTTACACATGGCTAGCGAAAACATCACAGTACCGGTCTCTCATGGAGAAAAGCCGGAAAAGTTTGGTGGAGCAAACTTTAAATAGTGGCATAGCAAAATGTTGTTCTACTTGACAACTCTCCAGTTGGATAAGTACCTCAAAGATCCTCCGGGTCCTGTGGATGGTGAATCGGAAACAGCCAAGCAACTGAAGAGACATGGTCGTCTGACGACTTCTTATGCCAGAACTACCTTTTGGGTGGACTTGACAATACCATGTACAATGTGTACCACGACATGACTTCTGCGAAGATTCTCTGGGAATCTCTCGAGAAGAAATACAAAACTGAGGATGTCGGGCAAAAGAAATTTATCGTGGGTGGGTTCCTGGACTACAAAATGGTAGATTCAAGAACAGTAATGTCTCAATTGGGTGAACTGTAATTGATAATTCATGAAATATTGGATGAATGGATGAAACTCTGTGAGACGTTTCATGTTGCCACCATCATTGAAAAGTTGTCTCCATCATGGAAGGACTTCAGGAGCTATCTGAAACACAAAAAGAAGCAGATGAGCCTTGAAGACCTTGGAGTTCGATTGAGGATCGAAGAGGACAACATGAAGTCTGAGAAGGCCAGCTACAAGACTATGGAGTCTAAGGCCAACATCGTCGAAGGTGTAAAGGTAGCAAGAAGAGAAAGAATAGTGGAGCTGATTCTTCCCAAGCTAACAAGAAGTTCAATGGGAAGTGCTACAACTGTGGAAAAAATGGTCATATGGCAAAGAACTGCAGAAACAAGAAGTCTCAGGATAAGGGCAAGAAAAAGAAAAATGAGGCCCATGTCACTGAAGATGAGCAGCTGACTGATGAGATATCAGAGATGAACCTCTCAACAATGGTAACTAAAGCCAACTTGGTTGGGAATCCGAGAGAATGGTGGGTAGACACTGGGGCTACTCGTCATATATGTGTTGATAACAATATGTTTTTCTCGTACAAGAGGGTCGATGGCGGTGATCATCTGATAATGGGAAACTCGTCTACCTCTAGAGTGGTTGGACAAGGCACAGTAGTTCAGAAAATGACATCTGGAAAAGAGCTTATATTGAAAAATATTTTGCATGTTCCTAATATTCGGAAGAACTTGGTCTCAGGGTCTCTTCTTAGCAAGAATAGTTTTAAGCTTGTATTTGTTTCTGATAAATTTGTATTGACCAAGAATGATGTTTATGTAGGAAAAGGATACCTCACTGAGGGCCTTTTCAAATTCAATGTAATGACTGTCAATCGACACAGTGCTAATAATAAAGCTATAACTTCCGCTTATATTATTGAGTCAAAAAATGTATGGCATGAGAGGTTAGGACATGTTAATTATGATACAATGCGTAAGTTAATTAACATGGACCTTATACCTAAGTTTGCAATTGATAACCAATATAAATGTGAGGCATGTGTTGAGACAAAAATGCATAGAACATCATTTCATTCCGTAGAACGAAGTTCTGAACCCTTGGAACTTGTACACACTGATGTGTGTGATATGAATATTGTGCAAACAAGAGGCGGTAAAAAGTACTTTATCACTTTTATCGATGATAGCACAAGATTCTGTTATGTGTATTTGCTGAGAAGTAAATATGAAACTATTGAGAGCTTTATACACTCTAAGAACGAAGTTGAAAATCAACTTGGCAAGAAAATCAAGAGAATCAGGAGTGATAGAGGTGGTGAATATGTGTCACCATTTGGTGAATATTGTTCCAATCATGGAATTATTCACGAGACTACTGCTCTTTATTCGCCTCAATAAAATGGGATTATTGAGCGTAAAAACCGAACGTTGAAGGAAATGATGAACACCATGTTGACAAGTTTTGGACTACCCCAGAACTTGTGGGGGGAAGCCTTGCTTTCCGCGAACTACGTTCTGAACAAGCTTCCTCACAGAAGATTGGACAAGACGCCATATGAGTTGTGGAAATGTCACGTACCTTCCTACAAATACCTAAAAGTGTGGGGGTGTCTTGCCAAAGTAATGGTTCCTAAGCCTAAGAAGGTTAAAATATGACCCAAAAATGTTGATTGTATATTCATTGGATATGCTCCCAACAATAGTGCGTATCGATTCTTGATACATAAGTCTGAGATTCCTGACATCAATCTGAATATGATAATTGAGTCAATGAATGCGACATTTTTTGAAGAGACATTTCCTTGTAAGGAAAGACAAAGAACAAAGTCTCTCAAAAGAACTATTGATACTATCAAAGACAGTGATCAGGTTGACCAAGAGTCAGATCAATGTGCAAATATTGAGACAATCGAACCTAGACATAGCAAAAAAACTAGAACGTCTAAGTCATTTGGTCCCAATTTTCTGACAAACTTGTTAGAAAATGAGCCTCAAAGCTATACGGAAGCAATGTCTTCGCCGGAGGCACCTTTGTGGAAATAGGCTATCAACAGTGAGATTGATTCCATCCTACAGAACCATACTTGGGAGTTGGTTGATCTTCCTCCAGGTTGTAAGCCACTGGGCTACAAATGGATATTCAAACGGAAGATGAAACCATATAGATCAATAGATAAGTACAAGACAATGTTTGTCATAAAAGATTATAGAAAAAAAGAATGCCTTGATTACTTTGATACCTATTCACCAGTGACTCGTATCACATCAATAAGAATGCTCATAGTCATGGCAGCTATATTTGGTCTTGAAATCTATCAAATGGATGTAAAGACGGCATTCTTGAATGGTGAATTGGATGAAGAGATTTACATGGAACAACCAGAAGGTTTCAATGTTCTTGGACAAGAACAGGAATTGTGCAAACTTATAAAATCCTTGTACGGGTTAAAACAAGCACCTAAACAATTGCATGAGAAATTTGACAAGGAGATGTTGTCAAGTGGGTTCAAAACCATAAATGTGATAAGTGTGTGTACACCAAATCAACTCAAAAATGATATGTCATTGTATGTCTCTATGTAGACGATATGCTGATAATTGGTAGTGATCATGAATTGATTCAGTCTACTAAGAACATGTTATCCAGCAGATTTGATATGAAAGATTTAGGAGTAGCTGATGTAATCTTAGGAATTAAGATTTATAGGACATCAGAAGGATATATTGTTAGGGTTGGTACTCTGAGTGCCAATCCGGATCGTATTTATGTCTGATTCATAAATATGAGTGGTTCTATTTTCCATAATATTACTATTTTAATTGGTAGCACCATTTTCTTTTATACGTTTATTCGATCTAATTACGATCATATATCTGATTACGATTAGATCGAAACTGAATCTGGTTCAGTGATACGTGTATATTAGACAAATACCCTAGGATTTATAGTATATTGTGCAGTTATAACGTAGTTTGTAATTGACATTGGGAAGCGCACTATTAGTTGTATATCCTTAAATAAAGTTCATGGTCAAGATTTGCTAACACGGGTCGGTTAGTAAAATCCGCTGAGATTAGTACATGTCGTATATCGTGACTTGGTCAGATGGTTTATCCCAGTGAACCATGAGTCTCGGGAGACTCGTATAGACATGTAGAATTTTATTTGATAAGACACTGAACGACTCATTGAAGGTTTCCTAATAGATGGTACACCAACGTCAATAGGAACCTTCACGAGTTAAGCGAGCATAGTGGTCCTTCGACTTGAGATACCACTGTGGATATATGAGCTATCCTCCACACTTTGATCAGGCCTTCGCCTGTTCGTTGGGTGTGGATTGATGCTCATGATATCCAGTACGTATCAAGATAGGATCCGTCAGTCATGTGTACAAGGCATAGACATCCAGCACATGTTTACGATCTAGTAAATCCATGGTCGTGGTATAACTTCGGAAATCAGTTCCGAGTGTTATTTCGTGATCGTAAATTGAAAGTCGACTGTATTATACCGAACAGATTTGACTTTTTCATCTATATCCCAAGTATAATACAGATGGCCTGTGACGAAGGGATTATACGTATGCTATGAACTCGACTTGCATAGTTTAGCGAGATTATGGATTATGGACACGAAATTGGATTTCGTGACGGATAAATCTAAACTTAGAGAGTCCCACAATATGAAGTGTACTCGTTTAGCACTTGGGCAACTCAATATGAATAATACAGATTATTCATAATACTTCACCGGATTAAATGAGTTAATTCGGATCGTTTAATCGTTAAACGATAACACATGCGATTAGGGGATTTTCTCTGCTAATAATTATTGTGTATTTGTATTTGATACATAATATTATTAGATACACATTAATTATTTGTCAAATAAGATTTTGACACATGCCATAAATATATATATTTGTTATTTAATGTAAATAAAAATACATATATGTGTGTAAATTGATTGTTTAATTATTTAATGGTTAAATAATTAAATAATTAATTTTGAGCCTTATTCTTTTTGTCATAATTGTTATGACAAATGGTGAGTTATAATTGGTAACACTTGGCATATTATTAAATCAAACTTCACTTGTCTAATTATTATTGTTAGTGTAAATTTTGATTTGATTTAAAGTGGATTTAATTTGATTAAATTAAAAAATTCCCAAAATGCCCCTAATACCCAAAAAATTCGGTCAAAGCTTCTTTTAAAAGGAAATTGTTTTCTTCATCCTCCATCTTGCTGCCATGAATGACCATTCTTCAAAAGAAAACCCATTTTTTTGGTTTGATGAAATCAAGCAAAAAGACAAAAAAAAAAAAATTCAAGAAAAAGTTTGGATTTTAAGGGATTAAAAAGGTAATCTTCTACAACCAAGCTTGTAAATTAGTTTCTTGCTTTCTTGAATACTTAGAAATGTTCTAGGGTTTCTTTGTTTGTGAAAATTTTGGGGCTTTTGTTTGTGGTTGATAGAGAAGGAATTTTAGGCATGTGTGAAGTAGATTATGGAACTAATTAGTGTAATTTTGTTCCAATTTGTTCAAATTATTGTTGGGCATGTGTGAAGTAGATTATGGAACTAATTAGTGTAATTTTGTTCCAATTTGTTCAAATTGTTTTTGGAAAAAATTGTTTCCATTCTAGAGTTGTTGATACACTCTTAGATAGCCTAGAATTATTCTAGAGTTGTTCATTTGTGGTAGGACTCATTTGATGATGGATTAATTAGATTAATCTTGTTGAAAATTGGATTTAAGTGTGAAAATTAGGCCAATTTCGTTTTCTGATTTGACCTGGAACTAAATCTGATTTTGTGATGAAATTGTTATCTTTAAAATGTTTTTGATGTAATTTGAGTGTTGGCACAATTGACGAAAAGTGTTTCCGACTTGAAATAAGCAAAAACGGCGTTATCGGGTGACTTTTGAGTCAACCGGGTGACGGCTGTCCAAACCGTGAGTTCGTCACTCTTTGGGCAGTCTATGATCTGCCCCGACACTATTGGAACTGACTTGGGCAGTTTCCATAAGTATCGGGTAGTCGGTTCGGTCAAAAACGCATTTTAGGCCATTTCGTGGAAAATTAGTTTTCGTAAAAGTTTCGCGAGTTTTCAACAATGTTTATGTTAATATTTGATATTAAATAAATAGGTTTAGGTGAAATATGAATAAATTGTTCATATTAGATATTGAATAATTTATTTGGTATTTTGAAAAAGTTTTAAAATACGATTTCGCCCGAACCCGCGCTTCCGCTGCGCCCATCGCCCAAAACCCCAATAAAAAATGGTATCAGAGCGGGTCTGATGCTTCATCCATTACATTATTCATGCTTGATATTAGATATATAATCCAATTTTAATGTTCGCACTTGCTAGGAATCTATATGTGTTTCTTTACTTTTCGGTTCTTCGCTAAGGAAAATGTAACGGAAATTTAATTGTTAAATTAAGTTATATTTTCTATCGGTTGAATTGAATTGTTTAGAAAATGATTTAGATTAAAATTTTGCATTTGATGTAGAGTAAAACTTCCATTGGAAAATCCCCGCTTTTAAATATGGCTGTAAAGTAACATATATTGGATACATGTTTCTTGGTCCGTCTTGTCAGTACAGTTTATGGGTATTTTTCTATAACTGCATCCGAGATCGTGCCAAAGCTGTGAGTGTGTAGTTATAGAATTGTTACTCATACAGGTTGTATATTGATACTGGACAAATTCAAGTGAAAGTGGAAATCCTGAACGTGCCAAAGCTGTCAGGACTACACCGGTAGCTTGAGTATGTCATTGACAAGTGTAGCCTTGATACGCCTCCCTGTGAACGTGCCAAAGCTGTCACAGTGAGAAACGGTCAGGACCAAAACAAGGAGTCACTGGTGAGTGATTGACAAAGAGTTGTCTACCTAATGAATATACGTAGGCGAGAACGTGCCAAAGCTGTGAGTCGAAATATATTCATGGGATCCTACTCTCACTATGGAATTCGATTTGACTATTGAATTCTCGTTGTTTGTTGGGGATTACGGTATTAAGTAAAGTAGTGGGAGATACTGCTGAGTTTAAAATCCATAACTTAAGCAGTGTGTAATATTTTGGAATTTACTGCTTTCGTTTTCCTTTTATTCTATACTGCTTATAGAATTTTGCTTCTAATCCATTGCATAGTATATTACTTGAATACATAGGTTTTCTGTCTTTACTTATGGTTGCGTAGTTCTAGAATATGGTCTAGAAAGACAGTAGACTTAGATACTGTTAGATTAGTTGAAACCATCGGGAACTGTTGTTCCGATTTTCTTGAAAATCAAGATGGTTTGTGACTTAGTTTCTAAGTCGCGATTAAGTAATCTAAAAGGATATTTGTGCTTAGGATTTTATTCTAGTTATAATTGTTTCTTATGCAGTAAGAATTGACTTCAATATTTCATTGATGGGGTGTATTAAGGGGGAATATCGGTAACGCAGCGGAACAGTGGAAAATCAAAATTTTACGATTTCAAAATTTTTCTCGGATCAATTAAATAAACTTATTTATTTAATTATCCAATTATCAAATTCGGAAAAATTACACAAGAGATCAAATTTCTTGGTAATTACCGAATTGCCCCAAAACTTTGTAAATTGATTATTTTAGCCCAAAAATTATCAAATATAATTTTGGATGATTCTAAATCATTTCTAAAATGTTTTTCAACACATCTAATGCATCAAAATCAAATTTCACACAAATCCCCAATTTTTAGTCTAATGTCGTGAGCCACCCAAAATTTTCAATTAATTGCAATTTGGTCCCTTTAGTTCAAAACATGCCAAGATCAAATCCAATCAACCTAAAATTTTACATGCATCATATTCATACCATAATACATCACATTTATGAAAAGCCCCAAATTTGGAATGAGTTATGAACCCTAATTTTTCAATTTCATTAAATTGTCCAATTTCACCAAATTTACAAAATCCAATTCTTTAATCCATTCAAGACTTCACCAATCTAGTCTCACCACTTTGAAACAACTCTAGAACAATTCTAGGTCACCAAGGAGTGGCTTACCAACTCTAGAATGGCAACTTGATTTTCCAAAAATCAAAAGTAAAGCTTTGAAACCATTTCAAGCTTACTTACATGCATCAATCTTTCATCAAAGTTCACAACCAAAATAAACACAAACTATAAGAAGATAGACAACACCAAAGCAACACAAAATGATGCTAAGCATGTTATGAATAATTTTCATGTTGAAAACTTTGAAAAATAACTTACAAAATCATGATTTTCCAAGCCATCTTCCTTTAGCCTTCAAGCTTTTCTCTCAACTACTTTTGTATTCTATTTGGTGTCTAATGAACTTGTTAAACCCTAAAAATGAAACAAACCAATATATACTTCACAAAAATAGCCCTTGGCTGAAATTGGAAGCAAAATAAATAAAAATATCTAGATATTTTTACTTTTTTTCATTTAAAGCTTTAATCAACTTGCATTTGCTATTTATCATTACACTTTAATGATTCCAAACAAGTCAACAATGGCAACTAAAGCATTTCCAAAAATATCACAAACTTAGGATATTTATATTTTTAATTAATTTAATTATTTAATAATTAAATAATTAAATAATTATTTAAATATAAATATTTTAAATATATGTATAATATTTGCTTTAAATATCCAAATACATATATATTTATGATATATGTCAAATATCACAATTTGACATTTAATTAATGTGTATTTACCAAAATCTATCATTAAGTACAAATACACAATAATTAAGAAATGACTATTAAGTCCATTCGCATGTATTTTTCGTTTAAACTTTAAATGACTTATAAATAATCAGTATTATTCATACATGTTGCCCTAGTGCTCTACGAGTATATTTCATTAGTGAGACTCTCTAGATTTAGGTATATCCGTCACAAAATCCAATTTCGTGTCCATAATTTACCCACCCGTAAATTATGACGACCACGGATATACTAGCTGAATCAAACAGGTCGAGGTCATTGCATACGTATAATCCATCCGTCACAAGTATCCGGATAATCCCAGAGATATAGATGTAAACGTCAAATCTCTATAGGTATTATCCCGTCGACGATTCTATTAGCAATCTATAAATAACATTCGGAACTAATTTCTGAAGTATACTATGACCATAGATTTAACTGATTGCTAATCACATATGGACTACCTATGCCCTGTACACAGGACTGACGGATCCTATCTTGACACACACAGGATATCCTGAGGATCGGTCCACACCCAACGAACAGACGGAGGTCTGATCTAAATAGATCGGTGACGTGACTGCCAACTAAGTGTGGAGGATGTCTCATACATCCACAGTGGTGTCTCAAGTCGAAGGACCACTATGCTACTCAACCAGAGAAGATTTTTATTGACGTTGGTGTACCATCCATTAAGAATCTTTGGTAAGTCGTTCAGTGTTTATCCACTATAAACACCTACACGTCTTTAGAAGTCTCCCAAGACTCATGGTTCATTGGGATAAACCATCGGACCAAGTCACGATATATGACATGTACTGGTCTCAACGGATTTGACTAACCGACTCGTGTTAGTGAATCTTGACCAGGAACTATATTTGATAATATACATTTAGCAGTGACATTTCCCAATGTCAATTACAAACTACCTTTGTAACTGTGTACTGCATTATATATTATCGGACCTTTGTCTAATATATACATATCACTAAACAACATTTAGTTTCAATCTAATCGTAATCAGATCGAATACGTATATAAAAACAAGAGGTGCAACCATAAATAAGTAATATTATGGAAAATGGGATGTTCGTATTCATGAATCAGACATAGATACGGTCCGGATTGGCGCTCTGAGCACCAACCCCAACAATTTTTCCCACTTTCTCTAGTGCCATTCCACGGTATCATATACACATCTCAATGTGTATCGTATGCTCATGGCTCTCAAAAGCTCACCTAGCACTTAAGAGGTAGGCAACAAAAAGTAGGTCCGCTATTACATAATGAGTTTGTCAAACAAACTCAATCGTTTCCCATAGCCAGTATCTTTCATATTTTGTAGAATCTAAATTATACATTAATATGAATCAGAAACTACATCAGTATTGTGCTACAGCTACTGCGTTGTCCATGTATTTAGAGATCATATCCAAAATACTATGCGGATAACCGCAAACAGAACACCAATATAAAACTTCTAATTTATAAGGTCACTATGCAATTTCATAAGTCAATACTTCATAAGTTGCATCTAATTCCACTAAATAGTAGAATCCTTCGTGACACTTCCACTGCATCTTTTGTGACTCTTTATGACGTAGACTATCTAACGTCATAATTAGTCTCAAAACTAATATGACCCTAATGGTTGCAGACTGTATTCTCCATGAATTAGAAACTCGTTCTTAATATCTCAAAGATCACAAAGAACATGTTTCAATATTCATCCTATGGTCTATAGGATATCAAAATAACTCATAATAATTACGATTAAATCGATATCTTTAATCGCACATAATAAAGTATTCACTATGTCATCATCAAATGATACATAAGATTGATTAGACATTCTAATCAATATCTATTTCGATAAAGGAATCATCTTTTACGAAAGATGAATACTATATATCAGACACACAATAAATTTCCAACAGTTATACTAACTGTCATACATATAGCCTTGTTATGTCCTTTATTAGATCATATCTAATGCACGACTAATAGGAGTATCTCACAAGTCCCCAAGTTTTATATAATCTATAAAACTTTATATCAAATATAACAGAGACTACTCCCACTGCTTTCACGGAGTAAAGAAGACTTAGGTAAATCTTTTACCTTACAAACATCTCATTTTTACTATAATAATGAATATGTTGTTAGGATATATAACACTAGAAAGTAATTTGTATGCTCCCACTAACCCTTCAAGCACATATGTATTCTCTACACTTTGACAAGATCAGACAATCTGACTGATATCAAAAATAGAGAATACGAATTTTTGGAAGACTTATCCGAGTATACAATAGGCTCTATAAGCTAGCACACTAAACTGCGATCTCAGCAGAACACAAACTCTAGGACCATTCCAGAATGAACTCTTCAAACAAAGAAATCACAACTGATCTCTTATCTGAATAAATCATTCAAAAACGCCACTTTGCATTCTTTAGCTAAAATGTACAGTTTAATATCAACATTAACCAATATATCTTTAATTGTTCAATTAGTGTGACTAGAGACAAGTTTCCTCAGAATCTACAATAGATTGCTGAGTATAACTTTTCTCACTGGCATATTGTAAAGGTCAAACCTTTAATATGCTCACACTGCTTTCGCTGCGCAAACAATTAGCACATATCATGAACTAATTCATAATGAAAGCTTAATCAAGTTTAAAACTTGATCATAGTAAACTATGAACAATCTTAGATCTATGGTTCAATGGTGAACTTCCAGAATCGATATCAAATATCGCTTTTATTATAAGTTATAAGATAATTTTCTTCAATAAGAAAACAACAGAATCATTAAGTATCAAATACTCGTAAATGATTATGATATCCTATTGGACTTGTACGGAAGATGTATAAGGGTTGTTTTATCTTATTAACTACGTAGTTCCAATTATAGTTTATCATTCTCACAATTGACTTCAATAAGTCAAGTCTTTTTCTACAATGATTAACATCAGATGTTACACACCAAGTAATAAAACAATTTTATTACTTAGGATTGTAGAAGAGATATTCTATCAAATAGAATACTATATTCTATAAAATAGAATAAATGATAAACTTTTACTTATACTCCCGAGGTGTAAGTAATTTCCATTATATAACTATTATATAAAAGAAAGATTCAAATCTCAAACTTTTCAAGATTCGAATTTTCTACCTATACATATCATATATGTAACTGTAGAAATTAATGGAACCAAAATTAAAAAGATGAACTAGTATTACTGGAGCATAATGGAATCATGGAAGAATAATTTTGAATAAGAATCATATTCACTGAATAACTTTAGAATTAATTACTTTAAATTCATATGTATGATCGTATCAAAGATCTTTGAATGGTTCAAAGACATGTAATGAATTTTAATGATAGAGTTCTCATAAAACTTCAGATTGAATATATTTGAACAAGTCAAAAATTTTCAACCTACGTTTCATCAAAACAGATTGAAAGTTCTTGATCATTTCTAGACGTTCAATATGTGTTCTTTCAGAAACACGTAACTAAGTTATGACAATTCATAAACTAAGTTACGAAGTAAAGAAAACTACCTTAAGCAATTACAATTCATTAAAACTACATACATCTAATGTATCAGTTTAATGAATCTGGTGGTCCAATGACAAATCATTGGTTAAACGAGATTTTAATCACCTTCCTGAATACAATATTCATTAAATGGATAAGGATGTGTGGTGTGATCTTGTATCAAACCATCCTTTACCATACGGAATAAGCATCTAATGCTTAAGTGATTAAACTCATAAAGCACTGTTCTAAATTATTTATTTTACCGAATAATTTTTCTTAATGTTTATCTCTACGTCAATGACACTACTAGTTATATTTAAAATATAACAATTGTTTATAAAGAACAAGTAACTATCCAATAGTCGCGAGTTCCGATATCAATATCAAAACAATCGTTAACTAATATTTTTAAATAACTAGACGGGAGATGTAGTATCCAATACCTATAGTTGTAGTATTATGAAAATCGATATTTTCTATACACAACTATACACATCTCCTTTCCTTAGCTTTTCTATTTGCATTCAACTATTCACAACAATTGCAAATAATTGATTAGCAAATTGTATCAGACACATTGCCTCTAAAGGTCATTAAAGCTAAGAAATGTCATTACTAGATAAACAAATACCTAATGGGGCTTTCTTAATGCCAGTTAAGAATCTCGAGACATGAACTAATGCAAGTCAATTCTTACTGCATAAGAAACTATTCTATCTAAAGTATTATATCCTAAAGGGGATATCTATCTAAATTATCTATCATGACTTAGAAACTAAGTCATTAACCATCTTGATTTTTGAAGAAAATCGGAACAATAGTTCCCGATGGTTTAGACCAATCTAATAATATCATAGTCTAGTAGTATCTAAAACCTATTCTATAATAACTGCAACCAAGATTTAAGTCAGATAACATATCAAAATATGTGTGCAGTGAATTAAAAGTTTAATTCTATCTAATATAGATTAAGGAAAACAAACAAGCGGCTATTTCCATAATAATACACACTGCCTAAGTTAAGGAATTTTTAAACTTAGTAGTGCCTCCCACTATTTTACGTAATACCGTAATCCCCAACGGAAAAACGAGAATTTAATAATTAAATCGAATTCCATAATTGGAAGAGGACCCCATGAATATATTTCGACTCACAGCAGAGGCACGGTCTCGCCTACGTATATTCACAGATAGATAACTCATTGTCAATCACTCACTAGTGACTCCTGGGTTTCTGGTCCTGGTCGTTTCTCGTTGTCGCTGCTAAGGCAGGCCCACAAGGAGACGTACCAAGGTTAAACTCGTCAATGATAAACTCAAGTTACTTGCGTAACCATGACAGCTAGGGCACGTTCAGGATTCCGCTTTCGCTTGAATTTATCTAGTATCTTATATACATCCGGCATAAATAAATCTCTATCGGCTACACCCTCACAGCAGAGGCACGGTCTCGGATGTAGTCACAGAAAAATATTTATAAACTGTATTGACAAGGCGAACCAAGAAACAAGTATTCCAAATACCAGCTACTTTAAAACCTTATTAAGCGGGGATATTCCATAAAAGATTCTTTTAATTTATTTAATCAAATTAAATAAATATATACATGCAACAAGTAAAGAAAAGAACAAACATTAGATTTTAAAGGGATAATCATATCGGGGTGTCCAGAATCAGACTCGCTTTGATACCATTTTGATGGGGTGTACTAAGGGGGAATATCGGTAACGCAGCGAAAAAGTGGAAAATCAAAATTTTACGATTTCAAAATTTTTCTCGGATCAATTAAATAAACTTATTTATTTAATTATCCAAATATCAAATTCAGAAAAATTACACAAGAGATCAAATTTCTTAGTAATTACCGAATTGCCCCAAAACTTTGTAAGTTGATTATTTTAGCCCAAAAATTATCAAATATAATTTGGATGATTCTAAATCATTTCTAAAATGTTTTTCAACACATCTAATGCATCAAAATCAGATTTCACACAAATCCCCAATTTCTAGTCTAATGGCATGAGCCACCCAAAATTTTCAATTAATTGCAATTTGGTCCCTTTAGTTCAAAACATGCCAAGATCAAATCCAATCAACCTAAAATTTTACATGCATCATATTCATACCATAATACATCACGTATATGAAAAACCCAAATTTGGAATGGGTTATGAACCCTAATTTTTCAATTTCATCAAATTGTCCAATTTCACCAAATTTACAAAATCCAACACTTTAATCCATTCAATACTTCACCAATCTAGCCTCACCACTTTGAAACAACTCTAGAACAATTCTAGGTCACCAAGGAGTGGCTTACCAACTCTAGAATGGCAACTTGATTTTCCAAAAATCAAAAGTAAAGCTTTGAAACCATTTCCAGCTTACTTACATGCATCAATCTTTCATCAAAGTTCACAACCAAAATAAACATAAACTATAAGAAGAGAGACAACACCAAAGCAACACAAAATTATGCTAAGCATGTTAGAAATAATTTTCATGTTGAAGACTTTGAAAAATAACTTACAAAATCATGATTTTCCAAGCCATCTTCCTTTAGCCTTCAAGCTTTTCTCTCAACTACTTTTTTATTCTATTTTGTGTCTAATGAACTTGTTAAACCCTAAAAATGAAAAAAAAGAATATATACTTCACAAAAATAGCCCTTGGCCGAAATTGGAAGCAAAATAAATAAAAATATCTAGATATTTTTACTTTGTTTCATTTAAAGCTTTAATCAACTTGCATTTGCTTTTTATCATTACACTTTATTGATTCCAAACAAGTCAACAATGGCAACTAAAGCATTTCCAAAAATATCACAAACTTAGGATATTTATATTTTTAATTAATTTAATTATTTAACAATTAAATAATTAAATAATTTTTTAAATCCAAATATTTTAAATATATGTATAATATGTACTTTAAATATCCAAATACATATATATAATATATATATATTTGACATTTAATTAATGTGTATTTAACAAAATCTATCATTAAGTACAAATACACAATAATTAAGAAATGACTATTAGGTCCCTTCGCATGTATTTTTCGTTTAACATTTAAACGACTTATATATAATCAGTATTATTCATAAATGTTGCCCTAGTGCTCTACGAGTATATTTCATTAGTGAGACTCTCTAGATTCAGGTATATCCGTCACAAAATCCAATTTCGTGTCCATAATTTACCCACCCGTAAATTATGACGACCACAGATATACTAGCTGAATCATACAGGTCGAGGTCATTGCATACGTATAATCCCTCCGTCACAGGTATCCGGATAATCCCAGAGATATAGATGTAAACGTCAAATCTCTATAGTATTATCCTGTCGACGTTCTATTAGCAATCTATAAATAACATTCGGAACTGATTTCTGAAGTATACTATGGCCATAGATTTAACTGATTGCTAATCTCATATGGACTACCTATGCCCTGTACATAGGACTGACGGATCATATCGTGACACACACAGGATATCCTGAGGATCGGTCCACACCCAACGAACAGGCGAAGGTCTGATCTAAATAGATCGGTGACGTGACTGCCATCTAAGTGTGGAGGATGTCTCATACATCCACAGTGGTGTCTCAAGTCGAAGGACCACTATGCTAATCAACCAGAGAATATTCTTATTGACGTTGGTGTACCATCCATTAAGAATCTTCGGTGATTCGTTCAGTGTTTATCTACTATAAACACCTACACATCTATACGAGTCTCCCAACACTCATGATTCATTGGGATAAACCATCGGACCAAGTCACGATATACGACATGTACTGGTCTCAACGGATTTGACTAACCGACCCGTGTTAGTGAATCTTGACCAGGAACTATATTTGATAATATACATTTAGCAGTCACACTTCCCAATGTCAATTACAAACTACATTTGTAACAGTGTACTGCATTATATATTATTAAGCATTTGTCTAATATATACATATCACTAAACAATATTTAGTTTCAATCTAATAGTAATCAGATCGAATACGTATATAAAATCAAGAGGTGCAACCATAAATAAGTAATATTATGGAAAAATGGATGTTCGTATTCATGAATCAGACATAAATACGGTCCGGATTGGCGCTCTGAGCACCAACCCCAACATTCATGTCTCGAGATTCTTGACTGGCATTAAGAAAACCTCTTTAGTATTTGTTTGTCTTATATTGACATTTCTTAGCTTTAGTGACTTTTAGAAGTCACGTGTCTGACACAGTTTGCTAATCAACTATTTTACAATCGTTGTGAATAATTGAACGCAAATTATAAAGCTTAAGAAAAGAGATGTGTATAGTTGTGTGTAGAGAATATCGATTCTCGCAATACGACAACTGTAGGTATTGGATACTGTACGGGCCAAATTTGGTCCAGGGGAAATTTTGTCCTTTTGCTTCAGGCCCAATACTGAACGCACCCCAGACTCCCCAACATAAGACCCAGGCCCAAGCTTCTACCTCAAAAGGAAGCCCCAATGTTTGAAGTATATATAGGCCCATAGATTCACAAGCCCAGGCCCAGTGAAATACCACGTGCCCAAACCATAATCGGGGCTCACCCCACGCCAGTCCACATAATGCCCAAGCTCATAAACACCATTCATACCGCATTCGTTCCAGCCTACAACTGGCAAAACATAGTAATTATACATCATGAAGTCGACCGTTATCATGACCCAACAAACGGGCAATCAAAGGGCAATAAAGGCACACGTTACTAGAGCATGTACATATAGGAAACGAGGCTCAATGAGGAAGATCATCCAACATCACACAACACAACTCTCTGTCAACAGAGCTCTCATAACCGACAACCTATAGCCCTCACGGTGGCTCACAAGTATCAAGGTAACCCTGAACCTTGCTCCTTCATTATTTACAGCTCATCTTTACTACTGACTTGAGTGTCGGAGTGCCCCCGGCACCCACCACACCGGTGGGCAGTACTCCCGCTCACTTTACCTCTATTTTGCAGGATCGCTAGTGCCCCCTCCCTACAAATTCTCGATTGTGGACCTCGAGTGAAATCCAGCGTCCATAATTTGGCGCCCACCGTGGGGCCTTAGCATTCATAGCAGACAAAGATCTCTCAGTCTACGGTTCCTAAAACATAGCCAACCATGGCATCTAGTAGTGAGCAGACACCAGATCCTATGACTACGCATCCGATCATACTCCAAGAACGATTACGCGCCTTAGAAGAAAAGAGTCAATCCATGCGAAGCTCCAATATAACCTTCCAGAAGAAACTGGAGCAAATCTCTTCAACCTCCCATTAACCTGATTCTCCATACCATCCCATCAATCCCCACCAATCTCATGGGGGCATTCAACAATGTGGCAAGCGAGAATCTGCCATTGGACAACAATCTACCAAATCAAGAAAGAATTCGACATATCTCCCCAACCGACCAAGCACGGCAAGTTACCTCCACCATGCGTAAGGAAATGAAAGAGTTAAAAGATGCAATTCTCTCTAGCCTACCTAGTGTCAGACTTCCAAAGAGAAAAAGCTGAGCTGGCACAATCTCAGATACACCATTGTTGGAGACCATCACTTCCATTGAGCTACCAAAGAAGTTCACTCCTCCAGATATGAAGATGTATGATGGATCAACTGACCCAGACGACCATGTTGTCCATTACAAATACAAGATGTTATCAACGGGTGTGGCTCCTCATCAATGGGAAGCTGGTATGTGCATAGGATTTGGAGAAACATTACTTGGTCCTGCCCTCACCTGGTTATCAATCTCCCATACAGATTCATCGAGTCTTACCAACAGCTAGCAGACAAATTTGTGGAGCATTTCGCAAGTTCTTGCAAGCTTGAGAAGACCACCAATGACCTTAATGCCATCCAACAACAGAGAGGGGAGTCCTTGCAAAGCTACGTGGCTCGCTTCAATAAAGAGAGTATAACAATCCCAGATCTCTATCAGCCTACTGTAGTAGAAGCATTAAAAAATGGACTACTTTTAGAAAGTAAACTCTACGAAAAGCTCATTAAATTTCGATACTACACTATAGATCAAGCCATGACTCGAGCCACATTGAGATTAAGTGGGAGGAAGATAAGAGGAAAAATAAGAGAAGAAGCTTCACCAACCAGGACAATGAAAGAAGTTTGAATTCTCCCAAGCGACATAATAAATGATCTGCTAGTAATACTTCTCAATAATATATCATTTGATGTAATTAGACAAAAAAAAAAGGCCAAAAGCCACCTATTGTTGCTTTGGGAACATCATAGCTTCCCAAACAAGTATTCATTGGTAACTTTAAAAGAAAATGACCTTCACAAAACTAAAACTTAGGGAGAAACCCATTTGCTCCAATCGACCACATAAAAAATATCAGATCCAATTGATATACTTCTTCCATTCGACATGAGAATACCCTCATATTCTTCCAGCATACCCAACCGACTAAGAAGTATTCTCTAGTAATGTCATCCACTCCAGACTACATGGAAAGATTATCATATTCTCCATACGATAAGGTAGATGGCCATCTGGCTACATAGAAGAATTGTTATCATTTCCATACGACATTGAGGGACTCACCACTTTAAAACGACTAAAAGGATTTTCATCTCCTCCATATGACATGCATGGATTGCCTTCAACTCCATACTACATGACTCTATTCGACCATAGTCTCATGGACCCTCATCAGGAACAAGGCACGTCCCTTCAGTGGAACCATTTTTCCTACCATTCAACCCATATGATGGAGAGATATACTTGGCATGAGGAAGATGTCTCAGTCGACAATATTCGAATGAAGACTTTGCGTGGATATCCTAGTCGATAATACATGTTTGAAGACTAGGCGTGAGAAGGATGTCAAAATGGACTATACTCTAATGAAGACTTGGCGTGGACATCCCAGTCGACATTACTAAGTATGGCTTGCACTTTTTATAGTTGATATTACAATTTATAGTTTGGTATTTGTTATGGGTGTCCCAGTCGACATTACAACATATAGTTTGATAATTGTTATGGATGTCCTAGTCGATATTACAACATATAGCTTGGTAATTGTTATTGGTGTCTCAGTCGACAATATAATATGTGGCTTGGCACTTATTGAGTATCCCACTCGACACTACGTGTATGGAGAATTGGTATTAGGATATCCCACTTGACACTACAAGTATGAGGTGATAATATCCCAGTCGACATTACTAGACTTGGCAAAGATATCCCACTCGATACTACATGTATGGAGACTCAGCATGAGGAAGATGTCCCATTCAACACTACGCGTGTGAAGCTTGGCACTTGTTAAGGATCTCATTCGACACTACACGTGTGAAGCTTGGAACTTGTTAAAGATCTCATTCGACACTATATGTGTGAATCTTTGTTAAGGATCTCATTCGACACTACACGTGTGAAGCTTGACACTTGTTTAGAATCTCAGTCGACACTACCATGTGAAGCTTGGTGCTCGTTAAAGATCTCATTTGACACTACATATATGGTCTTGTAGAATGAGGAATGAAAACCCTCACTAACCTTTATAAGGTCTTGTAGAATGAGGATTGTAGAATTAGGAATGAAGACCCTCATTGACCTCTGTCATGTCTTGTAGAATGAGGAATTATATCCTCATTGACCTTTGTCAGGTCTTGTAGAATGAGGAATGAGAACCTTCATTGACCCTCATCAGGTTCATTCGACCGTAGTCTCATGGTCTTCAGACGACATGGTCTCAGACTACAAGTCCTGTAGAATGAGGAATTATACCCTCATTGACCTTTGTCAGGTCTTGTAGAATGAGGAATTATATCCTCATTGACCTTTGTCAGGTCTTGTAGAATGAGGAATGAAAACCCTCATGGACCTTCATCAGGTTCATTCGACCGTAGTCTCATGGCCTTCAGGCGACATGGTCTCAGACTACAAGTCTTTTAGAAGAGGAATTATACCTTCAACCTTTGTCAGGTCTTGTAGAATGAGGAATTATATCTTCATTGACCTTTGTCAGGTCTTGTAGAATGAGGAATGAGAACCCTCATGGACCTTCATTAGGTTCATTCGACCGTAGTCTCATGGTCTTCAGACGACATGGTCTCAGACTACAAGTCCTGTAGAATGAGGAATTATACCCTCATTGACTTTTATCGGGTCTTGTAGAATGAGGAATTATACCCTCATTGACCTTTGTCAGGTCTTTTAGAATGAGGAATGAGAACCCTCATTGACCTTCTTCAGGTCTAGTAGAGTGAGAAGTGATGACCTTCTTTGACTTTTATCAAGTCCATTCGACAGATCCATACGACCGTAGTCACATGGACCTTCATCAGGAGAATGTGTGATGACCTTCACCAGGTCTAGTAGTATGATAAGGAAAGACTCTTAGACCTTCGTCAAGTATGTAGAGTGAAGACTTTCATAGACCTTCATCTGGTCCAAACGACATTGAAGACTCCACTAGTTCTTTGACTAGTAGTATGGGGTTTATCCTGACCTTTATCAGGTTCAGTCGACTGGGGACATCCCCCATGGACTCATGTCAAGGCAAATAAAGACATAGACTTCCCTCAGTCCATACGACATGTCGAGTGAAAGTAACTCATGAACCTTCATCTGGTTCAGTCGACTGGGGACATCCCCCATGGACTCATGTCGAGTCAAATGAAGACATAGACTTCCTACAGTCTATACGACATGTCGAGTGAAAGTAACTCTTGAACCTTCATCTGGTTCAGTCGACCGGGGACATCCCCTATGGACTCATGTCGAGTCAAATGAAGACATAGACTTCCTACAGTCCATACGGCATGTCGAGTGAAAGTAACTCCTGAACCTTCATCTGGTTCAGTCGATCGGGGACATCCCCCATGGACTCTTGTCGAGTCAAATTTAGACATGGACTTCCCTCAGTCCATACGACATGTCGAGTGAAAGTAACTCATGGACCATCTTCCGGTTCAGTCGACCGGGGACATCCCCCATGGACTCATGTCGAGTCAAGTTGTAGACATGGATTACACATGTCGTATGACTTATATCTTCCTAGCCTCATCAAGTCCAGTCGACCGAGGACATCCCCATGGACTCATATCGAGTCAAGTTGTAGACATGGTTTACACATGTCGTATGAATTATATCCTGAATTTTCATCTAGATCAGTCGACCGGGGACATCCCCAATGGACTCATGTCGAATCAAGTTGTAGACATGGAATACACATGTCGTATGACTTATAACCTGACCTTCATCTGGTTCAATCGATTGGGTACTTCCCCAATGGATCTAGTAGAGTCAAGTTCATTATCCCAACCATCATCTGGCTCAGACGACTGGGTATTTCCCCAATGGCTCTTGTAGAGTCAAGTTCATAACTTGACATTCGTTTGGTTCAATAGGCAACATCAACGCTCGAGTACACCTACATACTATGGCCTCGTCCCAGGCGACACACGCGTCAAGTACTATCCAAGCCAATGACTCATTGACTTAGAGAGTATGAGACAAACTGTACGGGCCAAATTTGGTCCAGGGGCAATTTCATCCTTTTGCTTCAGGCCCAATACTGAACGAACCCCAGACTCCCCAACATAACACTCAGGCCCAAGCTTCTACCTCAAAAGGAAGCCTCAAGGTTTGAAGTATATAGAGGCCCATAGATTCACAAGCACAGGCCCAATGAAATACCACGTGCCCAAACCATAATCGGGGCTCACCCCATGCCAGTCCACATAACGCCCAAGCTCATAAACATCATTCATAACCCATCCGTTCCAACCTACAACGGGAAAAATACAATAATTACACCTCATGAAGTCGACAGTTATCATGACCCAACAGACGAGAAATCAAAGGGCAATAAAGGCACACGTTACTGGAGCATGTATATATAGGAAACGAGGCTCCATGAGTAAGATGATCCAACATCACACAGCACAACTTTTTGTCACCAGAGCTCTCATAACCGCCAACCGATAGCCCTCACGGCGGCTCACATGTATCAAGGTAACCCTGAACCTTGCTCCTCCATTATTTACAGCTCGTTTTCACTACTGACTTGAGCGTCAAAGTGCCTCCGGAACCCACCACACCAGTGGGCAGTACTCCTGCTCACTCTACCTCTGTTTTACAGGATCGCTAGTGCCCCCTCCCTACAAATTCTCGATTGTGGACCTCGAGCGAAATCCAGCGTCCACATATACCGGATCTCCCATCTAGTTAATTAAAATAATGTTTAATAACTTTTTATATATTTGATATCAGAACTTGTGATTATTGGATAGTTACTTGTTCTGTATAAACAGTTGTTACATATTTTAAAGCGACTAGTAGTGTCCATTAATGAAAAGATAAACATTAAGAAAATGTTCTGTAAAATAAATAATTTAGAATTGTGCTTTATGAGATTTTATCATAAAAGCATTAGATGTTTATTCCATATGGTAAAAGATGGTCTGATATGAGTTCACACCACATACCTTATCCATTTGATGAATATTGTATTCATGAAGTGATTAAATCTCATTTAACCAATGATCGTTATTGGACCACCGATTTATTAAACTAATACATTGGATGTATATGGTTTAATGAATCAGGAATTGCCTTATAGAGTTTTCTTTGCTTCGTAACTCAGTTGATGAATTGTCATGACTTAGTTATGTGTTTCTATAGAGAACATGTTGAACGTCTTGAATTGTTCGAGAACTTTCAATATGTTTCTAATGAAACTAGGATAGAATATTTTGAATAGTTCAAAGATATTCTATCTGTAGTGTTGAAAACTGTATCCTTAAAAATTCATTGTGAATCTTTGAATTGTTCGAAGATATTTGATATGATCAAACACATGAATTTATGGCAATTAGTTCTAAATTTATTTAATGAATTTGATTCTTACTCAATATTAAACTTCCGCGATTGCATTTTGATGGAATTGGTCGGTGGGAGTTATCGGGTCTAGTATGATTTGATTCGTTGATATTGAGTGTTATCGAATTATTTTTCAATACCCTTGGGGTTATGCTCCATTAACACTAATTCATCTATTTAATTAAGGTTTCATTCGTTTCTACAGTTACATATATGATATGTATAGTAGAAAATTCGAATCTTGAAAAGTTTGAGATTTGAAACTTTCTTTTGTATAATTGTTATATAATTGAAAGTACTTGTGCCTCGGAGGTACGAGTGATAGGTTTATCATTTATTCTATTTAATGGAATATTATATTCTATTTGATAGAATATCTTTTCTACGATCCCGAGTAATAAAATTGTTTTGTTACTTAGTGGTTAACATTGGATGTTGACGATTGCAGAAAAGATTTGACTTTGTGAAGTCAAATGTGAAAATGATAAACTGTAATGGAACTACATAATTAATAAGATGAAAAGACCCTTAGACATCTTCCGTATAAGTGTAATAGGATGTCAAAATCATTTACAAAGTATTTGATACTTAATGATTCTGTTGTTTTCTTATCGAAGAAAATTATCCTATAACTTATAGTGGGAGCGATATTTGATATCGATTTCGGAAATTACCATTGAACCATAGATCTAAAATTGTTCATGGCTTACAATAATCAAGTTTAGAACTTGATTGGGCTTTCGTTATGAATAGTTCATAAAATGTGCAAATTGTTTACGCAGCAAAAGCAAAGTGAGCTCGATACAGGTTTGACCTTTATAGTATGACAATGAGAAAGTTATACTCAGTAGTCTATTGTAGATTCTAAGAAAACTTGTCTCTAGTCGCACTGATTGAACAATTAAAGATCTGTTGGTTAGTGTTGATATTAAACCGTGTGTTTTGGCTAAAGAATGCAAAGTGGCGTTCTTGAGTGATTTCTTTGAATAAGAGATCCGTCGTGATTTCTTTGTTTGAAGAAGTTCATTCTGGAATGGCCATAGAGTTTGTGTTCTGCTAAGATCACATTTTGATATACTAGCTTATGGAGCCTATTGTAGACTCGTGTGAGCTTTCTGGAAAATCATGCTCTCTGTTTTTGATATTAATCAGATTGTCTGGTTTATCGAAATATAGAGAATATGTATTTGTCAGTAGGGTCAGTCGGAGCATACAAACTTCTTTCTAGCATTCTATACATCATAAGTCTTCTTTTCTCTGTGAGAGCAGTGGGAGTAGTCTCTGTTATATTTGATATAAAGTTTTATATTAAATATAAAAATGAGAGACTTGTGAGATACTCTCATTAGTCGCATATTAGATTTGATCTAATAAAGTACACAACAAGACTATCTGTATGACAGTTAGTGTAACTGTTTGACTGTTAACGTGTCTTTTATATATATAGTATTCATCTTTCGTAAAGGATGATTCATTTGTCGAAAGATAGATTGATTGGAATGTCTAGTCAATCTTATGCATCATAAGATGATGGCGTAATGAATATTGTATTATGTACGATTAAAGATATCAATTTAATCGTAATTATTACGAGTTATTTTGATATACTGCAGACCATATGATGGATCTTGAAACATGTTCTTTGTGATCTTTGAGATATTAAGAACGAGTTTCTAATTCATGGAGAATTTAGTCAGCAATCATAAGGTCAGATTAGTTTTGATCCTAATTATGACATTAGATGGTCTATGTCATATAAAGTCAGAAAAGATGCAGTGGGAGTGTCACTGTTGATTCTACTGAACTAGTGGAATTAGTTGCAACTTATGAAGTATTGACTTATGAAGTTGCAAAGTGACCTCATAAATTAGAAGTCTTCGTATTAGTGTAGTGCTTGCGGTTGTCTCATAGTATTTGGATTTGATTTCTAAGTACATAGACAACTCAGTAGCTATAGTACAATACTGATATAGCGTCTGAGTCATTTTGATGTGGAATTTGGATTCTACAAAATATGAATGATGCTAGTTAAGGAAAACGGTTGAGTTTGTTGGACAGACTCGATTTGTTAAAGCAGGCTTACTTGTTGTGGCCTACCTCTTGAGTGTTGGTGAGCTCTTGAGGGATATGAGTATGCGATACACATTGAGATGTGTATAGGATACTATGGATTGGCACTAGAGCACGTGGTAGAAAATATTAGGATTGGTTCTCCGAGTGCCAATCTGGATCATATTTATGTCTGATTCATAAATACGAGCAGTTCTATTTTCCATAATATTACTATTTTAATTGGTAGCACCCTTGTATTTTATACGCTTATTCGATCTAATTACGATCAGATATCTGATTACGATTAGATCGAAACTGAATCTGGTTCAGTGATACGTGTATATTAGACAAAGACCCTAGGATTTACAGTATAGTGTGCAGTTATAATATAGTTTGTAATTGACATTGGGAAGCGCACTATTAGTTGTATATCATTAAATAAAGTTCATGGTCAAGATTTGCTAACACGGGTCGGTTAGTAAAATCCGCTGAGACCAGTACATGTCGTATATCATGACTTGGTCCGATGGTTTATCCCAGTGAACCATGAGTCTCGGGAGACTCGTATAGACATGTATGTGTTTATTTGATAAGACACTGAACGACTCACTGAAGGTTTCCTAATAGATGATACACCAACGTCAATAGGAACCTTCTCGAGTTGAGCGAGCATAGTGGTCATTCGACTTGAGATACCACTGTGGATATATGATCTATCCTCCATACTTTGATGGCAGTCACGTCAATGATCTAGCCATGATCAGACCTCCGCTTGTTCATTGGACGTGGATTGATGCTCATGATATCTAGTACGTATCAAGATAGGATCCGTCAGTCCTGTGTACAGGGCATATGCATCCAGCACGTGTTTACGATCTAGTAAATCCATAGTCGTGGTATAACTTCGGAAATCAGTTCCGAGTGTTATTTTGTGATCGTAAATTGAAAGTCGACTGTATTATACCGAACAAATTTGACATTTTCATCTATATCTCAGGTATAATACGGATGGCCTGTGATGGAGGGATTATACGTATGATATGACCTCGGCTTACATAGTTTAGCGAGATTATCTGTGGTCGTCATAATCTATGAGTGAGTGGATTATGGACACGAAATTGGATTTCGTGACGGATAAACCTAAACTTAGAGAGTCCCACAATATGAAGTGTACTCGTTGAGCACTTGGACAACTCAATATGAATAATACGGATTATTCATAACACTTCACCGGATTAAATGAGTTAGTTTGGATCGCTTAATCGTTAAACGATAACATATGCAATTAGGGGATTTTGTCCGCTAATAATTAATGTGTATTTATATTTGATAAATAATATGATTAGATACACATTAATTATTTGTCAAATAAGATTTTGACACATGCCATAAATATATGTATTTGTTATTTAATGTAAATAAAAATACATATATGTGTGTAAATTGATTATTTAATTATTTAATGGTTAAATAATTACATATTTAATTTTTAGCCTTATTCTTTTTGTCATAATTGTTATGACATATGGTGAGTTATAACTGATAACACTTGGCATATTATTAAATCAAACTTCACTTTTCTAATTATGATTGGTTGGTGTAAAGTTTGATTTGATTTAAAGTGGATTTAATTTTATTAAATTAAAAAAATCCCAAAATGCCCCTAATACACAAAAAAATCGGTCAAAGCTTCCTTTAAAGGAAATTGTTTTCTTCATCCTCCATCTTGCTGCCATGAACGACCATTCTTCAAAAGAAAACCCATTTTTTTGGTTTGATGAAATCAAGCAAAAAGACAAAAAAAATTCAAGAAAAAGTTTGGATTTTAAGAGATTAAAAAGGTAATCTTATACAACCAAGCTTGTAAATTAGTTTCTTGCTTTCTTGAATACTTATAAATATTCTAGGGTTTCTTCGTTTGTGAAAATTTTGGGGCTTTTGTTTGTGGTTGATGGAGAAGGAAGTTTAGGCATGTGTGAAGTAGATTATGGAACTTATTAGTGTAATTTTATTCCAATTTGTTCAAATTGTTGTTGGAAAAAATTGTTGTCATTCTAGAGTTTTTGATCCACTCTTAGATAGCCTAGAATTGTTCTAGAGTTGTTCATTTGTGGTGGGACTCATTTGGTGATGGATTAATTAGATTAATCTTGTTGAAAATTGGATTTAAGTGTGAAAATTAGGCCAATTTCGTTTTCTGGTTTGACCTAGAACTAAATCTGATTTTGTGATGAAATTGTTGTCTTTAGAATATTTTGGATGTAACTTGGGTGTTGGCACAATTGACGGAAAGTGTTTCCGATTTGAAATAAGCGAAAACGGTCAAAAACGACGTTACCAGGTGACTTTTGAGTCAACCGGGTGACGGCTATCCAAACCGTGAGTTCGTCACTCTTTGGGTAGCCCATGAACTTCCCCAACACTATTGGAATTGACTTGGACAGTTTCCATAAGTGTCGGGTAGTCGGTTCGGTCAAAAACGCGTTTTAGGCCATTTTGCGGAAAATTGGTTTTCGTAAAAGTTTCGCGAGTTTTCAACAATGTTTATGTTAATATTTGATATTAAATAAATATGTTTAGGTGAAATATGAATAAATTATTCATATTAGATATTGAATAATTTATTTGGTATTTTGAAAAAATTTTAAAATACGATTTCGCCCGAACCCGCGCTTCCGCTACGCCCATCGCCCAAAACCCCAATATATATATTATCTCAGACTCGTTATATTGAGAAAATACTTGAGAAATATAACAAGAGGGATCTACATGTGGCTAGAACCCAAGTTGACCTAACTCTTCATCTATCAAAGAATACTGGCTCAAACGTATCGCAATTAGAGTATTCGAGAATCATCGGAAGTATGATGTATCTCACGAATTACACACGACCTGATATCGCTCAAGCTGTGAACATGCTTAGAAGATATACGAGCAATCCAGGACATAACCACTGGAAAGCCATAGTAATAGTTTTGAGGTATCTAAGAGAAACTTCAAAATATGGGCTGCATTATGCGAGATATCATGCTGTTCTAGAGGGATACAACGATGCTAACTGGATATCTGATACAGTGGATTCCAAATCTACGAGTGGATTTGTTTTCACACTTGGTAGTGCAGTCGTGTCATGGAAATCCTCGAGGAAAACATGTATTGCCAGATCTACTATGGAATCAAAATTCATAGCATTAGACAAAACAGCGGAAGAAACAGAATGACTTCGAAATTTCCTGGAGGATATTCCTAGTTGGCTCAAATCGGTGCTGTGGACGTTGGATTTCACCCGAGGTCCACAATCAAGAATTTGTAGGGAGTGGGCACTAGCGATCCTGCAAAACAGAGGTAGAGTGAGCGGGAGTACTGCCCACTAGTGTGGTGGGTGCCGGGGGCACTCCGACGCTCAAGTTAGTAGTGAAGACAAGCTGTAAATAATGGAGGAGCAAGGTTCAGGGTTACTTTGATACCTGTGAGCCGCCGTGAGGGCTATAGGTTGGCGGTTATGAGAGCTCTGGTGACATAGAGTTGTGCTGTGTGATGTTGGATCCCTCTCCCTCATGCCATGACTTTTCTCTTTTATAGGCCCTCCTGACGAGGGGTCATTTAAATCTCTTCTACCCATTGGATGTGTTAATGATAGGGTTTATGACTGTAACTGCCGATTTAATGGAGTTCATTACTGTAGGAATTTTCCCAATCTAATTACTCATGAATCCGTTGGCTTCCTGAACTATTAAATCCGTGATGACGGGCTCTGGGCTAGTCTGGCCTCTTGGCCCAAAGCTGATTTCTCAAACTAGATCTGTTGGTGGTCATTGGGGCTTTGGTTTCGTGATTGGCCTAAAGGCGGAATGACGGTTATGCACTTGGGCCCAAATTTGGCCCGTACAGTTTGTCCCCTACTCTCTAAGTCAAGGAGTCCTTGGCTTGGAGAGTATTTGACGCGGGTGTCGAGACTATAGGATGAAGGTATACTTGAGCGTCGATGCTGCCTATTGATTGAACCAAACGAATGTCAAGTTATGAACTTGACTCTACATGATCCATCGTGGATGTGTCCAGTTGAATGAGCTAGATGAAGGTCAGGATCATGAACTTGACTCTATAATAGATATTGGGGAAGTACCCAGTCGACTGAACCAGATGAAGGTAAGGATATATGTCATACGACATGTGTAATATATGTCTACAACTTGACTCGACATGAGTCCATGGGGGGATGTCCCCGGTCGACTGAACCAGAAGAGGGTTCATGAGTTACTTTCACTCGACATGTCGTATGGACTGAGGGAAGTCCATGTCTAAATTTGACTCGACAAGAGTCCATGGGGGATGTCCCCAGTCGACTGAACCAGATGAGGGTTCATGAGTTACTTTCACTCGACATGCCGTATGGACTGTAGGAAGTCTATGTCTTCATTTGACTCGACATGAGTCCATGGGGGATGTCCCCGGTCGACTGAACCAGATGAAGGTTCAGGAGTTACTTTCACTCGACATGCCGTATGAACTGTAGGAAGTCTATGTCTTTATTTGAATCGACATGAGTCCATGGGGGATGTCCCCAGTCGACTGAACCAGATGAAGGTTCAGGAGTTACTTTCACTCGACATGCCATATAGACTGTAGGAAGTCTATGTCTTCATTTGACTCTACATGAGTCCATGAGGGATGTCCCCGGTCGACTGAACCAGATGAAGGTTTATGAGTTACTTTTACTCGACATGCCGTATGGACTGTAGGAAGTCTATATCTTTATTTGACTCGACATGAGTCCATGATGGATGTCCCTGGTCGACTGAACCAGATGAAGGTTCATGAGTTACTTTCACTCGACGTGCCATATGGATTGTAGGAAGTCTATGTCTTCATTTGACTCGACATGAGTCCATGAGGGATGTCCTCAGTCAACTGAACCAGATAAAGGTAAGGATAAACCTCATACTACGGGTTGAAGAACCAGTGGAGTCTTCAATGTCGTTTGGACCAGATGAAGGTCTATGAAAGTCTTCACTCTACAGACCTGACGAAGGTCCAAGAGTCTTTCCTTATCATACTACTAGACCTGGTGAAGGTCTATGAAGGTCATCACACATTCTCCTGATGGGGGTCCATGTGACTACGTTCGTATGGACCTGTCGAATGGACTTGATAAAAGTCCAAGAAGGTCATCACTTCTCACTCTACTAGACCTGAAGAAGGTCAATGAGGGTTCTCGTTCCTCATTCTACAAGACCTGATAAAGGTCAATTAGGGTATAATTCCTCATTCTACAAGACCCGACAAAAGTCAATGAGAGTATAATTCCTCATTCTACAAGACCCGACAAAAGTCAATGACGGTATAATTCCTCATTCTACATGACTTGTAGTCTGAGACCATGTCGTCTGAAGACCATGAGACTACGGTCGAATGAACCTGATGAATGTCCATGAGGGTTTTCATTCCTCATTCTATAAGACCAGACAAAGGACAATGAGGATATAATTCCCCATTCTACAAGACCTGACAAAGGTCAATGAGGGTATAATTCCTCGTTCTACAGGACTTGTAGTCTGAGACCATGTCGCCTGAAGACCATGAGACTACGGTCAAATGAACTTGATGAAGGTCCATGATGGTTCTCATTCCTCATTCTACAAGACCTGAAAAAGGTCAATGAGGATATAATTCCTCATTCTACAAGACCTGACAAAGGTCAATGAGGGTATAATTCCTCATTCTACAGGACTTGTAGTCTGATACCATGTCGTCTGAAGACCATGAGACTACGGTCGAATGAACCTGATGAAGGTCCATGAGGGTTCTCATTCCTCATTCTACAAGTCCTGACAAAGGTAGTGTCGAATGAGATCTTTAACGAGCACCAAGCTTCACATGGTAGTGTCGACTGAGATTCTTAACAAGTGCCAAGCTTCACACGTGTAGTATCGAATGAAATCCTTAATAAGTGCCTAGCTTCACACGTGTAGTGTCGAATGAGATCCTTAACAAGTGCCAAACTTCACACGTGTAGTGTCGAATGGGACATCTTCCTCATGCTGAGTCTCCATACATGTAGTGTCGAGTGGGATATCCTTGCCAAGTCTGGTAATGTCGACTGGGATATTATCACCTCATACATGTAGTGTCGAGTGGATATCCTAATACCAATTCTCCATACATGTAGTGTCGAGTGGGATACTCAACAAGTGTCAAGCCACATATTGTATTGTCGACTGAGACACCAATAACAATTACCAAGCTATTTGTTGTAATGTCGACTGGGACATCCATAACAATTATCAAACTATATGTTGTAATGTCGACTGGGACACCCATAACAAGTCCCAAACTACAAATTGTAATATCAACTATACAAATTAGGAAGCTATGATGTCCCCAAAGAAACAATAGGTGGCTTCTGGCCCCCTTTTTTTTGTCTAATTACATCATGTGATATCTTATTGAGAAGTATTACTAGCACATCATTTATTATGTCGCTTGGGAGAATTCAAACTTCTTTCATTGTCATGGTTGGTAGAGCTTCTTCTCTTATTGTTCCTCTTATCTTCCTCCCACCTAATCTCAATGTGAGCTCGAGTCATGGCTTGATCCATAGTGTAGCATCGAAATTTGGTGGGCTTTTTGTAGAGTTTACTTTCTAAAAGTAATCCATTTCTAAATGCTTCCACTGCAGTAGGCTGATAGAGATCTGAGATTGTTATACTCTCTTTATTGAAGCGAGCCACATAGCTTCGCAAGGACTCCCCTTTCTATTGTTGGATGGCATTAAGGTCATTGGTGGTCTTCTCAAGCTTGCAAGAACTTGCGAAATGCTCCACAAATTTGTCTGCTAGCTGTTGGTAAGAATCGATGGATCTGTATGGGATATTGATAAACCAGGTGAGGGTAGGACCAGCTAATGTTTCTCCAAATCCTCTACACATACCAGCTTCCCATTGATGAAGAGCCAGACCCGTTGATAACATCTTGTATTTGTAATGGACAATATGGTCGTCTGGGTCAGTTGATCCATCATACATCTTCATATCTGGAGGACTGAACTTCCTTGGTAGCTCAATAGAAGTGATGATCTCCAAAAATGGTGTATCTTAGATTGTGCCAGCTCGGTTTTTTCTCACTAGTAGTCTGACACTAGGTAGGCTGGAGAGAATTGCATCTTTGAACTCTTTCATTTCCTTACGCATGGTGGAGGCAACTTGTCGTGCTTGGTCGGTTGGGGAGATATGTCGACTTCTTTCTTGATTTGGTAAATTATTGTCCAATGAAGGATTCTCGCTTGCCACATTGTTGAATGCCCCCAGGAGATTGGTGGGGATTGTAGGATTGATGGGATGGTCTGGAGAATCAGGTTGTTGGGAGGTTGAAAAGATTTGCTCCAGTTTTTTCTTGAGGGTTATATTGGAGCTTCGCATGGCTTGACTCTCTTCTTCTAAGGCCCGTAATCGTTCTTGGAGTATGATCATATGCGTAGTCATAGGATCTGGTGTCTGCTCACTACTAGAAGCCATGGTTGGCTGTGTTTTAGGAACCGTAGACTGAGAGATCTTTGTCTGCTATGAATCGCTAAGACCCCACGGTGGGCGCCAAATTATGGACTTTAATTTCGCCCGAGGTCTACAATCGAGAATTTGTAGGGAGTGGGCACTAGTGATCCTGCAAAATAGAGGTAGAGTGAGCGAGAGTACTGCCCACCGGTGTGGTGGGTGCCAGAGACACTCCGACGCTCAAGTCAGTAGTGAAGACGAGCTGTAAATAATGGAGGAGCAAGGTTCAGGGTTACCTTGATACCTGTGAGCCGCCATGAGGGCTATAGGTTGGCGGTTATGAGAGCTCTGGTGACAGAGAGTTGTGCTATGTGATGTTGGATCCTCTCCCTCATGCCATGACTTTTCTCTTTTATAGGCCCTCCTGACGAAGGGTCATTTAAATCTCTTCTACCCGTTGGATGTGTTAATGATAGGGTTTATGACTGTAACTGCCGATTTAATGGAGTTCATTACTGTAGGCGTTTTCCCAATCTAATTACTCATGAATCCGTTGGCTTCCTAAACTGTTAAATCCGTGATGACGGGCTCTGGGCTAGTCTGGCCTCTCGACCCAAAGCTGATTTCTCAAACTAGATCTGATGGTGATCATTGGGGCTTTGGTTTCGTGATTGGCCCAAAGGCGGAATGACGGTTATGCCCTTGGGCCCAAATTTGGCCCGTACAGGTGCCAGCGATAAGCATACAATGTGATAGTCAATCGGCTATTGGGAGAGCCCAAAATATAATGTATAAGGGTAAGTCTCGACACATACATCGGAGATATAATACCATACTTCAACTGATCTCAAGTGGCATAATATCGATCGATTATGTCAAGTCGAAGGAAAATCTAGCGGATCCACTCATCAAGGGGAATGGGCTTGAAGCCTATAAATTAAGAATTGTCACTGTGGAAACCCAACTTAGCTGACTAGAGATCCCAAGATCTAGGTTCAAAAGTGACAACTGAAACTTTGTGCAATTCAAAACAAGCACTGTAGAGTTTTGTACTCTTTCCCATTCCGATAATGACGCAGAATGCTGTCTGTCAAGGTTAGGATAAGCTAAGGCTTTTAATGATCACTATATTAGGAGATGAGTCCTAATGGGGGTAAAGACAGATTACCTCTTCATAGTAGATCACCTATTTCAAGTAAGAAGTGAGGCCGCTTCCATGGGATTTTACAAGCTAATTTCCCTAAAGTGTTTGATGAATCCAGGACCGCTGTTCATGGCCGAAATGAACACAATCGTAGAACGGGAAATGGTCGAAGTAAAGCTGTGTGTTGGAAATTGTCCTGGTTTACACCAACGGCGAAACAGTTCAAGACTATGGGTCACTGGTTTGCCAAGTAAATCCGATTGTCATTCGCTAGGAAAGGTTCAAGGCGAAAGCTACCTATTTCGATGCAGTTTTAGTTCACGGAATCTCTCTCAAATGTCTGCATGAATATTTGAAGAAGTAAATTCTTTAAATATTATTGTTTTGGATGGATGATGAACATGTCAATTGGATGGTACCCTATGGGAAGGGTACATACAGGTAGAGACATGTCCTCCAATTGAGGATAACATATCTCTAGGCTCCAGGGGATGCATGAGAGGGGTATAACCCTTTGGAGGGTTGCACCCCAAATCAAATGGTGTCTTTAAGGCACCCTTTCATGCCTTTATAAGGAGACATCCATGTTCATTCTCAAAGATAAGAAAATCATCTGAATTTAGTGAGTCTCATTTCATTGTTTTGAGTCAGAGAGAGTTCCCTCCATTTTCCAGTTTGAGATCTTGTTAAGGAGTGCCCCTTGAACAAGAGGAATCTGAGTTATCCTGGGAGAACGTTAGCCACAAAATCCGTAGAACACTAAGACGGGGCTAATAAGTTCTTAAGGATAGAGATTTATCTCGACTTGGACTGCAAATATCGTCATTTCACCAGGTTTTTCTCAATGTTATGTTGGCATGTTGTATAGATTTGTTTTCTGTTCTTTCCTTTTGATTTATTTGTTGCATGTTAATTTCATTTAATGACACACTAATCCACCAACAATACTTTGCGTGCATTTACACGGAAAATTCATGCAGACATCCGCATAAGAAAAATATATATATATATATATTAACAAATAATCGTTTTGTCTATTTTAATTTGTTTATCAGGTTATAGCAATAACATCGGTTTCTTTTCTTCCACTACAAAGTCTTGCTGAATTGACTCCCACATTTTTCATGGGAATATTGAAGGTAAAATTTTAGTGACAGAGTAAACAATTGCTTGTAATTAATGGTTGGGAAATTATCAATTATTCCGTTCGAATTTAGGCATAAATCTGAAAAAAGAAATCCAAAAACTTTAATGTATTAATTTTTCCGTCCCAAGTTTATAAAATTGTATCTATTTACATCTGTACGTTAACATAATTAAAACTATTAGGGAATCTCATAAAAATATTATTTTAACTCTGATTATTATTTTATAATAAATAAATATATAATACATCATTATTACATAATAAATATTATAATTCTCTGTTTTAATGTTTTAAATAATTACATTATGTTATAAATAGAATGTACATATGATTTTTTTATAAATATAATGACAATGTGGAAAATAATACATTTTATAACTACAAGTGGAAAAGGTGAATACTTTCAAATAATACTCTATTAAATATCTAAAATACCTTTGTGATGTCAGTAAACTTTTAAATATATTAACAATAAGTTGGAAAATGATATAAATTTTAAATTCTAAATAGAAAACTAAATACTTTTAAAATTTTCTGATATTTTTTATACTTAATTCTAACTTATAGTGGAATAACGATAGTTTCCCTCAATGGTTATTTGAATGACATTAATTATTCTTCATAATTCAGGCTTTGGTGCCTTCAGTATTAATGAACATTTATGTGGTCGCTTCAAACCAGTTATTTGATGTTGACATTGACAAGGTATTATAATAGCATAAATATCATTTTGTTTGCCATGAATCATTAGGATAGTTTTTGGATAAATAAACATTATTTTTTGGGAAATTATTATTTTTATATTTAAAAATTGGTTTATATATAAAATTATTGGAAAATTTTAAATAAGATCAATTTTACATTTAAAATTTTAGTTAGTATATTACTTTATATTTTTTAGGTTTAAGTTTTTTCCGAATATTTCAATAAACTTACTAATTTATATCTAAAAAGTTTCAGTTAGTGTATTACTTTATATTTTTTATATTTAATTTTATGCCGAAAATTTCACGTACTAATTTATATTTAAAAATATTTAGTTAATGTACTAATTTATATCCAAAAATTATTTGTGTCAGCTTCAAACTAGCTCTTTGATGTTGACATAGACAATGTAATATATAACAGTATAAATATAATTTCGTTTGCCATGAATCTTTAGGATAAATTTTCGGATGCATAAACATTATTTTTTAGGAATTTTTTAATACTTAAAGATTGTCTTATTACTACAATATTATTGACTTTTAGCATCGAAAACTTTCATAGTTAAAAGTCAACATTTCGTGGCTAAAGGTCTTCTGTGTTGAAGTAAAATTTTGACGCGAAAATTAGGTCGATGAAGTAATACTTTTAGCGTCGATATAGGTTTTTGAAGATAAATGCCTTCCTCGACCAAGCTTTCACGTCAAAATTTTACTTCGAAGCAAAAACCCTTTAGCGAGAAATGTTTTGACGCTAAATGTGAAAATAATAAAATAAAAAAATAAAAAAAATAAAAAAAATCATTATAATTAATTTTTCAAATTGACATTACAAATTAATTTCAAACAAACTTTCATTACAAAAGTAATTAATTTTTTAGAAAACATAAGAATATCATTACAAATATGTTATAAAAAATTATAACACGGATATCTTTATTGATATAAAATAAAATTATAAAATTTATCACAACAAATAAATATAAAATAGTAAACAAAATGGTAAACTAATTTTTCTATATTATTTATGTTTTCTTTATCTTCATTTTCATTTGTTTTTCATTTTCTTCACCATCTTCATTTCCACCATTTCTTCATCTTCATATATTCCTACAAAAAAAAAAAAAAAAATTATGGATGTTAACATAAAATACAAAAAATGAAACAAAAACCCTTAGGGAAAAAAAATAAGAGATGAAGAAAGTGAAAATAGGAGAAATGAAAAAGCAAATGAATATTTATAGGAAAAAATAACCTTTAACGACGAAAGACTATTTCGTCGCTAAAGGTCCTCAAATAGCGTGAATTATTTTCGTCAAAATTTTGATCTTTAGCATCAAAATTTTTGAATTTTAGCGTCGAAAATTTGTCGCTAAATATCAAAAATATAAATATAAATTTAGAAGACGATAAATTCAAATTTTAGAAGGTGGGAAATTCAAAAATTTAAATTTACCCTTCAACGTCGAAATTCAAATTTGACTCTAAAGGTCTATGATTTAGCGTCGAATTAAATATTTCGACGCTAAATGATATTAATTTTTAATTTTTCTGATTTTTTGCGATGAAAAACTATTTCGTCGCTAAAAGTTTTAATATTTAAAAAAAAAACTCTCGCTTTCTAAAATTATATTTAAATTTTTGAAATTTAGCTTCGAAATTAAATTCGACGATAAATGTTAGCACCTTTAGCATTGAAAGAGTTGTTCAATGCTAAAGGTCTACCCTTTAACTTCGAAATTCAAATTTGACGCTAAAGGGTTTAACCTTGACCTTCGAAAAAATTGTTCAACGCTAAAGTTCTACATTTGACCGTCAAATTTGAATTTCGACGCTAAATGATAATTTTTTAGCGTCGAAAGTGAAGTTTCAACGCTAAAAGATCGTTATCTACGTTGAAGTAGTTCTCGATACTAGATACCTATATTGTTAGCGTCGAAAATATTTTTTCAACGCTAAAGGGTATATTACCGTCGAAAAAAGTTTCAACGATAAATGTTTGGACGTTAAATGTTACTTTTCTTGTAGTGTATACATAAATACCCAAAACTTTTAAATAACTTTAATTTTACACTCAAAATTTTAGTGAGTATACTACTTTATATTTTTCAGGTTTAAATTTATACTGAAAATTTCGATAAACGTATTAATTTATACTTAAAAATTTTCAAATTATGTATTGATTTACATCCAAAAAGTATAAATTAGTACATTGGTATAAAATTGAGCTTATTTAAAGTATTTAGGTATTTTCATATATAAGTCAATATTCGAGTGTAAAAATGATAAAAAAAAAAAAAAAAAAAAAAAAGTCTTCCTATTCATTGCTAATGAGTAAGCTTAACATTGTTAAAGGTTAACAAGCCTGATCTGCCTCTTGCCTCCGGTGAATTCTCAATGGGAAATGGAATTGCAATTGCTTTAATATCTTCATCCATGGTAAGCAACTGCATAGCAACAAAAGCTTGCTGGGTGGCTTGATTTTTCACTTTCATTTCACCTTGGCATGTGAAAATAGACTGGTTACTAATTTTGAAATTTTGAATAATTGATATCAATTTTCAGAGTCTGGCAATAGGAGTTATGTCTCGATCTCCACCACTTATTTTGGCCCTCATAATATGGTTTCTTCTTGGAAGTGCTTATTCCATCCAAGTAAGTGCTCAAATTCGGTTCTTTTGTATATAAAATTCTAAATAACAAATTAAAGTGTCTGTCTGGAGTATTTGAAGATTTGAGCCTCCACTTACATGGTGAGGAGGGCATTTGATTGCAACATCGGAATAATTTCATCTTGGTTTTTCTCTAGTCTTTGGAGGGAAATTTGTCAAAACTCTTTCTTGTTTACATAAATTAATCATTTTCTCATGTTCTTAAACCCTGACATTAAATTGTTCAATATATAGTTTGGAAAATGGTAATTATTTAGTTTTTTATAGTAAAATTCTGACAATTGAAAAATGAATTAATATATTCTAATGAATTTTAATTCCAAAAATTAGATATTTGATGATCAAAATTCATCTAGTTCCTTCTTCTCAATCTCGCAGCTTCCCTTTCTTAGATGGAAGGGAAATACATTTCTAGCTCCAATGTCTATGATGATTTTAATGGGACTTGTATATCAATTGCTTTTCTTCATGCACATCCAGGTATATACTTTTTTTTTTTCTTAAATAAATAAATCCAGGTATATAAAAATACAAATACTCCATTAATATTAAATTGGATTTTATTTTATTCTTTTTTTAAAAATTCTGTCATAATTTTGCTGCCTTCTATTTATATATATATATCTTTTATTTATTGTATTTTTTGATGGAGTTGTACATTGGCACATACAGAAATACGTGCTTGCTAGACCTATATTAATTACAAAACCATTGATATTTGCAACCGCTATTATGTGCGTATTCTCCCTAACAAACGGACTTCTCAAGGTAATTCAAAATTTGTTACATTTTTATTTTATTGGGGAATAACAATTTTGTCCTTTATAATTTTTAATATCTCATATCGTTCCTCTTATTAAAAAATGTCAAAAATGAAATGAGGCAATAAAAAAATTTTGAGGGATAGTTACTAACATACATATTATATTCTAATTTTAATAGGATGTACCTGATGTGGAAGGCGATAGACAATTTAATATTCAAACACTTTGTGTTATTCTTGGAAAAGAAAAAGTAAATTTTATTAAATTTTATTGTCAATATCATTTTTTAACTTTGGTGCCAATCTTAGAATTAGCTAACAATTTTTTTCTTCCCAAAAGGTGTTTTGGCTCTGTGTTTATATGATATCAGCTGCTTACGGAGCTGCTGTATTAGTTGGAGCATCTTCATCTTTCATGCTAAGCAAGCTTGTCACTGTAAGAGTTTCATTTCTACAAAAATTTAGAATTGGATATTAGTACCCGAATATGAACTCTAAGGGTTATCTTAGAGACAGTCCACACAAGCGGTCGGCTAAAGATCTCAAATTTAGACCAAAATTAGGGCTCCCTTACAATAAGAAAGTTAAAGAAATTCTCTCTATTATTATTAGGGATCATATATTTTAAAAACTCATTTAAGACTCCCAAAACTCATAACCGCTCTCAGTGATCTCGATTACTTACGAAGACTTCTTTTTTATAACATGCAGGTAATTTCCCATAGTATACTTGCTTACATTTTGTGGCTTCGAGCTCGAACTGTTGATCTCTCCAGTAATGCATCAACACTTTGTTTTTATACTTTCTTTTGGAAGGTAAGTGATTCCGCTTTGATTTTGAGTTAGATTCTAGTTTTAGGAGTGGCAATTTTTTATATGACTCAGATACAAATTAATAATACGTTATTAAATATGAAAATACACAAAGTTCTGACCCTGTATGCCTATGGGGAATAGATGTAACTTGCGGAAATTAAAAATTTCATTTTTCTAAGACATGTCATAGTAAGAGTACACTACAAAAAACAAAGTCTTTAGCGTCAAAAAATATTGAAAAAGAACGTCTATTGACACTAAAGATCATTAGCGTCGAATATTTTCGATACTAAAATGTGGACGAGAAAGACTATTAGCGTCCAAATTATACTTTCAACGCTAAAGTACAACATTTTGCGTCAAAATATTTTCGACGCTAAATCACGTATTTGGCGACGAATATTTCGACGCTAAATAATTTTGTACTTAATAAAAAACTAATTATTTTTTTCTTTTAACGTCAAAAATTTCGATGCTAAATGTATTTTAAAATAAAAAATGAAAGTTTATTTATTACCTTTATTCGACGCTAAAGGTGAAATAATATTAAAACATAAATATTATTTTTTTACTTTTAACGTCGAATACTTCGACGCTAAAGGGTATAAGAAAATTATTATCAAGGAACCTTTAACTTCGAAACATTCAATTTTTTCTGAAAAATATTATTATAATAAAAATAATTTTACTGAAAAATAGTAAAATTATTTTTATTCTAATAATTTTTTTTGTTCTTATAAATTCAAAAATAAATTAAAATATAAAAATAAATTAAATTTAAAAGAAAATTAAATACACGATCTATTAAATATCACTGTTGCTGTAAATATTTATACAAATAAAAATAACAATCACTGCTATTGTGATGGAGGGGCGGTCGAGACCGATTCAGTCTGGCCGAGTGAGGCCTCCAGCATCTGCCCGAAAGTCCTTATCTACTGGTCGAACTCCTGCATCTTCTTCTGATTGTCTTCTTCGACCTGCTGTAGCTTCTCATGGGTCTTCTTCAGCTCTTCTATGGTATTGTTCAACTCTTCCTTGGTGCTGGTTAGTTGTTCAAGACGGCATGGCTGAGTAGGAGAAGAAATAGTAGTCCGTCTAGATGACGTTGGCTTCTTACGAGTGCCAAGTCTGATGTTATACGATGTCTAGTTCTTGAAAACCAATTGCGACAATTCCTCATCTGGTGGAGGGTTGGACCTTGTCTCATAAGCCTGTCATTGGACCTCCACCATTTCGTTCTGTTTAAAAAAAACGAAGTTAATGTTCGAACTTCAAAAGAAAAAAATTAAATTTAAAAATATATTAAATTTATTTTAAATACTCAAACTTACGTAGTAGCATTCAGCTTCTTCATTGACCCATTTCTTCTTCTCACTATAGCGTGTCACTCGGAAAAACTCCGAAAATGACTGCACCTCACTTGTGCTACTCTGCAAAAAAAACATAATGTTAAAAAACAGTTTAGGGTATATTTACCTCTTAATTGTTTAAAGAAGCCACATAGATCAAGGACGACGTCGCATACATTTGACGGAAGATAAGGTCGAATGCTAACATGAAAGAGATGTTGGAGATCTCTAAGTCCCGAGGATCGAATCAAAAGCATAAAACACATGTGCGAATACCACGAGGAGTTGCGGAATACTCACATCGATCGGTTGCGCGACGCGCGAGGCAACAAAAATTATTTTCTGCCTCTATGGACTGCTCGGCAGTGAGCTGCTGTGGCTCCTCCAAATTCGGCCATTGTTGCTCCTTGAACAAGCTCCAAGCTTCGTCAAATCATTCCAAGCTCATGGGTGGACTTCCCTATCACATTCGCATGTCTCTCGGAGTGCTAGCTCTCTTGAGTTTTGCCATAAAAATCAAACACTTTAGCTTCCCTTAGCTCACGGCAGTGAGCAGAAGAAAAGAGAAGAACAACCCACTTTGGGCGTGTGAAGAGAGAAGAAGAAAGAGAGTGTTGTGTGTTTGTTACAAAAAAAAATGGTAATAGATATTCCAAAAAATCAAATTCCAAAATTTTTGCCTCCAAAAATCAAAGCCATTAAAAGCTTCAACCACTCCCATCAATCCATCATTCCATCAATCAATGAATAGTGACTGGCGTCAATCACTCAAAGTGAAAGACATATATCACTTGATTGACGAATGATGTGACGCTAGATGTGACTAGCGATTTGAGGCTTGATTTGACTTGCGTGCCGCACTCGAATTCGAAATGCGAATGCGCTCGCAAATAATCCCGGGCTCAGGTTCGCTAATTCCAAATTAACGAATTTTCCGTTGCGACGTAATTAAATCTAATTTAATTAAATAATCATGCCTAGCATAATTACTATTTACGTCGCTAACGAATTAATTCTAAATTAATTCGTTCGCCCGAATTAAAATCTAATTCCAATTCAGCGTCGAAATCCAATTTCGTTTAATATATCGAATATATTAATTAATCGATTAATTCCAAATTAATCGTTATCTCTCTTTTATTGATATTTTATCCCAGATAAAATATCTCCGTAATTAATCCCAGATTAATTTTCTCTCTCATCTAATTAATCCCAGATTAATTAAAGTGCGAGTCATACGTCATCGGTGAATCTTCGGGAAGCGACCCATGAGATCCCCAGATATGTTGGCAGTAAATTCGGTCGTCGGACTATCCGAACACGTAAGTACCTAGTATTACGTTTATACCGATTTACAAGACAAGGTTGGCTTCTAGCAAAGCACCATGCCTACCCAATTCTCTAGAAATATCCTTACAGGAATATAAGATCTATATCAGACGTAGTATACGTGGTATTGTGTATTTCGATCCAGTATCAGATGATCACATGTAAGGCCTGGGGCTGATACAGTGTCTGCCCCGTACGAAGCATATATCGGATTACGAGCAACTAGTCTCTTTATTATCGGATAATCATGACCAAGTCATATTATCCCGACGGTTGCAACCTTTTAGAGAACCAGTTCTGTATCCCTACGCGATCATCATCTCCATATGACTGGAGTGATACTTCCGTCTTGACATCACACCCAACACACTACGATTCTCAATATACCCAGCAGAGGCGTACACAGAACCTGTTAAAGCCTTGGACGACCACAACCAAAGTATATTGATTGTCGCAAGTATTACTGGTGCAAGTCTCAGGTTAAGACCAAATACACCTACCCTGATTTCGGATTGTCATAGACACATAGTCATACTACCAATGGAATTCCGAGGGGGTCTATCCAGAGCGAAGCTGTTTCCCGTACCATCGGTAAAAAAACAACCTCCTATTACACCTATATGAGTATCATATACCCAAATATATGAGAACTATGCCGTTTGTGCCCTCACAACGCGCACAAGTGTAATACTAGTCTTTTACGTATTTATCAATGTCCGATCTCGATAATACTCTGACTAGGGATATTTAATGATTTATCCTTCGTGGATTGATACTGTCTCATATCATTCTCAATTCAGGAACAAATCATAATGACCTCCTATCATTTATATATCTTGGTGATCTAATCACAAATGATAATAGTGCAATCTCCTTTGTCACATAGTTAATTTGTACAACAACACCATGATCTGTACAAATAGTGACGCTATGGGTCATAATTGTCCAACGGGAGAATCTCAAGAAGCACATGACAGTTGTGAGTCTTTAACCCATTTATCATGTCATCCCTAACCCAACGTCCAATATTTGATGCATAATCATCAAGGAATTTCACCATTTTTAGCCATTCATAAAATGATTTTCTCTCTGATTGAGTTAGTACGTAACTAGCAGGTGACTTTATAAGACCTCGAGGAGTGGTCCTTAAGTGCAATTCACTACGAATTCTAAGATCTTGTAGGTCTAATCTAGAATTTTTAGTGTCTTTCGTCTTACCCGAAATGTTCAATAGTATGCCCATCAAACTCTCCCATATATTTTTTTATATATGCATTATATCCAAATTATGTTGTACATTCAAACTCCCTCAATACTCTAACTCAAAGAAAATACTCTTTCCCGTCCAATTCAACTCTCCAGGTTGACGTTTCGATTTTTATCTCTATTATTAGGATGTTTCCCTGATGTGGTGTCTCTGAGACGTTGATGTTGACAAAGTGTGTTAAATCCAGACAATCTACTCCGCATACTCCGAGGTTCTGGTTGACCGTTGAATATTTTGCTTCTCTGCCAAGGATGACTCAACACAATAAATCGCATATGCCATGTGTATCCTATTTTATTCCGTAACCACCGCGAAGGTGTTTCACTCGCATAAATTGGACATGCCATGTAACTCTTATTGCTCTATCCAGATAATGAACCATAAGCCGGAAAGTCATTAATGGTCCATAATAATGCGACATGCATATTAAAATATTGTTGAGAAGCTGCATCATATATATGCATACTGACATTCCATAATATCTATAACTCTTCGATTAATGGTCTCAGGTAAATATTCATATATTTACTAGAGGAACGTGGACAAGGGATAAAAAATGACATAAATATGAATGGATCCTTCATACATTTCCATGGAGGTAAGTTATATGGTATAACAATTATAGGCCACATAATGTAAGAATTGTACATATTCCCAAATGGGTTAAAATCATCGGAGGTGAGGCCTAACCTGTTCCATCCGCAGAATATCTAAGTATGCTCTCCGCACCAACCTCTTTTCGTGAAACCACCTCAAGTCAGACCTTTTGTGTCATGACATGAACAACCTCTACAGCCTGGGCGTTAATGGAAAATACCGTAATATCTTATGAAGCACTTTCTTCCCAAGACCATGGACTTTGTATCGATTTTCACCACATATCGGAAAATATTCAAGTAATTTATACTCGAAACGGAATAATACACAGTCATACTTACAAGCATCAATGGATTCATACCTCATTCCCAGATCACACAATATTTTCTTTGCCTCGTAATACGACTTATACAATTCGCTGCCAACCGATAACATTTGGCCAAGTAAGTCTAACATCATATCAATAATTTTCTTGGTCATTATGTTCATTACTTTAATGTGTAATAGTTTCACAACGAAATTCAGAATCGACATCTCAACAATCAAATGGTATTTTTTACACCTCCTTAAGTAGTTGACTAAACAAATTTTGATCATTTCTATCTAACACTGATATGTCACCGCCAACACTATAACCGACTTATGGACCTTACAAGTCACACAAAGCATCAGTTAAATCATCGTTTTCAAGTTTATTGTAACTACCACTCCCTTCACATGAATCAATAAACTATGATTCATAATTATACTGCTCACCATGATAAATCCTCGTACGGTAAGTTAGTGATATTCCCGGCATGTATAAATGGTTGAAAACTTCATCTAACCATTTCATTTTCCTATTCAAATAATTTATAAATGGACACCAAACACGACCTTCTGCATCAACGTGTTGCTTTGCCGATTCCATAAACTTCATTGCGGTATTCAACACTCAATCTATCCACTGAGCTCATCCAATTTCTATCCATTTCAACCAAATATCTACATATAAAAATATAATTATTAGACATTATATTAAACTCATCAACATTACCAATTAATTATTTATTTATTTAAGCATACACATAATTAATTAATTAAAACAAAACAAACTAATCTTACATATATGTTTCATAATCAATTACCAACAAATTAGCTAACTAACATAATGTATAAATAAAGATAATTATAAAAAAATTAGAACCCTAATTTTTTAATAATAAAGATATAAAAATATAATTATTAGACATTATATTTATTTTAATAATTATTAGATATTATAAAAAAATATATTTTTATTTTATATAATAAAATTATTAAATTGTAATTATTAAATATTATACTAAACTCATAAACATCACCCATTAATTAATTAATTAATCCCTTAATTAATTTAAACATGCACATAATTAATTAATTACAAAAGAAACTAATTAATCTCACATATATACATCATAATTAACTAACAACAAATTAGAAACCTAATTTGAAAAAATCAACACAATGTATATAATAAAGATAATTATAAAAAATTAGAAACCTAATTTTTGAGAGAAATTAAACTTAAATTAAGTGAGAGTGATTCAAATATAAAGAAAAATAAAGAGTTATGATTTAATAAAAGAGGGAATAAAAGTTACCTTGTGAAAAAATGGAGTTTGTTTGATGATTTGCAGAAATTTTTGAGAAAAAATTATAAAGAAGAGAAAAAGTAGAGGAGAAAGAAGAATGATGATTGTTGGAGGTTTTGAGCTTATAACAACCCTTTAGCATCGAAATAGAAATTTTTTAGCATCGAACAATAGTTTCGACACTAAAAGATAATGGGATTTTCGGTGCTTCAAGGGTTGTAAGAATCCTTTAGTGTTGGAAAAAATATTGACGCAAAATGTATGATCTTTAGCGTAGATATATTATTTTCGACGCAAAAGGGTAAAGTTTTTAGCGCTGAAATAATGTTAAACCGTTTGTGTCGAAATAATTTTTTCGACACTAAAGATATATTATTTACAACGAAATAATTTTTGACATAAAAGAACTAATTTTTTAGCATCGAATATTGATTTTTGAAGCGAAAATTTATCTTTAACGTCAAATTCTTTTTCGATGCTAAAAGTATCATTTCTTGTAGTGGTAATAGCGGTTAGAAATTAAGCACACAAAATCTTAGCTGTTAATGGCAGAAAAACAATCAAACACAAAATAAATTATGAAAGTAAACAAGTAAACACGAGATCTATTTATGAAGTGGAAAATTTTTTACAGAGAAAAACTACTCCGGGTATAGGTTATCACCTGAATTTACTATATGAGAAAACCCTAAGGAGATGGTGAAAATACCTTAAGAAACAACTTTGCTGACTCGATTCCCATTACTATAATAACCGAAAGAACACCCCGAGCCTGCACCAAACAACTTTATTCAGAACCTCTGAAGTCTTAGAGAATCTGAAGCATAATTCACTTAGAGGATTAGGCCAAGCAAACTTCTCGCAACGAATAGAACCCCAAGAACCGCGAATTAGATTTTATAGGGACAAAATCCTTCCAAGACCATAAATAAGACGCACAAAGAACTTATCTTTGAGAACCCTTAAGATGATTTCCTGTAGTGTTCTGCTAGCACGGAGACGCCACTAAGGTTTCCACGCCTTAGATAAGTTGATTGCATGAAATAAGGGGAATCCCTCCCTTAAGCAATTTTGGACATAGCCAAGCTTTCAAGAAGAAGCTAAATTTGAAAAGGGGTGATTATATTTCCATTAAGAAGATAAGAGTTTATATAGTACAAAGAAAGAAACCCTAATATACAGAAAATGATCAAAACATCCTTAATAGCTAACTAATGGCTACTTAAAGGCTATGCCCTTAATTGTCATTTAACAACCTAGACAACTTACTATAAAAGTCTAAAGTTTTGAAACATAATAAAAAACTTTTCCAAAAAAGTCAATAAAGGAAAAAAATAACAAAATCACAAAAATCCAATAAAGGTGGCAAGTTTTTCAAAACCATAATTGAATTGTCTCCTTGACATAAAATCCTCAAATTTTCATGGGCTTCATGTTACAATGTCCAAATGTTGTGTCTCAAGCCCATTAAGCCTTATGTCACTGGAATACTTGGTGTCGGGCTTGAATCGACTTTATCTGTCAAAATGTACTTGACTTTAAGATTGCTGGTACGTTAATCTGGTATGACTTGGGTCAAGTAGAATAGCTTTAGACCCACTCCATAGAAGCCCTCATGTGATGCTAATATGCCCTGAAGTTGTTTGTCACACTCGACCATGGCATTTTATGCTAGCCTCGTCATCGCGTCTATGATCTTCTTAGCTCTTTGGCGTGTGATTGGCCCCGTTGGAACTTGCAAAGGCTCTACCATATTGCTGGTTGTGACATCTAATGTTCCTTGAGTGGCTAGATTCGTATCAGAATCGCCTTTGCAAACTTGGAACATCGGAAATCCAATCATTAATCTCCACCTGAGAACTTTGAAGGTATTGAGTATTGGTTTGTTTATGTTTGAAGGTTTGATAATGGTTGAAAAAAAGTTCACTAAAAAAAAACATGAGATTTGAGTCTTCAAGAGTGAGAACTCTCAAGAAGATGGAAAATGATATAATGTGAGATATTTGTTTTGTTTGTCTATACTTGGAAGATAGTATAAGGGTTCTATTTATAGGGAAATGTATCCTAACCACTTTTACAACTTGAAAACGTGGCTATAATAAATGAAACACATTCAAGCGTTCGAATGCCATTAAAATGCACGACAAACGCGCACAAATTCAAACAGGGTGCTCGAACGAAGACGCGAACGAAACTCAAATGTGAAGTTACTATAAATATTCGTTCGAACCCAAAGATGAACGCCGCTCGAACGATGAGTCTCTGGAAGATTATGTTCGAACGACCTATCAAACATGACACAAAAGTCGAGCGTTCGAACCCAACACAAACATATGACATGATATCTTCATCAACTGTCGTCTAATCAACCCAGATCTTCAAGACTAATTATAACTCAATTAAAGTTGATTTTCTTATGGAATTATTTAACATAATAGACCCAACAAACTCCCTCTTTGACATTCCATGAAAAAATACATAATACAATGACTAAATAATTTAAATACAAAAATAGTCAATCTCCAAGTCAAAATACAGACTTATTACATATTGACTCGATCTAGTCCTAAGTCTTGAACACGATGAAAATGTCACTTATTATCTGAAATAATCACAGATAAAATACCCGTGAAAAGAAAGGGAAATAACAAGAACATAAATGCATAAAATAAAATGCAATTGTAAAAAACATTCAGGTTAAAGTTGAACAAAAATACAAATGTATTAAACAATTTAAAACAGTGCAAAACCAATTCAAGTTCCAGTCATTATATTTCCCAATAAAAACCATATCTCCCCTTATGTGACTCCCCCATAACACATTGCCTATCTAAAACATAATGTATCTCCCATTGTCTATCTAAATATCTTCCATTTTTATCACGAAGGACAAATGGCACAAGAATAACAAAAAAATCATGACCCAGAGTCAGAGGCGCTGCCAGAATCATCATCATCATTATTGTCTGCAACATCCTCACATTGGTCACACTCATACAGCCAAGTGACACAAGTGCAGACCTCGATCAAATCGATAGACAAAAGTTGGAGTTGGGACAACATGGAGATCTGGTTCTCCAGCAGGTGCTGATAGAGATTTGGTGGTATGCCGGTAGCGGAGGAGAGAGCACTTGTGGAGGAGGAAACAACAACTATGAAAGGCTGAACGAAGGGAGTGGGAACAAAAATGATATCTTCCAGAGGAGGTGACTCAGGCTGGTGAAGAGTTGTACTGGAAAAAAAAGATAAAGTTTTGTGAAGGGCGTTCAAACATTCAAATCATGCATTCAGACGTCAAACGTTCGGACTATATTCATATGCGTTCGAATGCCTAAGATACTAAATCAAAATAAATCCCTTCCAAATTATATACAATCTCTAAATAGACACAAAAACGAATTGAAATAAGATTAAGGAAACTTAAACAATGATGTATAATGCACAAAAAGCCACAAACACACCCTAGAAAATGAGATTTAAAACATCAAATCCATAAATCAAAGAACTCAAAAATCAAAAGGAAAGATGAATACCTTTGAAATGATGAAAATCACCAACAAGAGGATGATGACACATCAGAAAGTGGCTTAATTTAATAGAGAAAATAAGTGGTGAAGTGAATAGTTATTTTTGAGATTGAGAGAGAGACGTGGGAATGGAAATGAATAGTTCAGAATTTAAATACATAGTGTGTGTTCGAACGAACTTTCAAACACGTCTCGCACACCAGTCCGTTGGAAAGAAACATTCAAATGGTTAGATGAATGTTATGCACATAGGGTCTCTCAAAATAAACGATGAATGTCAAGAACGTGTCACGAAAGAAAAGTTTCTAGAAAGAAACGTTTCAACGGTAATCAAACGCCACACGCACGCAAATAATGAAAATCAAACAGACACAACTCAATCAATGTACTAGACCCAATGATGCCCTGAATTCATAAGATGATTGAATAAGATACATGCATACACGTTTGAATCAAATAAACAACAAACTTAATGTAAGAAACAATATGTATGTGTTTGAGTTCAAAATGTGCTCAAAAAATTGAGTCTTAAGATCTTATTTTATTGGCTGAACTCAGCAAAAGAAGTCTGAACTCAAGAACTCAAGAAAAAATCAGAAAAGTAGTCAAACCCAGCGCTATTAGGACATGAAAATAAGCAACATTTGTTGCATGCTATTATTTGCTATCCCTAAATAGAACTCACAAATAAACTCTTTCGAGTGAATGGTCTTGCCCTTATCTTTTAAATTTTGGCACATTAGCTCTTTTGAGTATTATTTTTGAAATACTTGAGGCTCTATTTGAAACATTTCTTTTCTCATAGGGGAATAACATAAGATAATTTAATCAAAGGTCATACCAAAATGAGTCTCTAGTAAAGAGAGTTTAAGACTACTAATTCTAGACACCATACATGTGACCAAGTCTCATGAATAATAAATAGTAGGTGAGAAGGTCAAACATAATACATAAAAGGAACTCATATGATCCCTATATATGCGATATTGCAAATGATGGAGACATCACATTAGAAAAACACATATGAGATGTGTCAAAATATAACCTTTTTTTTATGATAGGGCATTAAAGTAAAATGACACACACTGGAAATAATGAACTGTACCAATAAGAAAGACAAGAATTATATACTCATGAAATAAAAAGTGGAGACCATAACTAAAATAAAGAAGAAATGATAAATGCAAACTCATGACAACTAGAAACACATGAAAACACACACAGATAAATGCAATGCAGGAAAATGAAATCGCCATCTAAGAAGACACACACAAGAGTTCAGTCTCATCAATCCTTTCTGAATTGAGGCATTTAAAAGTGATTGGGAAGATATCTTTCTTCTTCACCCAAACTCTTATGGGAATCTCTTTCACTTGAGAACTCCTTATCAACATTATTAGTTTCTCACTAATGAAGCCAGTCTGTTTGGCAAGTGCAATAACTTAACATGCTAGATTTGAAGAATCAAATGTAGATAAAGCACTCTTAGACTTCTTCTTCTTTTTATTTAACATGAAACAATTAGGTCTAATATGTCCTAATTTTCTACAGTGGTGACAAATAGGAACAAACCTCGGGCGAGAATGAGGTTTACTTACTTAATCTCTAGATTAAGGTTGCTTCATAGGAGAAATAATATCAAAGGGAGTCATTTGACTCTGTTCAATAGGCTTCTTTCCTAAGTCACATCGATTCGTTAGTTCAACTTGATTATGTAAGGACTAAACTGTGACAAAAATAGTTTTTTAAGAGGAAGCTTTGTCACAACTAGACTCAATGAATCATAAACCTTTCTATACACATGGGGACTTACCAATGCCTAACATATGATCTAGCTTCTGAGTCCCACTAGAAAATGTGAATATCTGGGTTCTAGCATCTTCAAGCTCATTTTCTAAATATTTGACACTTTCAATCAACTCCTTATTTCTCTTTTTAAGGTCATCAACAATAATGAGGTTCTTGTCTAACATGGCTTTGACTTCTTTCTTATCAAGTTCAGTTTCTATAAGCTTCTTATTGACCTCTACACAAGCCTTCTTGGTAGCTAAGCTCTCATTATATACCTCGGTGTAGGCTGTCTGGAGGTCATCTTCATCCTTAGAGTCACTCTACTTAGAGCACTCTGATTTGGTCCGAGGTTCATCGACTACATTAGTCTCATCATAAATGTTCACATTACTTGTGAAGACCATATGAGTGAAGTTTCTTTCTGACCCATAATCATCTGAAACTTGCTCATCATCTTCTTCATCATCAGACAAAGAAACAATCATAACATTCTTCCCATAAACTTAATATTAGGAGGGCATTCAAATCGAATATGCCCAAAACCTCGACACTCATGACATTTGATGACTTTGGACTTCTTAACATAATCAATATCATCCTTATTCTCATACCTATTAAACATATGCTTCCTAAACCTCTCTCTGGGTTTTGCAATTTTATGTCTATCTATCTCTTTACCACTTTTCTTGGAGTTGAAAACTTTATTTAACCTCTTAACAAAAATGAATATATCATAATCAATCGAATCCTTAACTTCTACTTTCTTAGTTTTCAGGGCAATGTTCTTAGATCTTCTAAACCTATGAAGTTTGCTCTTATAAACCTGAAGGTTACCTACAAGGTCATCTAATTTCAGGTTATCTAAATCCTTACTCTCTTTTATGGCAGTGATCCCAGGAAAGAATCTCTCAAGTAGAGACCTCAAAATTTTACTAACAACCTTATTCACATGAATGGTCTCACCTAGGTTAAAACTTGAATTAACTATATCGTTAATTTCAGCATAGAACACACCAAAGATTTCATCCTCCTTCATACGAGCAACTTAAAATCTAGTAGCTAGTTTTTTAAGTTTATGGTTCTTGATGGACAATGTGCCCTCATGAACAATAGTGAGAATGTCCTACGCATCATTGACAATCTTACATATGGAGACTCTCTTAAACTACGAGGAGAAAATAATAGCGTGGATAACATTAATAGCTTTAGTATTTCTATTACTCTCTTCAAACTCATATTTGGACTGGTTGAGTTTTTCATTGGGAGTGGTGATTCCGTTTAAAGTAACAATCGGTTCTTTCCACCCATACTCAATAAACATACAAACCCTATTATCTAGGGATTTTAGCAAAGTTCTCATACGCACATTTCAGTTAGGGTAATTTACTCTATCAAAGAATGGAAGACAATTCAAGAGTTCATTTATATCATTTGAAAGGGTCAAAGATCAAGGTTAAGCTATGATACCAATTAAAAACATACAAAGTTCAGACCTTGTACACCTATGGGGGAAAGGTGTAACCTATGGAAATTAAAAATTTCCTCTTTCTAAGACACATCCAAATAAAAGTAACAACACGTAGAAATCAAGCACACTAAAGTCTAAGCTATTAATGGCAGAAAAATAATCAAACACAAATTAAATTACAAAAGTAAACAAGTAAGCAAGAGATTTATTTACGAAGCATGTTGTGATATTTTATATCGTACCACAAGTGTAAGATATCAAGTTTTAATAAAGATAAGTGAAACAGTGTCGAACCCACATGAATTGTATTCAACTCACACTAAGTACTATAATTAGTAAATCTAACTTCATTTAGAAAGCAACTAAATTTAGATTAAAAACTAAATAATTAGAAACAAAACATTTAATTTAAGATAATCCAAGAAGAGAGAGATTCTAGAGTCTCATTTCACTTAGTTATCCCCTATGTATTTGTTATGCCAATAAAATCTTATTCAGTTGCATTGTTTATAAGTCAAGAATCCTAAATTATTCTAACTCCCTCTCCCGAGAGCCGAGTGAATATATTATCAATTACATACTTCGATATCCCTATAAAAATCTAGTAATTAATAATTCATCACGCTCTGTGATTCTTGGTTAACGACTTCAAAAGGATTATAGATTCTCCTGAACTCTACAAATGTCCTAGGTTATATTCTTTAGATCCTATTCAAAATCCCCTCTCTTGAGTGATAGATTTTAAACATGTATCATCTCAATTTGTGGCCAATAAATAAGAAGCATTAAACGCAAGAGAATATAAATAAACTGAATTAAAACTTCATAAAAATCAAATTAGCAATCAATACATACGTTCAAGCATAAGCTACATCATCCTATAGAACAATAGATTTAGTTCATGACCAAAGATATTAACAATGAAAATAGGGTCACGAATCTAATAGAAATCATTAGAGTTAAAGAAAGAAACTAGAAGATTAAATCCGAGTCGAATACATTCCCCTTCGGACGTCATTATTTTGGTCTCCTCTTGTCACTCTTCAATCTTCCTTCTTGGATCTCTCTAAAAATATGTGTTTGGAGTCTTTGTTGTGTATTAGTCTCCTCTTTAGGATTTTGGACGAGCATATGTATTTATAGGGAAGTCCTGAAGTCCTTGTGCATGTAAAATATGACTTTATTAAGATTACGGGCTTTTATCGCAGTGTCGCGGCGTCAGAATTGGCGTCGCAACGCCTAACTCTCGGGAAATTTATATGAAGCCATCCTGGTGAGGCAGCGCGATGCCAAAAGTGGCGCCGTAATGCCACCCTATTTTTTAGGATGAGTGTTTTCTATGTTTTTTACTTTCCCGCGTGCTTTCGATGCGTTCGTAAGGTCCCAAAACACGTACAATTTCACCAAGATCCATGTCCTAATGCTTCTTACTAATAAAACATAAAACAAACTACAAAATATATTAAATAATATGGAATCTAATAAAATAATAAGCTAAGAATGCCTGAATAAGTGGGTATAAATCGCACTTATCAAACACCCCAAACTTAAGATTTTGCTAGTCCCGAGCAAAAGACTTAATAAAAATGAAAAAACAAAAATAATAAAATTAACTAGCCACTTTCGTAGGGATCAAGATTGCATTTAGCGTGTGCAACAAGCCTCTAAATCCCTAGCGGCCCTAGTGGACGAGTTATAGTCTCGTGAGGGCTTACAACGACGACACCCACAAACATCATTCACACACATGTAAAAAATAATAAAAGAAAATAAAATAAAGGAGTCTTGGTAGTTACACATAATATTATCCTCAAAGAATGCCTACCAATGAAATCAGAGAACCTTCAAAGTGGTCAGTGAAACTAAAATCCAAGTTCTTGAATAAATCATCTAAGCCAGACTCAAAGTGTGTGTGTGTGTGTAAAGGTTCGTTCACAGCTCGACTCTTAAGTAAGCCAACTCAATGATTTCATCTTAAAAATTGAGATCCGATGGGTCAAACCAACCTAGATATCTCAAAAGTACTATGTATTTGCCTTTCTTTGTTTAGTATGGCATGATTTTTTTCTTCCTTTTTCTTTTTTTCATTTTTTTCAACACACCTACGCTTTAAGGTAGTATTTCGCCTCATGGTGGTCCTAACACTCGCCCATGTGTAGCTTCACGTTTATCGGTTATAGGTGGATTAACTTTTTCTTTTTTCAATTTTTTTCTTTCAATTTTTTTCTTTTCTTTCATTTTCATCGTACCATACATCATAATACTAGCATATTGAGATAGATATCTAAGCAAACGGTCATTCATCGGTAAGTAATTTCTTCAACTAATCACTTTGCTAACTACCTAGGTTTTTAATGCTAAAAACCAATTGTTAAATGCTTACGAGTCTAACCTAGATCACCTACTCAAAGCATCAGATAAAAATCAATTGGGAACTTATCATTTCTAGGATTTCATCTAAAGCAAACAAAATTCATCTTTAGACTTATGCTTTACTATGCAGGACATAAAAATACTATATATATATATATATTTAAAATAGTAGGAACTATCACTACTTGCACACACCCCCAAACTTAAAACTTGCATTGTCCTCAATGTAAGATAAATATAAAGAAACAAGAGTGTGGAATAACACTACCGTGCATGGAGTTGATCAGACCCATACTGGTTAGAATTTGATTGCGCATGTTGTGTGGTGCACTAATACCTGTATAAAGACACATGCAAACTAATAAACTATCAAATAAAACACAATAAAATAAAACTAAAGTAAAGAAAAATAAAAATAAACAAATGGAAGGGTTGCCTCCCTGCTAGTGCTAAGTTTAACGTATTCAGCCAGACACAATGTAACATCCCCAATCCGGGAGATGCTACCGACATGTGATAAACCGTACTATCCCCATAAGCCTCTTACTTCTGATAACTGTTATTCTTATCTCACATATATATAAACCCATGTATGGGACCATAGCCCAACTCATTAACCATTTATGCATAATACTCTTAATACCAAGTACTTTGTTTAAATACATATTTCAACACTGACAATAACTTCTAGAATGAAATATACGTGTGACCATTACTGTATAACTTATATGTTACATGACATTCTCTGACTCTGACTGAACTGGATTTAATCCCGGACTTGACCTGATGGACTTAGTACCCTAGTGACTACTTTCAGTATTCATCCTCTCGAGCTCGTTCTCCGAGTAAACCTGCAAGACAAGAAAACTGGGAGTGGGGGGTTAGATCATTGTACGATCTAAGTGAGTGGACGATTTAAAAGTAAATACTAAAAATGCTCTTAAAAGTCCATGGTTCTAAAATCATATCCATCTCAAATCATCTTCCTAAAATCTCTTCTATTAATTTAAAATCACTTTCTTTCTGGAAAACTTTTCTAAAGTTAACTTTTGAATATCTGGTTTCGAAAACTTGTATCTGGAAAGTCTATTCTGAAAGCTATTTTTGAAGTATCTATTTCTGAAAATTATTTATGTAATCTGTATCTGAAAAATTGTTTTCTGAAAAACGATCTCTATTTGTGAAAAACCTGACGTATGGGGGCATTACGTATCGTCGTCCTCCCATACGCCTAACTAGAGCTAGGAGTGTAAATCCATAACTTTAGGGCCTACGTATCCCCGTCCCCCAAAGCATGCCACTCATGTCCCTGAAACTAGTGGTCTTGGGGCGTTACGTATCATCATCCCCCAATCCACTGAACTAGAACTGGGGGTGCGGATCTATGCTACCCTCCAAGCTTTGAAACTAGGATCTAGGGGCATCTGTCATCCCTAGTCCTGAACTAGGATCTGGGGGCGTTACATATCGCTGTCCCCCCAGTCCTCTACATGTGCACATGTCATCCGTCAATTCCATTTATGTATCAAGTTACATACTCAGGTGGGTTTTTCCCTCATGCCTCGAATTATAAAAAGTCATGCTATAGAAAAACTGTATAAAACATTACGTTTAATATGAATCTGAAATCAAATATGACTAGCCCCCTATGTGCTTGAAAAATAAGTCTCAATTCATAAAGAATGAATAAAAAAATCAACTTAAAAAGAGAAGTGTCCACTCACAGATTTTGGAGCCTAGCTGGCACTATTTTGCTTTGTCAATGAACTTGAGATTCCTGCCGATAATCTATAATCGGTAAACTTGGTTAGAATATAAGTCGTGGATATGTTTCAAGATTACACTAAGTTTTGCATTCAAACACTTATTATCACCTCAAAGCATATCATACTTATATCATGAAGTATTGTTTGAGTGCAAACCAATACGAGTCTCTTAGAGTGGCCTCTAACATGTTCGAGTGAAACTGAGATGCACTAAAACTTATTTTGGGGAAATTTTTCCCTCGCATCGCTACGATACCAGAAATGTATACATAAAATTTTTCCAGTTCTCGTCACGACCAAGTCTTTGCGCGTCGCGATGCGAACAAACCAGAAATGAATTCTGCAAAAATCCCCAACACGCATCACGATGTGAGCCTTTGTGCGTCGCGTCACCGGCCTGTTTTCCAGGATTTTATGCTTGTTTTACAAAGTCCATCATACACCAAAAGCACCACAAACACTTCCATAACAAAATTATTACACCAACCAATCTAATGAACTTCAAATTCACATATTCTACATCAAGTTTTCAACCTCAACCAATCTTTAAATCTCAATATCCTTGCTTTAACTAAACCTTTAAGACTTTCAAAATTTGGGTTCTTAACTTCAATAATCACTTTCTTTATTTATCAATCATCAATATGAAATCCTTATCATGCCAACATCACAATTCTATCATTATGTTTTCAAAATCCAACAAACCAAGTTTTGGGTCAAGTTTCCTTAACTTATCCTTCCTGATTTCCTTCATCCTCTAAGCCTCCAATTGTTGCCAATCTTATTCTTAACTCTTGGGGATTTTGTATTTTCTTCATTCCTTTGCTTCTTATTCTTCCTTCCTTTTTATTCTTCTTCATTTTTCCTTCTTCTTTCTCTTTTCCTCTTCCTCTATGTTTTCTTTCTTCTTCTTCTTCTTATTTTCTAATTTTGTGAAATAGTGAATAGTAATCCCCTTTTTATACTAGGACTTGTTTGAAATTTGGAATAATGAAGAAAAGTGTAGAAATGTTGAGAAAGATTGAGATTTTTCTAGATAGGTCAGCGACACTATTCACCCAAATTTTTGACTTACCTGTTTGGCTTATTTCTGGTCCGAATTTGGAAAAATGTTCAACGCGGAAGTTGTAGGTCTCACTCTCAGATTTTCGGTGATATAAAATTCATAAAATTAGAGTTCGTATGAGAAAGTTACGACCCAAATACTGTGTACTGTCCGGAGTATAACATCTTACCATTTAGTATCGAATTTTCGAAGGTTTAGCCGACTGTTCACCAATGTTATTTCATGATGGTATATGTGTCCAGACGTGTTTTATATTATGCAATACTCGTCCCATGAGGTAATAGTAGTTGAGATTTTCGATCGTTACACGCAACCACCCAAACGGTCATGGTGGCTTCAATGTAGCGAATCAGGTAGTCTCATCTGCCTTCTTCTATGGTATCCACCGGTTGTTATTAGATGAAAAAGACAACTTGATAGGATGTGGCAATTTTTCCAGGGATGGTTCTCCAAGTTCCACCAATGTTTGAAATTTTGGACTTTACATATGGCAAATTTTCTCGACCACTTTTTATGCATCCCATGGATTATCTTTAAGTGAGCACTAATCCTTGATTTCCTCTTTTTACAGCGTTTTGGGAATGGCTGTAGTTTAGGCTGTGGAGGATCTTCTTTTAAGCACGAATGCACTATGCTTGTAGGTTACTGAAATACCGATTCACCCAGCGTGTTTGCAACTCCCTTCTCTATAATATCTACCCTGTGACATTATTCATCACCTTCAGGACTTGGCATGGCTCTGAAAACACTAAAGGTGACTTCTGCCATTTTGCACATAAATGATCACTCTGTCTGTTGCCAAGAAAGGTCTTCCAAGGATGATTGGAATATCATGATCCTATTCCATATCAGGAACAAGAAAGTCAGTAGGAAAATAAAACCTATCCACCTTAACCAACACATCTTCTACAATTCATTATGGATAGGTGAAAGATCTATCTGCTAACTATAATGTTACTATGGTTGGCTTTGCGTCACTTATGCCCAACTGTTTGTACATGGATAAAGGCATGAGATTGATAATTGCCCCCAAATCGCATAGCCCCTTACCAAAATATAGGTTCCCAATAATGCACGGTATGGTAAAGCTGCCAGGATCCTTCAGCTTCGAAGGGAGCTTCTTCTATATGATAGCACTACACTCTTTTGTGAGTGCTACTATTTCAAAATCTACCAACTTCCTATTCTTGGATATTATCTTCTTCATAAATTTCACATAGGTTGGCATTTGTTCTAAAGCATCTGCAAAGGGAATGTTGATATGGATCTTTGTGAAGATATCTAGAAATTTTGTAAACTGAGCATCCAATTTATTCTTATGAAAGCACTGAGATGGATGGTGGCTTATATGGAGGAGTTACTGCACTTTTCTATTCTTCTGTTATTATTTCCTCATGAAATGTCACTTCTTTTTCTTTACTGCCTAAGTCCTGAGAGGTATCTTTAATCTCTTTTCCACTCCTGAGGGTTATGGCTTCACATTGCTCTTTGGGGTTGACTTAAGTATTACTAAGAAACACCCATTTTCTGTTAATTAGTCATGGAAGAAGCAATCTGCTCAATCTGTACTTCTAAGGACTTCATCATTGCCCCTATATTACCCATATATGTTTTAATATTATTCACCCTCGACTCATTCTTCTCAAACCTATCTGAATTTTTAGCAATAAACGTGCACATGAGGTCTTCTATGGAAGGTTTCTACTCAACTCATTGATTGTTGAAGCCAGAAGGAGGTTGCAAGACATTTTCTGCGTTGGCGTATGACAAGTTCAGATGATAATAGTTAGGCATAAGGTTGCCTCTATAGTTGTTAAAGTTTCGATTGTTCACATATTGGACTTGCTCATATCCTCCGTCAGGTAAGAGCATTCTATTAGCAGCAGTAGCTTCAATAGATGGTTAGCCATGTTGATTGGTAAATGCTGTTGGATGAGTCATGAGGGATACCACTTGAGCTGTAAGTGCAACCATAAGATCCATCTTGTATATACTAGCCACCTTAGGCACAATAATGCGTTCTTTTGAGAAATGAGAAGTTATTGATGGCCATCTCCTCTAATAAAGCATAGGCGTCTTCAATAGATTTTTTGAATAGGAATACTCCAGCAGCTGCATCAACCATTGTCATGTTTGGACCATTCAACCCATTATAGAATAACTGAATCTGAACCTAGTCTTCAAAATTGTGTTGTGGGTACCTCCTAAGTAGATCTTTAATACGCTCATAAGCCTCATACGGATTCTCAGTCTCTAACTGCCTAAATATGCTAATTTGTATTCTCAGTTGGGCTGATTTAGCTGGTGGAAAGAACCTCGTAAGAAATGTTTTAGCCATATCCTGCCATGTCATGATGCTCCATGTCAGAATAGATTGCAGCCAACCCCTCGCTTTATCCCTTAAAGAGAATAGGAACAAGCGTAATATGATGGTCTCTTTAGTGACTCCATTCATCTTTATTGTATCTGCCATCTCTAAGAACATCTGTAAATGCACATTGGGATCCTCTATAGCTTAACCCCCAAACTGGTTCTTTTGCACCATGTTGATCAATACATGTTTCATCTTAAAGTTATTGGCATTGATTAGTGGGTGCGCAATCCCAGAATAGTTATCATCAATGACTGGTTTAAAATGATCTTTGATTGCCACCTGGCGTGGGTTGTTCTCTATATTTTCAGCCGCCATTACTTCTTTCTCAAATTTCCTTTCTTTCCTTAGTCCCCTCGATGTTCTTTCTATTTCTGGATCAAATAGAGTGAGTCAAGACTTGTGGATCTTCGCATTCACTGAAGCACATAAAGACAAGAAAAGTACCAAAATAACAATAAAAATTAATAATAAAAAAATAAAATACAAATCTAAATTAAAGCTAAGGTTATTTGATAATAGTATTAATGTTAATTAAATTAACAATCCTCGGTAACAACACCAAAAATTTATTGTGATATTTTATATCATACCACAAGTGTACGGTGTCAAGTTTAGTAAAGATAAGTGAAAGAATGTCGAACCCACAGGGATTGTATTCAACTCACACTAAGTATTATAATTAGTAAAGCTAACTTTATTTAGAAATCAATTAAATTTAGATTAAAAACTAAATAATTACGAAACAAAATATTTTGTTAAGATAATCCAAGAATAGAGAGATTCCAAAGTCTGATTTCACCTAGCTATCCCCTATGTATTTGTTATGCCAATCAAATCTTATTCAATTGCATTGTTTATAAGTCAAGAATCCTAAATTATTCTAACTCCCTCTCATGAGTGCCGAGTGAATATATTATCAATTACAGACTTCGATATCTTTATAAGAATATAGTAATTAACAATTCATTACGCTCTGTGATTATTTGTTAATGACTTCAAAGGGATTATAGATTCTCCCGAACTTTACAAATTTCCTATGTTATATTCTATAGATCCTATTCTAAATCCCCTCTCCCGAGTGATAGATAATAACAATGAAAATAGGGTCATGAATCTAATATAAATCATTAGAGTTTAAGAAAGAAACTTGAAGATTAAAACCAAATCGAATCCCTTCGCATTCGAACGTCACCGTCTTCATATACTCTTGTCACTCTTCAATCTTCCTCCTTGGATCTCTTTAAAAAAGTCTTTGTTGTGTATTAGTCTCATCTATAGGGATTTGGACGAGCATATGTATTTATAGGGAAGTCTCGGAGTCCTTGTACATGTAAAATATTACTTTATTAAGATTCTGGGGTTATGTCGCAGCGTCGCGGCATCGAAATTGGTGTCGTGACGCCTAACTCTCGAGAAATTTATATGTAGCCATCATGGTGAGGCGTCGCGACGCCAAAAGTGGTACCGCAACGCCACCCTATTTTTCAGGATGAGTGGTTTCTGCGTTTTCTACTTTCCCACATGCTTCCGATGCGTCCGTAGGGTCCCAAAATACGTATAATTGCTCCAAGATCCATGTCCTAATGCTTCTTACTAATAAAAAATAAAACAAAATACAAAATACATTAAATGATACGTAATCTAAAAATACATTAAATGATACAGAATCAAACAAAATAATAAGCTAAGAATGCCTGAATAAGTGGGTATAAATCGCACTTATCAAAGCATAAAACTCTTTGCAGAGAATAACCACTCTGAGTACAAGTTACCTCCTACATTCACTATATGAGAAAAACTTATAGAGATTGTGAAAAGACCTTAAGCAATAACTTTGCTGATTCAATTCCTAGTATTGTAATAACCTGAAGAACTCCCCGAGCCTGAATCAAACAACTTTCTTTAGAACCTTTGAAGTCTCAATGAATCACCTCTGTAAACTTGCAACGTCAAAACCCTAATCACCAACCTCCACCTTAGAACTCTGAAGGTATTGGGTACTGGTATGGTTTGTGTTTAAAGGTTTGATAATGGTTGAACAAAAAGAGTCCACTCAAAAGAAAGAAGACAAGAGATTTGAGTCTTCAATAGTGAGATCTCTCAAAAAGATGGAAAATGATATAATGTGAGATCTTTGCTATATTTTCCACACTTGGAAGAAAGCATAAGGATTATGTTTATATGGAAGGGTATCCTAACCACTTTTACAGCTTGAAAACTCATATATAATAAATGAAACACGTTCAGACGTTCGAAAGTCGCGAGAACTCGCGGCGAACGAGCATAAATTCAAATAGGGCTTTCGAACGAAGATGCAAACGGAACTCAAACTCGAAGCTACTGGAAAGGTTCGTTCAAACCCATATACGAACGTAGCTCGAACGATGAGTCTCTGGAAAATTATGTTCGAATGACCTATCAAACGTGATACAAACGCCGAGGGTTCGAACCCAACAAGAACATGTGACTTGTTATCTTCATCAAATGTAGTCTAATTAATCCAGATTTTCAAGACTAATTACAACTTAATTAAGTTTGGTTTTGCTATGAAATTTTCCAACACAATAGACAGAACAAAATATATCAAATTTACGTCATTGATTTATTAATCATGTCGAGTTTGAATATCCAGATGCCAGCACAAGAATTCATTAATGACTCAATTAATTTTATCATTGATATAATTAATAACCAGGTTGATTTTAAGGGGATTTAAATTTCACATGACATGGAACCAAATTACCATCCCCTTTGAGTTTCATTGTTTAGTTTGAGACTAACTTGTTATGTTGTTGGGTATATACAGCTAACCTATATTGAATACCTCCTTATTCATTTTGTGCGATGAGAAAGAAAGGAGAGGGTTCAAATTCCTGCAACAAATATCAATGGCTGTGTTATGAACAACTTCGTTCCCAACTTAAAGCAATTTTTGTATTGTGTTTTGTGTTCTGATCTATTGTTTTTCATTGACAAATCATTGCATATTTATGAAATTATATTTTATATGTATATTTTTCCTTAAGCCCACTTCAACCTTTATTCTGTATGTTTAAATTTTTTATTCAACAAGAGTAAGGTAAAAAATATCAAAATGATGAACTGAAAATGAATGTACCTAAACTAATTCCTACCTTGTGAATGTCATACAAATGCATTTACTGACAAAACAGAGTTATTGTAGTGGCATGTTCATTCGAATGAGATTTCATATTGTTCAAACCAGCAAGTTACATAGAATGGTCTTCAAGTCTCGCTCCATTAAAGTAATTATATTTAAGTTTTTTCATATATATATATATATGTGGTGGACAATCCACATGTAATAGATTTTGTAAAATAAAATAACAATGTGAGTAATAAAATAAAAGACTAATTTAAATGAAATGATGGGCAATTAAATTGGATGCTGCAACAATAAAGTAAAATATTGAGGTTAGAGGATCTATTCTTGGTATTTCAAATATAAAAATAATTTTACTTTTTATAATACATAAATTAATATTATTTATCAATTAATTTATTTAATGATTAAGTGTAGAAATTAAATAAGCAACAACATAAATTATGGGGATCAAGTAGAATATGTGTCAGTCAATATAGATCCATGATGGCCGATCTAAGGACTGTTTACAGAGAGTCAAGACTCCCACATAAATAAGAAATATAAATATTAAATAAACTTATATAACATAAATTATGAGGTTCATGTATTATATGTGCTAACTGAAATTCCCTACAAGCAATAGCGATAAACCAAACTATATATACCCAAGGGGGGGGGGGGGGTGAATTGGGTTATCGCCTAAATATGCGGAAATAAAAATCTTTGCCGATTTTAAGCTCTTTTACCAATTAATATTTAAGGTCAATTTTCTCTCTTATGATAAATAACCTATATGCAAGATTCTAATATATAAGCATGTAATAAGTTAAACTTGTAATATGTAAAGAGTGTAAGGATAGAGAGAACGACACTGAGATTTATAGTGGTTCGGCCAACAATGCCTACATCCACTCCCCCAAGCCGCGCTTGAAGTTTTCTACTAATAACGAGTTTCCGTGACTCACTCGCAACCAAGAGTTTTCCGCATAGGTGCACTCCAAACCTTTACAATGAGTTTTCTACGTAGGCACACTCACGAACCTTTACAATTTACCCAAACAATGGGATTTCACAACCACAAGTGTTTTTGATAAAGAAATTGTAAAATACACTTGGGCACTCACAATGATAAAGAAGATTGTGTGAGTTGGTTACCCAAGTGATCTAAGCTCACTACTAATGAATATGAAGGTATAGTGTGTAAGCTTGATGAATGAGTGTATATGATTGAGAAGGTTTATAACACTCTTGTTTTTGCCTTGGTAGAATGTGTACGAAGGTTTTTCTAATTCTCTAACCATGCAAAAATGAATTGGGGCTCCAATTTATAGTAAAATGCAAGACAAACCCCAACAGCTCTTTCTGAGACTGGTATGCTGGTCTCTTACACCGGTATGCCGGTCTCCAACAGATATATTACCGTTTGGAGAATCTAGTCGTTAGACCGGTATGGTAACCGGTATTATGACCGGTATGTAAGCCGGTATTAATACCGTTACGGCTTGGCCCGGTTCCAGAATGTATGAAAACTTTAGATCTCACCGATATGATGATCGATATGTAACTGGTATGCCTGTCTAGACCGGTATGGTGACCGGTATGCCTGTCTCAGTAAGTTTCTGATGACTAGTCAATCATGACAGCACTCGATATTTTGGCCATAACTATCTCTAGCAAATTCCAAATCATGATCCGTAAATTTCTACATAGACTAGACACATATATATATCTGCTGTCAAAATTTCAGCTTCAGAAACATTAAGATGAAATTTATGGAAGTTTTCAAATGTGACATGTGTGCAGAAAACGCACATCTGAATATGTTGTAGTAAAATGGCTCTAGCAAATGTTCTATATATCAGAATTGTGTTCCGTTTGAACCGCAGCAAACTAGATATACATATCTATCTATCGGTATATTATTTGATGTTTAATTCAACCGTGTGCTAGTTTTTAGAAGACCATTTACCGATGCACTTGTGCATTGAAGTTCATTTTGGTGCAAATAAAGTGCAAATGATTCTTTAAGCATTCTAAGCCATTTTAAATGCAAGTGATGCAAAATGTATGATTCCTAAGAGCTTTAGATCATTTGAATAAACTCACTTACAATTATTTTTAGCTCTTAATCATTATTGTGATCTTCATCTTACTTGGCTTATTCTTTGACTTTTTCATCATCTTTTTGCCTCTTTATCATCTTTGATTTCTTGATCATCTTATAGCATATTTTAGCTCTTTATCAACAATTACTTTGAAATCCTTTTGTAATGTGTCGCTAATATCCGTCGAAGACTTCAAGTGTTGACGTCATCAAAATCCATTATGCGACTATGTCGCTAACACTAGCCAATATGGATAAGTGATGGCAGATCTAGAGACTATCTATAGAGAGTCAAGACTCTCAGATAACAATAAATAATAAAAATATAATAAATAAGTAATAACATAAATTTTAAGGTTCAAGTATTATTTGTGCCAATCAGTATGGATACACGACGAAAGATCTAGGGGCTATCTACAGCGAGTCAAGACTCCCACATAAATGGAAATAATAAAAATACAAATATTAATTGGAAAATAACATGATCTGCCCCCAAGAGGTGTGGCTTAGTAGAAAATGACTTAGGACTTTGTTGTCAAGTCTTGGGTTCGATTCCAGGGAGTACAGTTCTTTGTAAGCGCCTTGAGTAGCCGGAGGTTTTACCTGCTAAGCGTAAGCCTTGGTTAGGTGGTTTGACTATAGGATTTCCAATGATTCCAAATAAATAACATGATCCATATTTATAACTAAGTAATATTTATATTTTATATCAAGAGCTTCATTTTTTTGCCCCAGATGGATGAAAATAGCTACTTATGATTTGAATAAAAATACATATAATTTTATTAATAGAGAAATTATAACAAAGATTAAAAAATAAAATACATGAGAGCCTGAATTCTCCATAAATTCTCAAGAAAAAAATCAGGAACAGCTAAGGTACTGAACACATCTATTATAGCAAGAGGTGTTGAGCACCTCTTGTTGAATTGCTAGCTTCATAATTTCATTTCATTATTGTAATGCAATTTTTAGGTGGATGATAATTCTCTCTGCTTTTTTTTTTTTAATTTTTTTAATAATTAGTATCATGTGTGGTCAGTTCTACAATAAGCTCATCCAATAGTGAATCAAACTGCAACAGCCCGGTTTCCGTGGTATAATTACGAAATCTATTTGTGTATTGCGTGATATTTGTAAGAATTCAAACGTGCATCATTATCATGTTATTACTTATATAAATTATTTTAGAAACACGAAGTGAAATTTTTTCAATTTTACTGTGCATTTAAATTTTAACGCGATTCAGACAGCCTTTGGTATTTCAGCCTTACCTTTTTCATACGATATCTAATTTCAGTGAAATTTATATCTTTGGAAAGATAAACCTGAGACATACAACTTTAGTGTTGGATAGTTTCCAAAATTCAGTACAAATCCAAGTTAAAAATCATTATTTCAGTGGCAGCTACAGTGAAAATGTCGATTGCTTCAGATTGTGCCATGTGGCACCACTTAAACCACTTATTTTTCACCTAAAAATCAGCCCCTAGTATAAATATGACACACTGTTCATCATCCTATAATCTTGCAAACAAAAAAATGTGAAGAAGAAGAAGTTCACTCCATTTTTCTTCTCTCTATCTTGTCTTCATTTTCAAGCCATTTTTGATCCACTCAAGCTCATTTCCAAGCATGGTAAGCTCTTTTATCTCCTTTCTAGTATTAATTTTGAGTATAAAAAAGTAATTTTATTTCCCCCAATTCATCACCCATGAACCCTAGAAAATTAAAACTTGTACATTTCAGTTTGATTAGTAGCTAGCATGCATAATCATGCATCTCATGGAAAAGTAAACATGGATTAAGCCTCATTTAGTTAAATGCCCAATTTTACCATAATGGTAGTGCCTTGGCTGAACCTACCTTCATGTTGGGAAGGGTTGTTTTGATGTTTTTGATAATGGATGATGATAGTTCATATACTTGGAAATATTATAGCATGTGTTGTCTTAAGTTTGTGTTGAAACCAAAATAGTCGTGAAAAGTGTGTTATGGCTGAATGCTTAGAGCTTTAAATGGAAGTTGTGTATTTGATGTTGAAAAGGATTCAAGTTGCATCTCTCTTGTGTTGGTCAAATTCTTCAAGCATGTGTTAAGAATTAGTTTTGTTATAATGATAAGATATGATGGTAGGTCATGTGTTTGGAGATGTTGTAGCTTGGGTTATTTTGAATAATGATGAAACCTTCAAATGCACCTTCTTGGTTTATATGGTCAAATTTACACTTTTATGGAGAGATTATATTTTGTTTGTCTTGATGATGAGTTGAGCTTTAAGTAATGCTTTAATATAAATAAAATTATAAGAAATTTACCTCAGCTGAATTTGATATTAGTGTTGGGGTTGTTGTTTTTGTTATGTTATGAGGAAAACAATGATGAATTAAGTTTAAAATTATATCTTAACTTAAGTATAGTTTGTTCGAGTTAAAAGAAACGTTTGATTGAAATACTAAGGTTATGGTCGAATATAGAGCTCATTTGGGGAAAGCGATATATTGAGTTTTATTGATGATTTGTAATGATTCATTCTTGAGAACTTATGATTTGAGTTGTGCTTATATAACACTCGGTAATCTTGATGACTTTTATGCTATGGAAGGTCTGATACATGATATAAACCATGTTCAAGTATGCATATGCTCTCGAAATTACTTTACGGGTTTCTTATAGTTCCGATACGGAATTTAGCCAAGAATGTAACTCAAATAGTCCTTGGTAATTCAGGCATAACATTCTCGTACGATCTTCGTTGTTTATGAATTTTATATCGTCGGAAATCTAAGACGTATATCTACAACTTTGATGTCAAACATTTTCCGAAATTGTGAGGGGAATTGGGTCGAATTCGGCCATTTATCCAGGGTATGTGTATAGTGACGGGAATGAAGAGTAGAAAGTGAAATTTCCACTTTGATTCATAAGCCCAAAATATTTCTCATTTGGGTCCGATAATCATAAGTGGCCCAATAACCTTAAAATATCTAAATAACATTCCCATGTTAACAATCGGTGAAAGCTTGGCTTTCATTAAAATTCTCCATGGAATACTTGGGAGAGGCAACTTTTATTCTAGGAATAAGGATCTACTGGGATACATATAAAAGTGTTGGCACTCTCCGAGAACCCGTACATTGAAAGATATGTACGCAACCTGGTGTCTCATAGGCTTTGAGCATATGGAGTCACTATCAGGCCGATCCAGGTGATGGTCACTGGATTTATGTTAAGAACATCTTTGAGTATCTTAGACGAACTAAGGATGCATTCTTAAAACATGGAGAAGGAGAACTTGAAGTGACTAGGTTCACCATTGTAAGTTTCCAAACCGATAAAGACGATTGTAAGTCGCAATAAGGGTACATATTTAGTTTTAATAACGGAACAATGAGCTGGAAATCTTCCAAGCAAGATATTTTTGCCGATTCAACCACAAAAGCGGAACACATTGCTGCAGCTGAGGGAGCAGAAGAAACATTTTGGATCGATAAAATTCCTAATTAGATTAAGAGTAGTTCTGTTAGCAGCCGAGCTAGGCTACAGCGTAGGCTAAGAAACCGCGATCTCATCAACGATCCAAGTATATACTTCAACGGTTTTATCTGATTCGTGAGATCATACATCGTGGCGATGTGATGATCAAATAAATCGCATCAGATGATAACCTTGTAAACCCGCTGGTGAAAGCGATATCTCAGCATAAGCATGAGCAACCTGTACATAGTTCAAGTGTCGGACACTTGAGTGATTGGCTATAGGCCAAATGGGAGATTGTTGGACAATTATGACCCATAACATCACTATTTTGTAAAGGACATGGTGTTCTTGTACAAAATTAACTATGTGATAAAGGAAATTGCTCTTTTATCATTTGTAATTGGATTACCGGGATATATAAATGATAAAAGTCCATATGATTAGTACCAGATTAATAAGTTATGAGACAATATTAATCCACGTAAGGTTTAATCATTAAATATCCCTAGTCGTAGTATTATCGAGACTGGACATCGATAATGCGAAATAGACTAGTATTACACTTGTGCGTGTTATGGAAGCGTAACGACATAGTTCTCATATATTTGGGTATTGAATACTCATGCAAGTGTAATAGGAGGTTCTGTTTACCGATGGTACGGAAACAGCTTCGCTCTGGATAGACCCCTCGTAATCCCATTGGTAGTATGACTATGTGTCTATGGGAATCCGAATCAGGGTAGGTGTATTTGATCTTAACCTGACACTTGCGTCGCTAATACTTGCGACAATCAGTATACTTTGGTTTTGGTCGTCCGGGGCTTTAACAGGTTCTGTGTACGCCTCTTCTGGGTATACTGAGAATCGTAGTGTATTGGGTGTGATGTCAAGATGGAAGTATCACTTCAGTCATATGAAGATGATGATCACGTAAGATACGGAAACTGGTACTCTTAAGTACTGCAGTCACCGGGATATTATGACTAGGTCATGATTATCTGATTATAGAGACTAGTTGTCAGTGATCCGATATTTGCTTCGTACAGGGCAGACACAATTCCAGTCCCAGGCCTAGCATGTGACATCCGATACTGGATCATAATACGCAATACTACGTATACTACGCCTGACAAAGATTATATATTCCTTTAAAGAATATTTCAGGAGAATTGGGTAGACACGGTGCTTTGCTAGAAGCCAACCATTTCTTGTAAATTGGTAAGAATGTGGTACCGGGTACGCACGTATTCGGATAGTCCGATGACCGTATTTACTGCCAACATATCCATGGATCTCTTGAGTCGCTTCCCGAAGATTCACCGATGACATTTGACTCGAACAATAAATTAATCTGGGATTAATTATGAGAGAGAAAATTAATCTGGGATTAATTACGCCAATAAATTAATCTGGGATTAATTACCAAAGAGAAAATTAATCTGGGATTTATTGCGTCAAGAATTAATCTGGGATTAATTCGACTAGAAGAGAGAACACTATTAATTTGGAATTAATCGGTAAAGTAAATTTAATAGTTAAATTGGATTTTACTATTTAATTTGATTAATTAGGCTAAAATAATATGTTAGATATATTAATTGAAATTAGATTTCAACGCGGAATTAAAATTGGATTTTAATTCAAGCGAACGAATTAATTTAGAATTAATTTGTAAGCGACTTACGTAATAATATTGTGAGGCATTATTATTCAATTAAATTGGATTTAATTAAGTCGCAACGACAAATTCATTTAATTAAGAATTAAACGAACTCAGGCCCGAGCGAAGTTGCGTGTTGGATTGTCCGACTTAAATTTGGAATTTGAAGTGGGGCCCACCAACTTACATCAATGTGTTTGACTAGTGATGGAATTTGGTAATTGGTTGTGTGAAAAGCTTGGATTGCTTGTTGAATACACAAACCAAAATCAACACACTTTGTTTTTAATTAAAAACATATACCAACTTTGAAAGTCAACTTTTGTATTAGATTTTGGAAATAAAAAATACACCATTCCTCTTCCTCTCTCATTGGGTGTGAATGCTCTCTCCCTCCATGGATTTTTGTAGCAAAAATTCAAGCAAGCTAGCACTTTAAAGAGACAAATGAGGTGATAGGGAAACCAATCCATGAGTTTGGAATTCAATTTGAAGGCTTGGAGCTTCTACACATCCATGAAAGTTTTGAATTTTCTCTACCAAGTATTGTGAGTATTTCCGCAACTCCTCTTGTTTATTCACACACAAATCACTCTTAGACGATCTTGGCATATTCTAGGAACACTAACAGTCCACCAGTCCAAGTCATAGTCAGAGAGTGTCCAATCAGTGTTGAGTAAAAGTCTTGTATTAGTCTTTGTTTGAAACAGTCTTGTAAGAGTAAGTGTCAATATGTATATAGATAGTCATAGTAGTTGAGTTTGTATGTTATTTAAGTTTGGGCCACGGTCCTAGATATAAAATAAAATTAGAAAAGTATTAGTAATTGATCATAGTTTTGGAGACAGAGGCTTATGGGGTGAGAACGGTCTAACCCCTGCCGGTAGCATCTCCCAGGTCGGGATGTTACAAAGATGGTATCGGAGCATGATCTAGGGAGTCAGTGACTGCAGTGGGCAGAGTGTTGGGGTCTTGTATACGCAGTATGTCCGGGATACCCGTATATGAGGCACTACATCTCCAGTATTCGATCCTCGAATACGTCTTCAAGTTCCATAGACAGGTTAGGAAGTTTTCCTAGATCATTCGAATAGCATTCCTAATGAGAATGATTATATTCTAGATACAAGATAAGAAATTCTCTTGAAGTTATATCGAATCAATACCCGAAGAATGAATGAGTTATGGAACTAGACAATAGGATTCCAAGAAAAACTATCGAGATAGTAAGAAAAGGAAAACTATAAGAAAGTAAAGAATGATGCACGATAGTATAAGTAGTCAGAGATAAAGAATAGTAAAGAGATGGAATAAGCTAGTGGAATTTTAATGATATCTACCCTGGAAAATAGAAAGAAAAGAGAAAGGTCCGAATGGGTAATAGAAAGCCTAGAAGAAGTAAGATCTCTTCCCTCCTCAGAACATTCCTTCAGGCCGATTTAAAAGTCTCCAAGTACTTCCTATAGGTAGTAAAATCCCATGAGCACCCACTCACAAATACAGAAGAGAAAGAGAAAACTAGAAAGGGAAAAGATACAAAAGTATAGGATAAAGAAAAGCTAGAAGAAAAGAAAAGAGAGATGTAAGGAGGTAAAAGTAACCAAATATAAAAAGAAATCGAGATACAGAACCGGATTGATAAGGAAGTAAACATAAATAGAGGAATAGAAACAAATAAGAAAATATTAAAATCAATAGTAGTAAAAATTATAGACATAGAGTTAAGAAATAAAAGATAATATTAGAACTAGTAGTAAAGAAGAGTGAAGCAAGACTAGACCAGAATAAAATGCCGAGTAGGTCTAAGCAAAATTTCTTTTCCCCAAGCAAGATTCCCTCCCTTCCCAAAAATTCTTCCAAAAGTTAACTTAATGATTCTCGATCATTTCGAATAAATAGTGAGTTCCCCGAATAACCAAGAAACAAATGTAAAAAAGAAGAAGTAAGAAATCAGGTATTTCGTCAAGGCTTCTAATAGATGAGAGATGCTGTAAGTGTTGGACAATTATGACCCATAGCGTCACTATTTGTACAGATCATGGTGTTGTTGTACAAATTAACTATGTGACAAATGAGATTACACTCTTATCATTTGTGATTAGATCACCAAGATATATAAATGATATGAGGTCCTTATGATTTTTTCTTGGATTGAGAATGATATGAGACAGTATCAATCCACGAAGGATAAATCATTAAATATCCCTAGTCAGAGTATTATCGAGATCGGACATCGATAAATACGTAAAAGACTAGTATTACACTTGTGCGGGTTGTGAGGGAACAAACAACATAGTTCTCATATATTTGGGTATAGGATACTCATGCAAGTGTAATAGGAGGTTGTGTTTTACCGATGGTACGGGAAACAGCTTCGCTCTGGATAGACCCCATCGGAATTCCATTGGTAGTATGACTATGTGTCTATGGAAGTCCGACATCAGGATAGGTGTATTTGGTCTTAACATGAGACTTGCATCGCTAATACTTGCGACAATCAATATACTTTGGTTTTGGTCGTCCAGGGCTTTAACCGGTTTCTGTGTACGCCTCTTCTGGGTATATCGAGAATCGTAGTGTGTTGGGTGTGATGTCAAGACGGAAGTGTCACTCCAGTCATATGGAGTTGATGATCGCGCAGGGATACAGAACTGGTTCTCTAAAAAGATTACAACCGTCGGGATAATATGACTTTGTCATGATTATCCGATAATAAAGAGACTAGTTGCTCATAATCGGATATATACTTTGTACGGGGCAGACACTGTACCAGCCCCAGGCCTTGCAAGTGATCCTCTGATACTGGATCGAAATACGCAATACTACGTATACTACGCCTAATATAGATCCTTATTCATGTAAGGATATTTCTGGAGAATTGGGTAGGCATGGCGCTTTGCTAGAAGCCAACCTTGGCTTTTAAATCGGTATAAACGTAGTACTAGGTACTTACGTGTTCGGGTAGTTCGACGACCGAATTTACTGCCAACATATCCGGGGATCTCATGGGTCGCTTCCCGAATATTCACCGATGACGTATGACTCGCACTTTTAATTAATCTGGGATTAATTAGAAGAGAGAGAAAATTAATCTGGGATTAATTGCGGAAATATTTTATCTAGGATAAAATATCATTTAAAGAGAGAGAACGATTAATTTAGAATTAATCGACAAATTAATATATTCGATATATTAAACGAAATTGGATTTCGACGCGGAATTAAAATTAGATTTTAATTCGGGCGAACGAGTTAATTTAGAATTAATTCGTTAGCGACGTGAATAGTGACTTCGCAAGGCGTAATCATTTAATTGTGTCGCAACGAAAAATTCATTAATTTGGAATTAGCGAACCCGAGCCCGAGATTATTTGTGAGCGCATTCGCATTTCGAATTCGAGTGCGGCACGTAAGTCAAATCAAGCGTCAAATCGCTAGTCACATCAAGCGTCAAATCACATGTCACTTTAAGTGATGTGACCATTGATTGATTGAATGATGTGACTTGATGGAAGTGGTTGGAAAGCTTTTTGAAAGCTTGATTGACATTTAATATATTTAAATGTTTTGGTATTTGTTTTGATTTTTGGAAATCAATTAATTGATTTTGTAAGAATAAAACAAAGTGTATTTGATACACCTTTTTCCTACCAACCATTACAACTCTTCTCTCTCTCAATTCTTCTTCTCTCTCACGCCCATGGAGGGCATTTTTCTTCACTGGTTTGGCAGCTCACTGTCGTGAGCCAAGAAGGAAATGGGAAGCAAAGTGTTTGATTTTTGTGGCAAAAATCAAGAGAGCTAGCACTGCGAGAGACATGCGAAGGTGATTGGGAAGTCCACCCATGAGCTTGGAATCATTTGACGAATCTTGGAGCTTGACGAAGGATGATCCAAAGCCGAAAAAAGTGGGCTGTTTCGCTGCCACTGCCGAGTATGAAGGAGGATAAAAACTGAATTTTTGTTGCCTCGCGCTTCACTCTATTGATCGATGTGAGTATTCTGTAACTCCGTGATGTATTCACATGTTTATTTCTTACTTTATATTCGATCCTCGGGGCCGTAGAAACTCCAACAATGGTATCAGAGCGATTGAAAAGCATGAAAATGAAATAGGGCTTAAAATTTAGGTAAAATGTTTTTTAGCATGTTTTGAATAAATTGGATATTTGAGTATGCTTAATACATGTTTAATTGTAGATTGATTAGATCAATTTGATTAAATGTAGTTTGGAACAATTTTCCCCAATTTATCATGGCTTGGCCGAATGATGAACTAGCCCTAAAGTCTTGGATTTTGATTTTTTGATAATTAGATGTGTTGGAAATCATTCGGGAATGTTGATTTATGTCTATTGTGGATTTAATTGGATTAAAACCAAATCGGATATAAATATCCCCAAATTTCCGAGACTTATGCATGAAAATGGGTTTGATTTTTGGATCAAAATATGTTGGACACTAATTGATGTAATTGAGCATGATTAATTAGGCTAATTGGTGTTTTGGAAATGTTAATTGGGTAATTAATTGTGTTATACACTTTGTGTAATTAAATTGGGAATTTGGAATTCGGTAATTTAATTATTTGGGCCTAATTTTGGAAATTGGACTTTGTAATGTTGTTATTGGGCTTGGTTGTACTAAGTTGGGTTTAGGAAAAATTGGTTGGATCCAATTGGGCCCAAAACCGCTTCCATAAAGCCCAAATGCGACTAATGGACCTTTAAAGTTTAATTGGGCCTAATGGGCCTAAATTGATTTTGGGCTTATGGGGTAATTCCCAGATTGGGCTTTGGTTATTGGGTTTGACCTAAGTTGACCAAAAGTCCACGCCTTAAAGAAATTAATTAAAAGCCCATTGGACTTTAATTAAATTGGCGTTGGACGTTAATCGGGCTTTGAAACCCGTAGCGATTAAATTTGGAATTTAAGTCGTAAAGGTTCGTCAAATAAAGTGTAGGATTTAATTTAGAATTAAATAGCGAATTAGTATTAAATACAAATTGAATTGGATTTAATTATGTAGTTTAATTTAATTCGAGAATTAGTAATTTGAGTACTTATTCGCAAAACGAGTTTGACTCGCGCAAAATCAAATCGTTGTTTAAACATTGGATGATCACTAATTATCAGATTAATTAATTTGATTAGATTGATTGATAACATGCTTGTGTGAATACATGGTTGCGATACATGAATAATGTATATCGGATGGATATTAGATGGGTGAGGCAATTTTAGAAATTGTTGTAATAAATTTATAATTTATTAATTGGACCTGCGTGTCCAGCCTTATTACCTCATTATTCTTTGTATTCTCTTCTCACCTATTCCCCTCAATGTAAATAAGGTTTCTTTAGAAGTGTAGTGTAACGGGTAGAAGTAAATACTTGTGCTAGCGGGAGAGAGAAAGTGAGAGATTTGATCTAGGATCAATGTGTAAAGTATCCATCCGCATATCATTATTATTTTTTCATATGCGCTTTATTATGTGTTTAGAATTCATGTTTAAGGGTGTATGATGATGAGACCTTAACAAAGATAATAAATTGGTTGCCAATTTGCACTCGAAAAATCCTAGCAAAATATTAAGCGTTTTTCCTTCCATTGAGTGATTCTTACTCAAGATCTGAGACTGGCATTGGCTTGTTGGCCAAAGTTAAGGCCTT
>SKCR01021707.1:0-235722 GCA_019454045.1 Zanthoxylum bungeanum | reverse complement strand
GCATAGTGTTTACCTTTTTGACTTTTGAAATGCAAATTAAAGGTAAATGAAAATGAAATTCATTGGAATTTCAAGCCAAGTATATAAGATATACTTGATATGCATTTCACACACATTACACATTTCTTTCTCTCTCATCTCACGCCAAACACAAGGCAGTGGACTGTTTTTGAAACTAGTAATGGCGTGAATAAATGGGGAGCAAAGAGTGGTTTTCATTTGATGAAATCATGTGCTACGAGTCTTGCGAAGGTGGTAGGGAGGTTCACCCATGAGCCGGGATCCATCGGATGAGGCTTGGAGCTCCGTTTCGTCATCTCAAAACTGAAAAACGTGGACAGTGGACTGCAGTGAATGGTGCCACTTGACAGTGAGTTTTTGGCTTCGATTCGCCTCCAAATCGACTCAACCGATCGATGTGAGTATTCCGCTACCTCCGTTGATGTGTTCACACATGATTTCATGCATTGATTTGATCTTGGACCTAATAAAAAATCAACAACAATAACTAATTCATAACTCTCCTACGACAAAAAAATATAAGTTACATGCTTTCCTAAATTACCAATTTACATAACTTAAATTAAAAGACATGCCAAATTAATTATTCAAATTAAATACATTTCCTAATTCATTATTTCATGTAAATAAATTCCATACAATATAATAAACCAATCATTCATGCTAAACAAATACAAAAAAATACATCTTCTAAGTCATTATTTCATGTAAATAAATTCCATACAACATAATAAACCAATCATTCATGCTAAACACATAAAATACATCTTCTAAGTCATTATTTCATGTAAGCCAATTCAAACCACATGCTAATCTAATTATCCATGCTAAACATCATAAAACACATATCCTAAATCATTATTTCATGTAAATAAATTTAATAATATAACCCTCAGGTCTAACCTTTTGTGTCGCTTTCGGAAGTGTGTTATACGGCCGTCGGAAGGGCTAAAACTCTGTGATTTCTCCGGTTCGCTGATTTGGCATTCTTCCTCGTCGTTTCACTGTTCGGGTCGCCGTTTTTACTCCGTTTCGCGGTGTTTATGGTCGTGGTATTAGGCTTGCTGTTTGTGGTATTTACGGGACTGTTTTGGATCGGTTTTAGGGGATTTGAGCTGCGGTTTTTTGGTGTTAGATGGGGGCAGTTTTTAGGTTGTTGTTAAGGGTGAACTAAGGGGCAGTGGGCTGTTGTGCGTGGGGTTATTTAGATGGCTAGGCGTGGCAGTATATGGCAAGAGAGTGGGCTGAATGGGCAGGTGGCAGGTTGGTTTAAGGGCTGTGACGTGTTTATTTGTTTCAACGTGAAGGGGCAGTAGGGGCTTGGACGATTTATGGTGTTGATTTGGAGTGCAAAGGACGTGAAGTGGTCAGTTTGGCGTGAGGTGTAAAGGCAGTGGGGACTGAAGGCAGAGGCGTGGCTAAGCGAGAGTTGATGGGCTAATAGGACGAGAGAGTTGGTAAGGGGTGAGAGAGTTGGTCTCACGTGAGGCTAATAGGTAGGGTGAAAACGTTAAGTGTTTGTGATATTAGCGTGAAGGCTGAAGTTAATTGATGGTGAGTGGTTTCCCAATCGATGTGGGATTAAGGGGCTGATTATTAAGCTTGATTAGGGACTGATTTGTGGTTTGTTTGGGCGTATTTGAGGTTGATTTCTAATGGTGCTTGTGACGTGAACAAGGGCTGACTTCAGGGAGCGCTATTGGCGTGAATTAGAGGTTGAAATAGAGGGGCTATGTGCGTGAACACAAGGGCTGAAGTGAGAGCTAGTGGCGTGAAGGTAGTGTAGAGGCGTGGAGGTTTGGAGGCTGTAACGTGCGTACGTGAAGACTGATTTGTGGAAGGGCTTAGGTGCGTTTCAAGTGAGCAGGTGAGGGGCTGATGAAGGCCTTTATACGTGAGCAAGGGGAGTCTTTCTTGATGTGTTTTGTGTTATGAAAGTGCTAGGTATTTTTAGTTGGTCTACGTGTGCCTGCTCGGTTCCTTAAGGCAGAAAAATGAGGGTTTAAATAGGCATTAGGAGGGAATTTATTAGGTTGGCACATGATGTGAATAGGCAAATGATGTTGAAGGGTTATTAATTAGGATGACTTACTTTGTTGAAATAAAAGAAAAGAGAAAGGTTTTGTCAATGGTGTGGGGATGCTAGGTTATGGGCGTGAGGTGTCTTAGTGAGTGGAGGGGAGTTGCTTGTTTTCTAGTGTTTGGTTGAATTAGTTTTGTTGCTTTGTTTTTTTGGTTGGGCGTGAGGGTGGTATGAGTGGGAACAATTAATTTATTCATGTGGGGTAATTGTTTTGGTTTTATTTAATGGGTTTTGGCATGTAGTGTTTTGGTTTGTAAAGGATGGATGGATTATTTGATTTGTTCACGTGAGGGGAGGAGATTATTTAAGGTTTTTGTTTGGTTTTGTTGAATTTGTGATGGTGTGTGGGACATAGAATATTTAATAGTTTGGAAAATGAAGGAAAGGTAGATGAATGGAATTAATTTGCATGGCTTACGTGAAAGGTGGCAAAAAGGCTTAGGTTTGCATGGAAGTCGAATGGGCACATGCATGAAAACTTAAGGAGAGAGGATAGGTGTGAGAAAGAGCGAGGGTAGGATTCTGGGCGGAGGATAATTTTGAAACGGAAATCCGACGAACAAACCCGAAGCTAAACGAGCGAATCAAATCCAACAAAACATCAATTCCTGACTTCCCTTCCGATGACTGTTTTCCACAACTTCCACGACTTAAAAGTAGTGCCTCCTTACGAGACTCATCATCGGGCTTGGTATGCAAAAATGCAATGCCTACAGTCGCCCCCACTTTGATGGGATTTGTTCAGTGTGTGACAGTGACAATCCTATCAAAGTTCGTGCAATGATATCCTAAATCATTATTTCATGTAAATAAATTTAATAATATAAACCCTCAGGTCTAACCTTTTGTGTCGCTTTCGGAAGTGTGTTATACGGCCGGTCGGAAGGGCTAAAACTCCGTGATTTCTCCGGTTCGCTGATTTGGCATTCTTCCTCGTCGTTTCGCTGTTCGGGTCGCCGTTTTTACTACTTCGTTTCGCGGTGTTTATGGTCGTGGTATTAGGCTTGCAGTTTGTGGTATTTACGGGACTGTTTTGGATCGGTTTTAGGGGATTTGAGCTGCGGTTTTTTGGTGTTAGATGGGGGCAGTTTTTAGGTTGTTGTTAAGGGTGAACTAAGGGGCAGTGGGCTGTTGTGCGTGGGGTTTATTTAGATGGCTAGGCGTGGCAGGAAAAGGTTTTGTCAATGGTGTGGGGATGCTAGGTTATGGGCTTGAGGTGTCTTAGTGAGTGGAGGGGAGTTGCTTGTTTTCTAGTGTTTGGTTGAATTAGTTTTGTTGCTTTGTTTTGTTGGTTGGGCGTGAGGGTGGTATGAGTGGGAACAATTAATTTATTCATGTGGGGTAATTGTTTTGGTTTTATTTAATGGGTTTTGGCATGTAGTGTTTTGGTTTGTAAAGGATGGATGGATTATTTGATTTGTTCACGTGAGGGGAGGAGATTATTTAAGGTTTTTGTTTGGTTTTGTTGAATTTGTGATGGTGTGTGGGACATAGAATATTTAATAGTTTGGAAAATGAAGGAAAGGTAGATGAATGGAATTAATTACATGGCTTACGTGAAAGGTGGCAAAAAGGCTTAGGTTTGCATGGAAGTCGAATGGGCACATGCATGAAAACTTAAGGAGAGAGGATAGGTGTGAGAAAGAGCGAGGGTAGGATTCTGGGCGGAGGATAATTTTGAAACGGAAATCCGACGAACAAACCCGAAGCTAAACGAGCGAATCAAATCCAACAAAACGTCAATTCCTGACTTCCCTTCCGATGACCGTTTTCCACAACTTCCACGACTTAAAGGTAGTGCCTCCTTACGAGACTCATCATCGGGCTTGGTATGCAAAAATGCAATGCCTACAGTCGCCCCCACTTTGATGGGATTTGTTCATTGTGTGACAGTGACAATCCTATCAAAGTTCGTGCAATGCATTTTTACTTACCTGGCTCGCTAGCTGTCGCATGGTCTGCCTGTTATGTCGAACTGAATTGATTTGGTGGTGAGGTACTGCGACCCCTGGGTCTTGTTCCCGAAGTGAGCTGAGGGTCTTGTTCCCATTTTGAATTGTACTGAGGGTCTTATTCCCTGAACCGAATTGTGGTGAGGGTTTTGTTCCTTGAACCGAATTATGGTGATGGTCTTGTTCCTTGAATTGCATTGAGCTGAGGGTCTTGTTCCCTGAGTTGTGTTGAGGTGAGGGTCTTGTTCCCGAACTAAATTGTGTTGAGGGTCTTGTTCCTGAACTGAATTGTGTTGAGGGTCTTGTTCCCTGAGTTGTGTTGAGCTGGGGGTCTTGTTCCCGAACTGAATTGTGTTGAGGGTCTTGTTCCCTAAGTTGAATTGTGTTGAGGGTCTTGTTCCCTGAGTTGTGTTGAGGTGAGGGTCTTGTTCCCGAACTGAATTATGTTGAGGGTCTTGTTCCCTAAGTTGAATTGTGTTGAGGGTCTTGTTCCCTGAGTTGTGTTGAGGTGAGGGTCTTGTTCCCGAACTAAATTGTGTTGAGGGTCTTGTTCCCTGAGTTGTGTTGAGCTGAGGGTCTTGTTCCCGAACTAAATTGTGTTGAGGGTCTTGTTCCCTGAGTTGTGTTGAGCTGAGGGTCTTGTTCCCGAACTGAATGGTGTTGAGGGTCTTGTTCCCTAAGTTGAATTGTACTGAGATAAGGGTCTTGTTCCCTGAATTATGGGTCTTGTTCCCGATTTGTTGAGATAAGGGTCTTGTTCCCTGAATTGCGGGTCTTGTTCCCTATTTGTTGAGATAAGGGTCTTCTTCCCTGAATTGTTGAGTTGTGGGTCTTGTTCCCGTGGGTCTTGTTCCCATTTTGAATTGAGGGTCTTGTTCCCTGAATTGTTGAGTTGTGGGTCTTGTTCCCGTGAGTCTTGTTCCCATTTTGAATTGAGGGTCTTGTTCCCTGAATTGTTGAGTTGTGGGTCTTGTTCCCGATTTGAGCTGAGATAAGGGTCTTCTTCCCGGACTGTGTAGATGAGGATTTATTCCTCTGAGCTGTATTGAATGTGGGCTTTATTCCCGAGAATGTCATACCCGGCAGTTACTGATAATGATGCTAATGATTCCTTTCAGCATATTGCATTTCCTCTCATGAGATAATCTTGATAGCTAGATATATTTCCGCCCTCAATGGGTGCTTCACGTTGAAATCAGAGAATCTTCAAAGTACTGGATATGCTCAACTCTGATCATCTGAGTAGGTGATCTGAACTAGACTCTTAGTGTGTGTGTGTGAAAAGGTTCTTTCACAACTTGTTCCTTAAGTTAGCCAACTCGATGATTTTGCTTCGGAGAATAGGACCCGTGGGTCTAACCAACCTGGACATCTAAATCACATTCTGTGATTACTTCGGCATACTCAATATGATATGGTCTTCTTCTTGTCTCTTTCTTTTCTTTCATTTTTTTTTCTTTTTTTCTTTTCTTTTCTTTTCTTTTTTTTTTCTTGACACACCTACCCTTTAAGGTAGCATTTCTCCTCATGGTGGTCCTAATACTCGCCCATGGGTAGCTTCACGCTTATCGGTTATAGGCGGCCCGTTTTTTTTTTTTATAGAGACTTTTTCTTTTATTTTTAACCATATCATATATTGTAGCGTACGTAAACCAGAGTGGACATCCAAGCAAACAGTCATTCACCGATCCACCATCTCTTCAACTAGTCATCTCATTAACCACTCAGGCTTCCACTGTTGAGATCTCGTATTCAAGTGTTCACGAGTCTAATCAAGATCAATCTATTCAGAATATCGGCGAATAACACTTCTCGCACTTATTGCTTCTAAGGCTTCTCTTTTCAGCACACCATGTCATCACCGGACATATATCTAACTATCAAAGATTTCTCTCTCTCTTTTTTCAAATTTTTTTTTTTTTTCACACTCAAGAATTCTTCCATTCTGCTGCTGAAAATGTGGGCTTCGCCCCCAGGATCCACACTCGAAACTTAAACTCAAATGGACCTCAACCCTTAGATTCTTTCTCAATTCTGATACCAACATGGGCCTCAACTCGAGGATTACTACCCGAATCCAATACAGTGCTTTCAAGATTTCTGATTATCTTATTCTCGTTGCTTTCTTCTTCCTTCTTCTAAACCTGTGAATCTAAAATAAAACACAAACAAGGAATGCAAAAATGGGTTACGTGTATGCATCATGCATGAGTTCCTTTTCCCATCGGGTTAGGTCTTCTGTGGCTGACTATCCAACTTTCTGTCTCTCAAAATACAGCTTCAATCTGTCTCAAAATACAGCTTCAATCTGTCAACATTGATCGGCTTAGTGAACTCATTATCTTCCAAGTCGAACAGTCTCACTGCCTTCATTTCCCAGTCTCTGGATGACTATCTCATCTTTTCTGCTTTTTCCGAAGATTCCCCGTGATCTAAACATTGCTGAGTATCATAGTGCCAAGGTTGAATGCTTTTCTCAAATATACTCATGTTGCAGAAGAGATTTGGTGAAATGAACGTCTTTATTATCATTCAAGAAAATAGTTCAAACAGGTAGACTAAGTCAACGTCTACATTAAAAGCTGGATTGAAATCACACAAAATAAGTGGAACAGTCTCATCATTCACAACATTGATTTCTTCCTTGGCTTATGGTTCTTCATTGTTATCATCCCCTATCTCCAGGTAGCAAGCTTTGTGGCTGAGAGTTTGGAGGACAAAGGTTTCGGGTAGGCCAGAGTTGATCATGTAGGTGGGTGGTGGAACTGAATGATAATTTGGTAGGGGATTTCTGTGTGTGTTTGGCTGTTCTTTTTCAGGGTCGGGTATTTTATTAGCATCAATGAGGTTTTGGATTTCATGCCTAAGGTGAGGGCAGTTGTCAGTGTCATGGCCCTTTTGTTGGTGGAAGTGGCAATGTTGATTCAGGTCAAAGTAGTGTGGCACAGGGTTTGGGATCAGTCTAGGGTCTAAAGGCTTCAAGAGTCTTGTCCTTTCAACTTCTCGAGAACCTTTGACATAGGTCTACCAAGATTGGAGAATCGCCTATTTCTGACAGTAGCGACCTCGGCAGTAGTGGGCTTTGTCTCAGAATGCCCCCCAAAAGTCTTCCTATTCTGGCCATAGAACTTCCGATTTTCTGCTTCCTCTTCTTCGATATCCATGACAGTCTCTCTCAACTGTCGAAAGTCTGTAATCATTGAGGCCATTCACCTCAGCTTACCATAAATAGAGGGCTTAGTACCCTTGATGATCATTTTTATCTGGTCCTTCTCCGAGGGCCGAGTCTGCATCTTCAATAATTGTCCTATCCATCGGTCCACGTACTCTTTAAAATTTTCCTCCGATCTCTGCTTAATGTTTTCTAGATCACGGAGTGACAGATCAATCTCCAAGTCCGTGACATACTGCTTCAAGAAGGCATCAGCCAACTCCCTCCAATCTTCTTTAACCTTCTTCTCAAGGCTATGATACCAAACCACAGGTGCCCCCTCAAGTGACATCCCGAACATCTTCTGCACTTGACGCTGAGATAAGCCAACTGAACTCATAACTGATACATACTGTCGGAGATGCACCCTCGGATCCCCATTCTCATTGAACTTGGCCATATCAGGCATCTTGAACTGTACTGGCAGCTGTTCTTCGAAAGTCATCGACTCATAATCCAACAGATCTTCATCTTTACCCTTCATCTTGCGGGTAACTGACTCAACCTGGTCACGGAGCTTCTGCAATTCTTCCTGAGACCCGGCCACTCTTCTAGCGGCATATTCAGCCATGTCATCATCAAACATAGGAATATCCTCATTCACCTTGTTTGGAGGTTCCTCACGCCTCTCATTTTCAGAACTTCCCCCAGCACGGGGCACAGCTACATTAGACATGGCAGTAGTCAAAGTTTGTAGTTGTTCAGTCATTTTGGCGAGATTTGCTTCCATCTGATCCATTCGGGACCTCTCATTGAGAGATTCACTCATGTTTATCACTGGTCTTTTGATGAGCCTGCCTTCTTCCCTAACCAATGGGAATCTATGATGACTTTTTAAACACAAGGGTTAGCATGATGCATGTATGCATGATATGCGTGAGAGTATTAATGCATGAAATAAATAAGCTTGTAAAAGAATTTACAATAATCGGCCCGTTATCATTTCAAAGTATTTAGTCACACTATTGCGCAGTGCAAACTTGTCCCAGTTGAAAAGGCCCAACAAGTTTACATTTTGCGATAATACGACTAAATATCTTCAAATAATAAGAGGCCTAAACACAAAATAGCCCATTAACATTAGAGAAGCTTTTGGCCTAATTGTCAAAGGACATGAACTTGTCCCTGTTTAAATGGCCCAACAAGTTCACATTTATTGACAAAAAGTCCAACTGAATCCAAATGATAATGGTCCAGAACACAAGCATAATAAGTAATTTTTACTGGTCACAAAACTAAGGTTCATGTGTAAGTTCTAGGAATGTAAACAAAGGCCCTTATTGACAAAGGATTACCCACAACTAGGACTCCCCACTCAAGGGTTCAAACGACCAAGTGTGTGCACCTTATATGTCAACAAGTTAAGGTATGTGACTAACTGTCAAATGGATTTCCCGTTGTAGATTCCCCAGAGGGAGGGTGGAGCGAGGCACTCTTAAATACCCAAGCCCCTTAGGCTCTTATCGCTTGGTGTCAGGAATAAACAATGAGTCCTCCAAATTAGTCAGTCACATGAGATGATTTTCTGGATGCATTCACAGCTTTTCCTTATATAAAGGTAGTGAATGAAGGAATACACCAACCATCCCCTAGGAAAATGATTATCTAGGTGCCTTCACAGCTTTTCCTTATAAAAAGGTAGTGATTGAAGGAAGACACCAAACCATCACCTAGTCCTAATAATGCATTTGATTAAACTCCTTAAACCCACAGTAAACATGGTTAATTAAAACACAAATCCAAACATTACAAGACATTATTTCGAGGCCGATTCTCTATCCCCAGTGGAGTCACCAGACTGTAGGACACAGAAACTGGGCGACGCATGCTGTTCTAGACTCAGGGCCTAGTTGGGAGTACGGAGTAGCCCGCGGGGACTAAACCGGAGAATAATGGAGTCGCCACCCGGTGTGAACCGGGAAAATGAGATTTAAGGCCGCACTCACCCCTCGCAATGGAAGACCTCAAACCGTTGGGTTCGGAATGGTCCCTTACTTATGTCACTTGTAATGAATGGATTTGTGCGATTTTAACCAAGTCTACTCAACATACATTGGTAAGAACTACCCTATAAACCTAAATCTAAGTTCACATGCTTTGAAAGTAAAACAACATTCTAGTGGTCTTATCATGCTCGAATACAAGTTGGATGAAATGAAATACGTGAATCTTTCAAGTGGTACTGGGCATTGTATCCCGAGTGCAAACCATAATACCGTCCATTCGGATTTGGCTATGGAATTTATGTCCGGGCTTCCATCCAATATACCACAAGAAAGAACGCATATTTCATTCACCCCAAAATCACATCACATACTAATTCATAACTCTCATGCGACAAAAAAATATAAGTTACATGCTTTCCTAAATTACCAATTTACATAACTTAAATTAAATTAAAAGACATGCCAAATTAATTATTCAAATTAAATACATTTCCTAAGTCATTATTTCATGTAAATAAATTCCATACAACATAATAAACCAATCATTCATGCTAAACACATAAAATACATCTTCTAAGTCATTATTTCATGTAAATAAATTCCATACAACATAATAAACCAATCATTCATGCTAAACACATAAAATATATCTTCTAAGTCATTATTTCATGTAAGCCAATTCAAACCACATGCTAATCTAATTATCCATGCTAAACATCATAAAACACATATCCTAAATCATTATTTCATGTAGAAGTGTGTTATACGGCCGTCGGAAGGGCTAAAACTCCGTGATTTCTCCGGTTCGCTGATTTGGCATTCTTCCTCGTCGTTTCGCTGTTCGGGTCGCCGTTTTTACTCCGTTTCGCGGTGTTTATGGTCGTGGTATTAGGCTTGCTGTTTGTGGTATTTACGGGACTGTTTTGGATTGGTTTTAGGGGATTTGAGCTGCGGTTTTTTGGTGTTAGATGGGGGCAGTTTTTAGGTTGTTGTTAAGGGTGAACTAAGGGGCAGTGGGCTGTTGTGCGTGGGGTTTATTTAGATGTCTAGGCGTGGCAGTATATGGCAAGAGAGTGGGCTGAATGGGCAGGTGGCAGGTTGGTTTAAGGGCTGTGACGTGTTTATTTGTTTCAACGTGAAGGGGCAGTAGGGGCTTGGACGATTTATGGTGTTGATTTGGAGTGCAAAGGGCGTGAAGTGGTCAGTTTGGCGTGAGGTGTAAAGGCAGTGGGGACTGAAGGCAGAGGCGTGGCTAAGCGAGAGTTGATGGGCTAATAGGACGAGAGAGTTGGTAAGGGGTGAGAGAGTTGGTCTCACGTGAGGCTAATAGGTAGGGTGAAAACGTGAAGTGTTTGTGATATTAGCGTGAAGGCTGAAGGTAATTGATGGTGAGTGGTTTCCCAATCGATGTGGGATTAAGGGGCTGATTATTAAGCTTGATTAGGGACTGATTTGTGGTTTGTTTGGGCGTATTTGAGGTTGATTTCTAATGGTGTTTGTGACGTGAACAAGGGCTGACTTCAGGGAGCGTTATTGGCGTGAATTAGAGGTTGAAATAGAGGGGCTATGTGCGTGAACACAAGGGCTGAAGTGAGAGCTAGTGGCGTGAAGGTAGTGTAGAGGCGTGGAGGTTTGGAGGCTGTAACGTGCGTACGTGAAGACTGATTTGTGGAAGGGCTTAGGTGCGTTTCAAGTGAGCAGGTGAGGGGCTGATGAAGGCCTTTATACGTGAGCAAGGGGAGTCTTTCTTGATGTGTTTGTGTTATGAAAGTGCTAGGTATTTTTAGTTGGTCTACGTGTGCCTGCTCGGTTCCTTAAGGCAGAAAAATGAGGGTTTAAATAGGCATTAGGAGGGAATTTATTAGGTTGGCACATGATGGTGAATAGGCAAATGATGTTGAAGGGTTATTAATTAGGATGACTTACTTTGTTGAAATAAAAGAAAAGAGAAAGGTTTTGTCAATGGTGTGGGGATGCTAGGTTATGGGCGTGAGGTGTCTTAGTGAGTGGAGGGGAGTTGCTTGTTTTCTAGTGTTTGGTTGAATTAGTTTTGTTGCTTTGTTTTGTTGGTTGGGCGTGAGGGTGGTATGAGTGGGAACAATTAATTTATTCATGTGGGGTAATTGTTTTGGTTTTATTTAATGGGTTTTGGCATGTAGTGTTTTGGTTTGTAAAGGATGGATGGATTATTTGATTTGTTCACGTGAGGGGAGGAGATTATTTAAGGTTTTTGTTTGGTTTTGTTGAATTTGTGATGGTGTGTGGGACATAGAATATTTAATAGTTTGGAAAATGAAGGAAAGGTAGATGAATGGAATTAATTTGCATGGCTTACGTGAAAGGTGGCAAAAAGGCTTAGGTTTGCATGGAAGTCGAATGGGCACATGCATGAAAACTTAAGGAGAGAGGATAGGTGTGAGAAAGAGCGAGGGTAGGATTCTGGGCGGAGGATAATTTTGAAACGGAAATCCGAACAAACCCGAAGCTAAACGAGCGAATCAAATCCAACAAAACGTCAATTCCTGACTTCCCTTCCGATGACCGTTTTCCACAACTTCCACGACTTAAAGGTAGTGCCTCCTTACTAGACTCATCATCGGGCTTGGTATGCAAAAATGCAATGCCTACACTGGTGCTTTTTTATGCTACAGCTATCGGGATAATATGACAAGGTCGTAGTTGTCCAATTCTTGAGACTAGTTACCAGATATCAGACATGTGTTTCGTACGGGCCAGACATATTCCCAGCCCCAGGCCTAGCACGTGACATCAGATACTGGATCGACATACACAATACTACGTATAATACGTCTGACATTGATCGTATATTCCTTTAAGAATATTTCTGGTGAATTGGATAGGCATGGCGCTTTGCTAGAAGCTAATATTGTCTTGTAAATCAGTAAAAACCGTATTACTAGGTACGTACGTATTCGGATAGTCCGACGACCGGATTTACTGCCAACATAACCAGGGATCTCATGGGTCGCTTCCCGAAGATTCACCGATGACGTATGACTCTCACTTTATTAATATGGGATTAATTATTAGATAGAGAAAATTAATCTTAGATTAATTACGGAGATATTTTATCTAGGATAAAATATTATTTAAAGAGAGAGAACGATTAATTTGGAATAAATCAATAAAATATATATTCGATATATTAAACGAAATCGGATTTCGATGCGGAATTAAAATCGGATTTTAATTTGGGCAAACGAGTTAATTTAGAATTAATTCATTAGCGACGTGAATAGTAATTTTGCTAGGCATAATTATTTGATTTAATTTGATATAATTACGTCGCAACGGAAAATTCGTTAATTCGAAATTAACGAACCTGAGCCCGGAAGTGTTTGCGAGGCCGCTCGTATTTCGAATCGAGTGGGGCCCACAAGTCACATCACGCGTCACATAAATAGTCATTCAAGTGATGGATGTCTTGTCACTTTCAGTGATTGACAACCAGTCACTATTCATGAGTGATGTGAGTTGTTGTAAGGCATTTATTGGCATTTTGGCTCTAAAATTGGTTTTATTTTTTGGAAAAGCGTATACCAAAATTTTGAATGACTTTTGTATATGTTTTTGGAAAAAAAAAATACAACACAACTCTCACTCTCACTCTCTCATCTCTCTCCCTTGGCCGAAACTTGGCCATTTCTTTCCTTTGGATTTGGCTTGGCCGAATCCTTCACAAACCTAGATGGAAAATTTGTGGCAAATTTCGAAGGTGCTAGCACACTAAAGAGGACATAAAAAAGTGATAGGGAAACCTATTCATGAGCATGGAATCCATCAACAAAGCTTGGAGCTTGAAGATCATTTCCATGGAGCTTGAAGAACACAAATGGAGCACAAAGTTGGACTTGGCCCGAGAGCCACTTTGGAGGAGTTTTTGTTGTTCTTCGTATCTCACATCTGATCATTGTAAGTATGATTCTGCCATACTTCTTTATTAAATTCACATGATTTTCATTGCTTGAATTGATCTTGGGACTATAGTAGAAACCTAACAGGTGGTATTTTTAGTCCTCTATGTTGACGACATCCTAATATTTGGGAATGATATAAGGATGATGCAAGGCGTCAAAACTTACCTCTATAAGAATTTCTCCATGAAAGACCTGGGATAAGCTTCCTATATTTTAGGTATAAAACTCTATAGAGATAGGGAAATGAAGCTTATTGGGTTATCCCAATCAACATACATAGATAAGATCTTAGAACAGTATAATTTTGGTAACTGTAAGACAGTTAATATACAGTTCAGAAATGGGATTCATCTTTCAAAGAAGATGTGTCCGCAAACAGACGATGACAAGGTTAAAATGTCTAACCAACCTTATGCTTCATGTTTGGATAGCATAATGTATGCCATGTTATATATTAGGCTTGATATCAGTTTCGTTGTTAGTGTAACCAGTAGATATTAGTCCAATCCAAGCAATGACCATTGGATGGCCATTAAACATATCTTGAAGTATCACAAAGGTACTAAGGATAAGTTGATTATATATGGAGGAAATGAACTGCAAGTTAATTGGTATACAGATTTCGACTTCCAATCTGATCTCGATGATAGAAAGTCTATAACTGGATTCTTCTTTACCCTTAACGAGGGTGCCATTTATTGAAAGAGTTCCAAACAGGGGTTAACAAAAGATTCCACCACAGAGGCAAAATACATTGCAGCTTCTGAAGCTACAAAAGAAGCTATATGGATTAGGAACTTTATCACAGAATTGAAAGTGGTCCCAAGAATCAATAATGCGATTTCGTTATACTAAGATAATATTGGAGCCATTGCACAAGCAAAGCAACCAAGGGTGTATTAGAAGTCGAAGCATGTGGAACGCAAGTACCACATCATTCGAGAGATTATGTTGTGAGGGGATATTATCGTGCGCAAGGTACCAAGTGAAGATAATGTAGCAGACCCGGTTAGGAAGGCCATACCTCCGAAGTTATTTGATAAACATATGGAGTCAATGGGTATTAGATACAATCGATATTGGCACTAGAGCAAATGAGAGATTTTGTTGGGGTTGGTGCTCAGAGTGCCAATTCCCTGTTGTATTTCCTTGTAAATACTCTTATAAACGTTTTATTATGAATAAAATAAGCAATTTCTATAATATAATATATCTCTCTTAATATGGTAAAGACGTATTTGACCTTAGAATGATTAGTCATGAAGCAGTTGCAAAAGCGTCGCAACTGACATTGAGTTGTATCATAACATTGTCATTCTTAGACAGTTCCTAGTCAAGGTTTACACTACTTGGTCAGTAAATTAAACATGTTGAGACCAGTACATGTCGTATACTAGAATATATGATTCCAAAGGTTTCTTAATGAACCATGAGTCTTGGACACTTGTATAGACGTGTAGGTATTTATAACGGATAAATATTGAATGACTCATCGAAGATTATTAATGGATGGTACACTAACGTCAATAAGAATCTTCTCAGGTTGAGTAGCATTTGTGATTCTTCGACTTGAGATACCATTGTGGGCACATGAGACATCTTCCACACTTATATGACAGTCACGGCACCGATTTATTAAGATCAGACCTTTGCCTGTTCGTTGGGTGTGGACAGATCCTCAGGGTGTCATGTGAGTGTCAAGCTAGGATCCGTCAGTTCTGCATACAGAGCATAGATAGTCCATATATGATTAGAAATCAGATAAAACCATAGGCCCGTGGTATATTTTAAAAGTAAGTTCTAAGTGTTCTTTTAGAGATTGCTAATAGAGATATCGACGGGATTGTCTCTATAGAGATTTGACATTTACATCTATATCTTTGGGATATATCCGGATACCTTTGACGAAGGAATTAAACATATGCCATGACCTCGACCTGTATGAGCAGAAAGTTTATCAGTGGTCGTCATAATTTATGGGTGGGTAAATTATGGACACGAAATTTGATTTCATGACAGATATGCCTAAATCTGAAGAGTCTCACTACTGAAATGTACTTGTAAAACACTAGGGAAATTTTTTATGATTGATGCTGATTATTTATAAGTCGTTTAAAGGTTAAACTAAAAATACATGCAAATTGACCTAATGATCATTTCTTAATTAATGTGTATTTTTATTTAATGAATGATTTTATTAAATACACAATAATTAAATGTCAAATTGTGATATTTTATATATATCATAAATATATATGTATTTGAATATTTAAATTAAATATAATGCATATATTTAAAATATTTATATTTAAATATTATTTAATTATTTAATAATTAATTAATTAAAAATATAAATATCTTTAGTTATGATAACTTTAGTAAATGACTTTATTTGTTTTATTTGACTTGTTGTAAATCATTAAATGAAGTAATGATCATATACACAAGTTAATTAAATGAATTAATCGAAATAAAAAAAATATCTAGATATTTATTTTATACTTTTAAAATTTAGCCAAGGCTATTTTTGTGAGTATAAATTATTTTGTTTCTTTTTCATTCATTTAGTTTAAGCCACCAAATATTACAAAGTGAGTTTTGAGAGAAAAAGTTTGAAGATCAAAAGAAAACTTGAAAAACTTGGATTTTTGTAAGTTTTTCTTAAACTTTTTCAATTAGAAAGTTATTTCTATGATACTAGGCTTTGACTTGTGTTGCTTTGTTTCTTTTCTACTCTTTAAGTTTGTAATTAGTTGGTTGGAAACTTATTTGAAAGATTCTTGCATGTTTGTTTAACAAAGAAAGCATGAAATTAGTTAATTAGCTCTCTTTTCATTATTTGATATCATGGTTCCGTTCTAGAGTTTCTAAGCCCCTCATCTTGATGACCTAGAATTATTCTTGAGTTGTTTCATGGTGGTGAGACTTGTTTGGTATAATAAAGATTGAATTAAAATATTGGATTTAATTAATTTGGTGTAATTTATCAATTTGAAGAAATTGTAAAATTAAGGTTCTTAACCTTTCTAAATTTGGGGCTTTTCATATATGTGACGTATTATGATATTTATCTGATGCATATTAATTTTTAGGTTGATTGGATTTGATCTTGACATGTTTTGTACAAAAATGAACCACATTACAAAAACTGAAAAATAGTGGGCTATTCGGCAATTTGATAATTTGAGGATTTTGTTGCAATTAGTTTTTGATATGTTGGACGTGTTAGAAATCATTTTAGAATTGATTTAGAATCATCCAAAATTGTATTTGACAATTTGAGGACTAAAATGAACAAAATATAAAGTTTTAGGGTCAAATGGTAATTTTCAAGAAATATGATTTCTTGGTTAAAATTTCATTTTTAAGTATGGGTAATTAAATAAATAAGTTTATTTAATTGATCCAAGAAAAATTATTGAAATCGGAAAATTTTGATTTTCTGAGTTCCGCTGCGTTATTGGATATTCCTTATAAAACCCCTACAAATTGAACTATAGACCAATGGCCAAAGCCAAACGCAACTGATCCTTAAACCGACCAAATCGTACGGTTCAATTCGATTTAAGGTTTGATCGGTTGTAATTTTGCCCAAAATTGAACGGCAACCGAACCTTAAACCGACCGAACCATGCGGTTCGACTTGGTTTAATGTTTGAAACTATGTTTTAATAAATTAAATTAAATTATTATAAAAATAATAAAAAATTAATGATTTGCTAAAGAGTACATAAAATAATTTAAATTATTATAAAAATAATTAAAAATTAAAGATTTACTAAAGAGTAAGACTAAAAGCAGACATTGATAACTTATTTATTGTTTTAAAAAAGGGCTTGCACTTACATAAGCTGTCTACTTATCCTCTTGAGGCGTAAATAAATCAAAGCTCAAGTAGTTTTGTTACATTTTATTTTTAATAATTTACCTCATTAATATTTTATTCATCGCCATCCAGAGAAGGAATGTTAGTGTTGTGTTTGTGTTTGTGTTAGCCTTTATCCGGGAAGGAATGTTAGCTTTCGGTTCTAATTGTGTATGTATTGTCACATAAATATTCAAAAAAATCGACTAATTTCTTTGTTCATGAATTTATGCCCTACACCAATTGTCAATGCACATCTGAGCTTATAACGTCTTCGGTTTCAATCTTGATCTTATATCATCAAGAATATTACCGCCCACACTAAATTTCTGCTCTATATATACAATTAAGACCAGTGTCGCTGATACATCCCTTGTAATCACGACCAAGAATGGAAACAATCCTTGATATTTTTGCCACCAATCAAGTATAATTTGCTCACCTTCAAAAGTTGGGGAAACTTGAAATTTATCGTTAAATATTAATTTCTGAATTAGTAGTAGTGGTATTAATGGACTTTGATTTTTTACTTCGCTATATTAACCAACTTCTACCATCATGAAGTTTAGATTATTCAGTTAGTATATTCATGGATCGTGTAGTATCAGTTATTTTAATATTATATCAACTAACATAATCATTGTATAAATCAAGTAAAGTCTTCCTAACATTATCAATAATTGAAGAAACAATCAGATTTTTTCACATAATTGTTAGGGTTTTAGGTAGCAATTTGGATAAACGCATCGGAACATGGAAAATCAAAATTTTTCGATTTCAATAATTTTATTAGGTACTCAATAATTAAAAACTGAAATTTTACCCAAAAATCAAAATTTTTAATAATTACTATTTAGCCCCAAAACTTTGTATTTTTATTATTTTAGCCTTAAATTGTCAAATATAATTCTTATTGATTTCAAATCAATCCCAAAATGATTTATACATGTCTAATACATGAAAATATAATTTACATTTCAAAGAAACTGACTTTCCAAAAATTATCGAATGGTCCTCATATTTTCAAGAATTTGTAATTTGGTCCTTTTTGTTCAAAACCAATGAAGATCAAATCCAGAAATTCTCAAATTTAATATACATAAAGTCCCAAATTTGGAGTGGGTTATAAACCCTAATTTTACAATTACAACAAATTGATAAATTAATACAAAATTAATTAAATTCAATACCTTAATTCAATTCCCACAACACCAAAAAAGCCTTACCATTATGAAACAACTTAAGAACAATTCTAGGTCATTTATGAGTGGCTAAGTAACTCTAGAATGGTAACTAACCATCAAATGGAAAAAGAACACAAATAAACTAGTTTATAAGCATTCTTTAAACATATGCATGCTTCCATCTTTATATCAAGTTTCCAACCATCAAAATACATCCACAAAAGAGTAGAGAACAAACTAAGCTACACCTATTGAAGCCTAGTATGATAGAAATAATTTTCATGTAGGAAAAAGTAAGAAAAACTTACTAAAATCCTTTATTTTCCAAGCTTTTTCTTCATTTTTCTCCTTTTTCTCTCAAAGCCTCTTTTGAATATGTTTTTAGGGTTCTTGTATCATGAAACAAAAAAAGAAAAACAAGGCTTTATATATTTTTCACCATGACCGAAAATTGGAGAAAAAATATAGGCCAAGTGTTTTCAATTTTATTTCAATAATTGAAAAATGATTTCATGAATATTTATGGTAATAAAACATCAAATAATTTGATGTTTATCATAAATTATCCAATTAAATCATTCTATTTAAAATCAATAACAATTGGCCAAAAAATCCAATCAAAATTAGCCATTTAACTTACTTTATTAAAGTAAGCTAGATATTTATTATTTAATTAATTTAATTATTTAATATTTAAATAATCAAATAATTAAATACAAATATCTTAAATATATGTATTATATTTACATTAAATAATCATAATACATATATTAATAATAAATGTCAAATATCACAATTCGACATTTAATAAATGGCCGAAAGATCTCAAACGCATGTATCTTCGTTTAACCGTTAAACGACTTATAAATAATCAATATTATTTATAAAAGTTTCCCCAGTGCCCTATGAGTATATCTCATTAGTGAGACTCTCTAGGTTCAGGCATATCCTTCATGAAATCCAATTTCGTGTCCATAATCTACCCACTCATAAATTATGACGAACACGGATAAAATCCCTTAATCATACAGGTCAAAGTCACTGCATACGTATAATCCTTCCATCACAGGTATTTGGATTATCCCAGAGATATAGATATAATCATCAAATCTCTATAGGTATAATCCCGTCGATGTTTCCATTAGCAATCTCTTAAATAACACTCAGAACTGATTTATACAGTAAACCACGGGCCCATGGATTTAACAGATTGCTAATTCCATAATAGAAACCTATACTCTATACACAAAACTGACGGATCCTATCTTGATATGCACAGGATATCCTGAGGATCAGTCCACACCCAACGAACAGACAGAGGTCTTGCAACTACCGGTAGTGTAGTTACTATTACGTTGTAAGTACTGTGGTATTTTTGGACGAAGATAATATAAAATAAATTATGTTGAGACTCAAATATCCTCATGAGATGACTTTGGGGACAATCGGTAAATTTCTCGAAGTCCCAGAACGGGACTGTACCGTGTTTCCTCTGGACCTCCTATAATATTTGAGGCGTAACTTTTTCATACGATCTCTAATTTTTATGACTCTTATATCATCGGAAAGCTGAGATTGAGACCTATAACTTCTATGTTGAATATTTTCCCAAATTCGAACCAGAAGCTTGTTAAAAACGTGAGTCAAAGTACGAATAAATAGTAATTTCGGGGTTAAAAAGAGAAAACTCAAACTTTGTATATTTTTCTACACACTTCTACAAATTACAAAATATCTAAGGCACCCCCCACTATATAAGTATGAACTATTCACAAATTATAAATTTTTGGAAAGAAATGGAATGAGAAAAACATGAAAGAGAAAGAAAGAGAAAATGAGAAAGGAGAAAGAAAGAAAAAGCATGATCGTGAGAAGAAAAGAGAGGGAAGAAGAAGGGGAAGAAAGAACAGAAAAAGGAAAAGAAATAAAAGAGGGAAGATGGAAGATGGAAGCTATCATGGAGGATGAAGAAAATCAAGAGAAAGAGAGATAAGAAAACTTGACCCAATTTTGAGATTTGGATTTTGGTGATTCTAGTGATATGGTAATGATAATAAAATGTTTGGGGTTCTAATTGATGAGACTATGAGCTTGGGATTGATTATTGTGTGATTTTATATGTGGATCAAAATTATTAAGTTTTGGGTTTAAATATGTTGTGGATTATATGAATAGATTAAAAATTGATTATTGATGTAATGGAAGATTAATGTATGTTTAATGGAGTGCAAAATGATGTATGGGATATTGGTTTGTAGTTTGGAAGCATTGATATGGAGTAAATTTGGATAAATTGAGCTTTGGATGAACTTGGAAGAAGAAAACATAACCCTGGAATTCCAGTACGTGTTGCGACGCAAGAAGGATTGCGCGTCACGACGCAAGAATAAAATGATGACTTGAATTTAGGTGTGGGCATCGCGACGCGCAGTTCTTCTTGCGTCACGATGAGAGATGAAATTTTTCCAAAATCAGTTTTAAACCCCTAGTTCTACCCTAGCGCATTGGAGACCACCCTTAGGGTCTCGTATCAGTTTGAACACATATCCTAGATCAAATTATGATCATCATAAGCCTTGTGTGTATAATATACGGATGAATATTTAAGCATTAAAAGTATCAAGGTTATTTTACTATGTTGATTCTAATTAAATTTCGATCATAGGTTATCCACAGAAACCGTTCTACTTTGACCAAGGATCCAGTGCCAGCCATACTCAAACACTGTGAATGGAAACCTTTCCCTTTAAATTGACTTTTATTCCAGTATTATTGTTTCAGACTTATATTTTCTCGCTTTAGGACATTAGAAGATTTATTTATAGCTATTTCATACAAAGTTATATTTGAGAAAGAAACTTTTTTTGAGAAAATGTTTTGTACAGTTTTGAAATTCAAGTATGAGTTTTAATGATTTTATAGGCATAAAGTAAAAACTCACCCCATTATGTAACTTGAGATAGAGTTGGAATTGACGGATACTGGGGAAATGTGCACATGTAGAAGACTAGGGGGACGGCGATACGTAACACCCCTAATCCTAGTTTCAGAGCCAGGATGACGGCATAGGTTTGTGTATCTGGACTCTAGTTCAGAGCTTAAATGGTATCATAGATCTGCACCCCAAGTTCTAGTTTGTGGCTTGGGGGACTACGATACGTAACGCCCCAAGACCACCAGTTTTAGAGACCCGATTGAGTTATTCCGAGAACGCCCAGTTGAATCATTTTCCTGGGCGTATAGCATCACCAGTATTAGAGACATTAGTGGCATGTTTTGGGGGGACGACGATACGTAACGCCCCAAAGTCATGGATTTGCACTGATGGCTACAGTTAGGCGTATGGAGGGATGACGATACGTAACACCTTCATACGTCAAGTTTTTTCATACAGAGATAGAGATTTCAGATAGAGTTTCATATTTCAGATATAGTTTTCAAAATAGCTTTTAGAAAAAGAAAGTTTTCCCGAAAGAGAATTTTTACAAGAGATTTTAGAGAGAAGTTTAGATTTTTAAAACAGAAACCAGTTTTCCACTCACTTAGATTGTATAGTGATCTAACACCCACTCCAGTTTTTTTCATTTTGCAGGTTTCTTGGAGGATGAGCTTGGGAATATGGATACTAATGCAGTCACTAGGGACTGAGAGTCCACCAGTTAAAAGTCAAGAGTATGAGAGTCCAGTCATAGTCAAAGTAAAGTCGCATGCATACATTAGTGTTGTATAAGTCATTATGAGTATTCATAAAGCATTTCATGATTGTGAGTTGGTGTAACATCCCACCTGAGCCAGGATGTTACCAGCAGAAGACATGCTAATCCTGCCTCCATAAGCCTCTAATTTTGAGGAACATTCGGCATGATGTGTGCAGAATATCATGCAACTTGGATTATAGCCAGCACCAGGAAACAACCTGCTATGCAATTCGTCACTGCTAACTTGTAGTATTCTCCGAGAGCTTTGGTTTGGCAGGTGGCTCGGGTCGTGAAATGAAGTGACGAGCTGGAATCGGGATATACCAAAGCCGCGTGTTTCTCCTCTGTTTCTCACCATTTCTGGCGCTTCTGGTGTCGCCGCCGGCCATCGTTGAACGTAGGGTGGCCGAGCGTCTTTTTTGGCGCCGCCGCACCGGCCGGTCGAGGACGGCTGGCCGTCGGTGCGACCTGGCAGCTACTGGATAGAAAATGGTGAAGGGGGGTCGTTTGAAGAGTTAAGGGATTTATAAGCTTTTTGCAATTTATGAGAACTATGGGGTATTTATAGGAAAGTTTCGAAAAATTACAATCTGATCCCTGTAAATTTCATTCAGGCCCTTGTCATGGAACTTTCAATAATTTCGCATTTTTGAAGCCCTTTTGATGCGATTTTCGAAAAGTGTTCAACACAAAAGTTGTTCGTCTCAGAAACACGAGTCCGATGGTCTAAGAATCAACTCAATCGGAATTGTTTTTCCAATTTTGTGACCGAAACCGCAAACTTTATGCGTTTTATAAAAAATCACGTAACTGACTTTTGATCCCACAAATTTTCCAACGCGATGAATATTAATAATATATTATTCCAACCCATATAACATCGCTTGAACTCTTAATCCTTACAATCATCTTGTTCCGAGACTATAAATTCAGTCCGAAAACCATCCAGATCTGTCCCAAAAATCTGGGATGTTATATTCACCCCTCATATAAAAATTTCGTCCTCGAAATTTCTCCGCCCTTATAACTGCTGATTCGAACCTGATCGCAAATGCGAAAACTATCTTACTCTAAACTCCACTGATATAACTTTTTTGTCCCAACTATTAACTAATCACTATCTATAAGCTAGGATCCATAACAACTCATTTACGGCTTTAAACTGACTATACTGATCTGGGTCTCACCTCTGACTATACTGATCTGGTTCTTTTCTCTAGTTATATTGTTCTGGTTCTTATCTCTATACATCTGGCCTCACAAGGGCCCTATACTGATACTATCAAATTCTTGCTAATTCTCCGATCTAAAAAGGCCACAAAAGTACTTACTTAATTTAATCTCTTCCCATAAGGAGATAGCTAATCTATACACATCAATCAAGTCACCCATGGACTCAAATTCAAGCAAGAAAAGCACTGAATAATAGAATAAATTCATATCAAACTATCATAGAAGATACATTCAAAGACCTATGTGGTCTTTACCAAACTGAAGACAATCTCCGACAGCTAGATCCCGATAATTGCTGTCACTGACTTCTAGACCATGCTACTAACTCTAACTCTTAAACCGTGCTCTGATACCAACTTAAAACATCCTGCCTGAGCCAGGATGTTACCGACAGGAGACAGGCTAATCCTACCTCCATAAGCCTCTTATTCTGACGAAAATTCGGCATGATGTATGCAGAACATCATGCAACCTGGCTTATAGCCAGCACCAGGAAACAACCTGCTATGCAATTCAAATCATATGCAATCATCATCTAGGCCTCAGGCCTGAACTCAATGAACCAAAGTAAATCACTTGGCCTCGGGCCAAAACTCAAAATCATACTATACTATTACATAACTCTTACATATGTAATACAAATACAACTATAATGAAAGAGGTTGTAAGGACCCATAACTCGACCCAGGACTCAATGACTCTCTCTTGACTGCAATTGGGAAGATCCACTATCTTTAAAGTCTTCACTGAAATCCTGCTGGCTTAATATGACTGCTACTGACTTGAAAAACTAACAAACTGTTGTGATATGAGTCACAATGACTTAGTAAGTAACCATGCTCATAACTTGAGCATCGAACACACACAAAGTCTGAATTCCAGTTGTGAATTAACCTGCGTTGTCTGTATGTTCATGCAACTACGTATTAAGTCTAAGCTAACTATCTAGGTCTTGTCCATTTACAAGTCCTTTTATCTGATTACTTATACACTTTAAATTCTATTTATCGTTTATAGTTTAAACATCTTCCTTATACTTTGGTTCATCTTGTCATTGAAATATCATCAAATCGGTAATATAAAATATTATTTCTTTTCACATACTATCATCAACCGCATACTCATGTATATAGAATCATATTATCATACATCAATGCTTTCTAAAATACTCATTATATGTAGACATACAATACATATAAACATCAGTCATATACTTATATGAATGTGATCATGCTATCATGCATTAACATCAACTATATGCATCTCAGATGTTTTCTAGAGTATATGACCTTTATACCCATCTTGTGAATCATACTTTACATAATATGCCATATTTTTATGAACTATTACTTTAAAATCTTTTCTGAAACACTTACAAATGAATATACTAATGCTATTATGCATAATTATCATCAATAAGCATTTCCAAATGATCTCCAAAATGTATGATTCATATGCATGACTTGTAAACTATAATCTCCTTTAATATGTTATGCTTTTTATAAAATACTTCTCAAAAACTTTTTCTGAAAAACTATTCTCTAAAAAAAATTCTTTCTGAAAACTCTTTTCTGAAACTCTATATGAAAATCTTTCTATAAAACTAGGCCTGCTGAAAACATGCTTTAAATCTCTAGTCTTTGGAAACTGTTTCTAAAGTCTTGTTTCTGAAATCCGTTTACTAAGAATCTGAAAACTGAAAACTCTTTCTTGTAAATCTCTCTAAAACCATATTTCTAAGTTCTTTTCTAAAACTCTTTTCTGAAAACTGAAATCCTTTTTCTGAAAATCGAATCTCCGCCCGTAGGCGCATCTCTGCCAGAAGGCGCATCTCCGTCTGAAGGCGCATCTCCGCCCGTAGGCGCATCTCCGCACGTAGGCGCATCTCCGCCCAAAGGCGCATCTCCGTCCGAAGGCTCATCTCCGTCCGTAGGCGCATCTCCGCCTAGGAATATATCATCTGAGTGCTGAGGATCTAGGGGCGTCCCCCCAGTCCTCCACATGTGCACATGTATCTGAATCCGTCAATTCCAATTAGTGTACAACTGGGATGGGTCAAATCTCAAGTCCCGAATCCATATGAAATTCGTCAATTCCATAATTGTTCATAAAATATCACTGGGATGGGTTTATACCCCGATCCCGATAAAATCCATTAAAATTTTGTCTTGAAAATATTTAAAACTATTAAACTGCTTTAAACTTTAAAATCAATTTCAACTGCAATTCATAAAAGATTACCCAATATGCATAGTCATTGCATTATGCTTTCATTTACTCAATACATGCTTTCATGCTTACTTATACTCTATATGCTACTGCTATCACATAAGCACATGTATGCATGCGCACATACATATTCATAACTCATACTTATACATATACTCAAATAAAGTCAATTTATAATTTCTCATATCATACACATACTTATATATTTGCTATCATATACACACATAAATCCATAACATACAACGGTGTGCCTATTCACACTACCTGCTTCAATTCGTATTTATACTTACACCCATATACTACAAAATGTGTCTTTTATCATTCCTACGCACATATCATCATACTTGTAGGGGTTTTTAGGGGAATATCGGTAATGCAGCAGAAGCGGTGGAAAATCAAATTTTCCGATTTCAAAAACTTTTTCTCGGATTAATTAAATAAATATGTCCAATAATCAAATCATGAAATAAAATTCAATAAATCATATTTAAGTGAATTTACCGAATTGCCCTTACACTTGGTATTTTGTCCATTTTAGTCCGAAATTGATCTAATCAATTTTGAATGATTCTAAATCATTTCTAAGATGAACTTAGCATGTTCAAAACATCAAAACACCAAGGCAACACAAAATCCCATTTTTGACTCATTTGGCCGAATGCTCCCATTAGTGGGCAAATTGTGCATTTTGTCACTTCATGCATCAAAACACATCAAGATGTAATCCAATGAACATGAAACTTTATATGCATCATATACACATCCAAATGCACAACATAAATGAAAAGCCCCAAATTTTGAATTGGTCATGAACCCTAATTTTTCAATTTCATCAAATTGGACAAATTAGACCAAATTGGTTAAATCCAATACTTCAATCATGTTTCCTCCATTCAATCAAAGTCTCAACACAATGAAACAACTCAAGATCAAATCTAGGTCATCTAAGAGTGGGTCAACAACTCTAGATTAGCAACAAAGTTTCCAAAACCATAAAAGAACACTTATTACTACAATAGCCATAAGCTTCCTTCATCATACATGCTCAACACTTTCAACAAACTTTCATCCATCAAAAACACAAAGAATAAAGAATAGAAAAACTCAAGAACATCACAAGATGTTGCCCACAACAAGAGGAACAAATTACTCTCTAATGGAAGGTTGGAAATACTTACTATTTTCCAAGCTTTTCTTGATTTTTCTTTCTTTTCTCTCTAGCATTCTTTGTCTTCATTTAATGGAGTTTTTGGTTTAAAGTGAATTAGGTTAAAAGCAAATGAAATGAAAAACAATATATACAAGCTTGGAAAAAGCCCTTGGCCGAAATTGGTAAGGCAAATTACAAGAATATTAATTTCATCTTCATTTGTCTTTCATTTGTTCAACTTGGTTAAATATCTAAAACAACTTTAAAGATATTTAATTTAGTCAACAAATGCAACTTAGAAAAAATATAAATCTTATATTTTAAAGTGTATGGCCGAAAATAATCAAAAAATAAAGGAAAAAGATATTTTAATTTTTCAAGCAATTTGAACAAATATCTTAAGAAGTCAAAATCAATTTGACAACCTTTTCCTTTAATGTAAAGTCAAACATTTACATTTGTAATCATTTCCTAACTTTATCATTTGGTGATATATTTATATTTTAATTATATTAATCATTTAACAATTAATTAATTAATTAATTAATTAAATACAAATATATCAAATATATGTATTATATTTACTTTAAATATCTCTAATACATATATTGATGATATATGTCAAATACCTCTATTTGACCATTTATTAATGTGTATTTAATAATATCATATATTAAATACAAATACACATTAATTAGGAAATGACGGTTCGGCCCGTTCGCATGTATTTTGCGTTTAACCTTTAAACGACTTTATAAATAATCAATATTATTTATATGTGTTGCTCTAGTGCTCTACGAGTTTATTTCATTATTGAGACTCTCTAGATTCAGGCATATCCGTCACGAAATCCAATTTCATGTGCATAATTTATCCACCCGTAAATTATGACGATCACGGATAATCAGGCTGAATCATACAGGTCGAGGTCATTGCATACGTATAATCTCTCCGTCACAGGTATCCGGATAATCCCAGAGATATAGATGTAAACGTCAAATCTCTATAGGTATTATCCCGTCGACTTATTCATTAGCAATCTCTAAATAACATTCGGAACTTACTTCCGAAGTATACTGTGGCCACAGATTTAACAAATTGCTAATTATATATGGACTACCTATGCTCTGTACACAGAACTGACGGATCCTATCTTGACACACACAGGATATCCTGAGGATCAGTCCACACCCAACGAACAGGCGGAGGTCTGATCTAAATAGATCGGTGACGTGACTGCCATCTAAGTGTGGAGGATATCTCATACATCCACAGTGGTGTCTCAAGTCGAAGGACCACTATGCTACTCAACCAGAGAAGATTCTTATTGACGTTGGCGTACCATCCATTAAGAATCTTCGGTGAGTCGTTCAGTGTTTATCTATTATAAACACCTACATGTCTATACGAGTCTCCGTAGACTCATGGTTCATTAGGATAAACCATCGGACCGAGTCCCGATATACGACATGTACTGGTCTCAACAGATTTGACTAACCGACCCGTGTTAGTGAATCTTGACCAGGAACTTTATTTGATAATACACATTTAGCAGTTAACACTTCCCAATGTCAATTACAAACTAACTTTGTAACTGTGTACTGCATTATATATTATCGGGCCTTTGTCTAATATATACATATCACTAAACCACATTTAGTTTCAATCCAATGGTAATCAGATCGAATATGTATATAAGAACAAGAGGTGCAACCATAAATAAGTAATATTATGGAATAAGGGGATGTTCGTATTCATGAATCAGACATAAATACGGTCCGGATTGGCGCTCTGAGCACCAACCCCAACAATACTATTATTTTATCCGATTACATTCCATGGTTCGCATTCAAGTTTCGACATACATTTATAGCACGTACATGTGTTCCATATTTACCTCACGTTTCTAAGCATTGCACAATTAATCATACATCACATCTCATATCAGTGCATTCACATTGAAATTAATTCACACTACAAGGAAATACATTCTCATCATAAGTACAAATATTCTCAACATATACAAATATGCATATACTTTTCATACTATCTTACTTATTTTAGACTTATATTTGTAATCACATTCAAAGCTCTGATGCTACATCACTTTATACACATACGCAGTGTTTTCATCTTCTTTCAAATCATTTAATTAACATCTAAGCTATAGTATTCATAAGCTATTCATCTCTTTAACTTGCATAATTATGCTCTTCATCAGCCTTACGTCACATATCAATATTTATCTAACCAACAGTATTACTCACATACATTACTTATATGTTAACTCCTCATCACATATCCTCACAAATGTCGAAACATATGTTCATGCGCAATCATGTGCATACATACAATATACATGCTTACTTATTTCTCCGTGCATGCTTACCATGTTTTATGCTTATATGCTTTCTTCCTTATAATTTATCATATTTTAACTTTAATCACATTCCCTATGGTGTAGTTTCTACAACCCTCAATCCCAAGTATCATTGCATTATTTTTATATACTTTGTCATTCTTTAACCTTAATCTTGGACTTTCTAGTATCTTACTTGCATATACATACTCCTCATTTTATAGTTAAACGTATACTTATAAAATTTCTTTATTATCTAAATTCAAATATAACACGTCACAAGTAATCATCACATGTATTACTTACCTGGCTAGGGGAACACTCGTAATCCTGGTCCGATCTGTCAAAACAAATAACAACACAAGGTCAGGACCGCTATTTGCGGAACTTTCGACTCATCTACATAAACTTTCGGACTTTCCCGGAATACACGAATCCTCTCCGATTCTACCGTTCAAACATCATTGCTCTAATATATGCTTATATACTATTCTAAACTAACTAGATAGCTCAAATTCTCATTTTACGTATTTATGGCAAACCATGCGGAAAAGTTTCCGCAAACGCCACGGAAGGATTTTGAACCCTCCGAACTAATTCAGAATGACTTAATTACCCTCGCAATACCATATTTATATCATTTTCATAATTACGGTCATCTATGCTCAGTTGCGCGAGTAACTCCATTTTACCGGAAACTCGTTAATTTTACCGGATCAATCTAATTTTTTTTGTTTCCACCCGGATTCTACCACATTCATTGTTTTAACATATAATATCACATCCAATTCATTTCATGTCAATTCGCTATACTACGGAACTACTGAAAGCATCCGAATATAAATCAATAAATTTTAAAATAACACATTTTTAATAGAGAGTCGTACCGAAATTCCGAGAGCATATTCAGACTCTCAACAACCATACGAATGCGCTGGTGTCGTCGGAATTCCGATTGGAGCTACTGTTCATCATGGGTCACTATTCATCCAAATCTTTTTTTCTCATTTCGCCTGCAACCTTGCACGGAACGGAAAATCCGTCATCGCTAACTTGTAGAATTCTCCAAGAGCTTCGATTTGGCGGGTGGCTCGGGTCGTGAAATGAAGCGACGAGTCAGGATCGAGATAACCAAAGTTGATTGTTTCTCCTATGTTTCTCGCCGTTTCTGGCATTTCTGGTGTCGCCGCCGGCCACCATTGAACGTAGGGTGGCCGAAGTCTTTCTCAGTACCGTCGAGCCGGCCGGTCGAGGCTGGCTGGCCGCCGATGCGACCTGACAGCTACTGGATCAAAAATGGTGAAGGGGGGTCGTTTAAAGAGTTAAGAGATTTATGAGCTTTTTGTAATTTATGAGAACTAAGGGGTATTTATAGGAAAGTTTCGAAAAATTATAATCTGATCCCTGCAAATTTCATTCAGGCCCATGTCATGGAACTTTCTAGAATTTCGCATTTTTGAAGCCATTCTGATGCGATTTTCGAAAAGTGTTCAACACGAAAGTTGTTTGTCTCGTAAAAATGAGTTTAATGGTCTAGAAAAAAACTCAATCGGAGTTCGTTTTCCAATTCTGTGATCGAAACCACAAACTTTACACGTTTTATAAAAATCGCGTAACTGACTTTTGATCCCACGCGTTTTCCAACGCAAAAAATATTCATAATATATTATTCCAACCCATATAACATCGGTTGAACTTTTATTCCTTATAAACACCTACGTGTCTATATGAGTCTCCCAAGACTCATGGTTCATTGAGAAATCATTAGAATCCATCATTCTAATATACGACAAATATCGGTCTTCAAAGCTTGATCGGAAATAGTTAAAGAATGATATTGTTATGATACTGCTCAATGTCAGTTGCGACGCTTTTGCAACTGTATCATAACCAATCACTCTATGGTCATTTACATCTTATCATATAATAAAATAATTTATATTATAGAAATTGTTTATATTATTCATTAATAAAATATATACAAGAGTATTTATAGGGAAATACATAAGAAATTGGTACTCAGAGCACCAACGATAAAAATCTCCCACTTGCTCTAGTGCCTATATCAATTGTATCTAACACCTATCGACTCCACATGCTTATCAAATAAATTTGGAGGTATAGCCTTCGTGAACGGGTCTGATATATTATTTTCACTAGGAACTTTACACAGGGCAATGTCACCTCGCAACACAATTCTCGAATAATTATGTACTTTCATTCTACATGCTTTGACTTTTGATGTGTCCTCAGTTCCTTTGCTTGTGCAATGGCACCAGTATTATCACAGTATAACGGAATCAGATTCTCGATACTTAGGACAACTCACAGTTCTATGATAAACTTCTTAAGCCAAACAGCTTCTTTTGCAGCTTCAGAGCAGCAATATATTCTGCCTCTGTGGTGGAATCAGATGCAGACCTATGTTTGGAACTTTTCCAACAAACTGCACCTCCATTAAGGGTAAATATGAATCTTGATGTAGACTTTATATCACTGGGATCCTATTGGAAATCAGAATCTGTATACCCATTAACCTACAGTTCGTTTCCTCTATATACAATAAACTTATCCTTAGTACTTTTAAGATACTTCAGGATATGTTTAACAGCCATCCAATGGTTATTTCCTAAATTGGACTGATATCTACTGGTTACACTAACCGCGTAGCTAATATCAGGCCTCATACATAACATGGCATACATAATGCTACCCAAACATGAAATATAAGGCTGATTAGACATTCTAATCTTCTCATCTTCTGTTTGCGGACACATCTTATTCGTAAGATAATGCCATGTCTGAACGATATCTTTGCTGTCTTACAGTTAGTAAAATTATACCGTTCTAAGATCTTATCTATGTACATTGATTGGGATAACTCAATAAGCTTCCTTTTTCTATTCCTATATAGCTTTATACCCAAGATATAAGAAGCTTCACCCAGGTCTTTCATGGAGGAATTCTTATAGAGGTAAGATTTGACGCCTTGCATCATTCTAATATCATCCCAGTTATTAGGATGTCATCGAAATAGAGAACCAAAAATACTATCATAGTCCTACTTGCCTTCTGGTATACACAGGATTCTTCCGTATTCTTGAGAAAACTAGACAAACTAATAATCTCATCAAATCGGAGATTCCAACTTCGCGAAGCTTGTTTAAGTCCATAAATGAACTTCTTAAGCTTACAAATCATGTCTGAGGTTTCACTAGATACAAAACCTTATGGCTGTTTCATATAGATTTTTTCATCAAGAAACCCATTTAGAAAAGTCGTTTTGACATTCATTTGCCAAATCTCGGAATCATGGTAAATAGCAATAGACAATAAAATCCTTATGGACTTTAGCATCGCAACTGGTGAAAAAATTTCATTATAGTCGATACCAGGTCACTGCATGTAACCTTTAGCTACCAGTCTGGCCTTAAAGGTTTCAACCTTTCCTTCAGGCCCTCGCTTCCTCTTGTAAACCCATTTATTACCGATAGGAACAATTCCTTCAGGAAGCGGAACCAAGTCCCAAACTTAATTCTAATGCATAGAGTCTAACTCTGATTTCATGACCTCTTGCCACTTCGAGGAGTCGATGTCCAATATCGCTTCTCTATAGGTGTAAGGGTCAGTCTCTTCAATTAAGAGAACATCTAGACTCTTTTCATGTACCAAATATAAGCGTTCAGGAGGTCTAGACACCCTTTTGGGGCCTATGGAGTGTGTGTGTTGAAGGCTCTTCATCTATTTGAACTTCAGGTTCCTCCAATGGTTCATTGGTTCTAGGCTGTACTTCATCACTTTCAACTTGTATATCATTACCTCTTTCCGAAAAAATTCTACCTCTAGAAACTTTTCGAAGCGAGCTACGAACACATTTCGATACTCGGTATCATATAACAAATATCTTTTCGTATTTGAAGGATATCTAACAAACCTAAACTTTTACCCTCGAGGCGAAAGCTTATCTTGCTGAGCCATCCTAACATAGGCAGGATAGCCCCAAATCTTAACATAATTAAGATTCGGTATCCTACTAGTCCAAATCTTATATGGAGTTGTATGAACAGCCTTGGAATGAATCTTATTCAAAAGATGAGCAGTAGTTAAGAAATCATATCCCTATAAGTAATAGGGTAAATCTGTAAAACTCAACATTCGATCGAACCATATCCAATAAAGTTTGATTTCTCCTTTCGGACACTCTATTATGCTGTGGAGTACCCGGAGGAGTATATTGAGTGAGAATCTCATTCACTTTTAAATAATCAGTGAACTCACCACTCATATATTCATCGCCTCGATCAGATCAAAGACATTTAATATATTCACTAGTATATTTTTCTACTTCATTTTGTAATTCTTTGAACTTTTCAAAGGTTTCCGATTTCTGTTTCATTAAATAAACGTAACCATCTCGTGACATATCATCGGTAAAGGTAACAAAGTACGAAAAACCACTGTGAGCAGTGTGACTCATGGGACCATATACATCAGAATGTATTAGTTCCAATAAGTCAGTGGCTTGGTGTCATATACCCGAAAATAAGACTTTGGTCATTTTAACCTGAATGCAAGATTCACAAGTTGGATAAGGTTCAATGGTAAGATCTTGTATCAAACCATTCCTAACTAACTGGGACCCAACCTCATATGCCACAATTCAGTATTATTTATATCAGATACTTTACATTTATTAATTCCAGCATTAATGATATCTTATGAGGTATGCAAAATGTAATGACCATGTTCATTTAGACAAACAAGGATCTGAACATTATATCTATCATATAAATATAAAGAATGATTCTTAATATTACATTATATCATTCAGTATCTAATACAAAAAGTGACACAATATTTGCAACACATCCCAGTACAAAAAGTAATCATGCAACAAAAGGCTCCCACTGGATAGGGGAATCTCGCATAAGCCCTTAACAATTGCATCTAGAGAGTCGCCACTCCCGAAACCCAACTGCATCTCCCCAGATTTTATCCATCTACTTTTCTTTAGCACCTGCAACGAATTACAAATGTGAATTGGAAAAGCAGAATCCAAAATCCAACTGGATGACATAGCTTACAAGCTAATGAGATATCAATAATGGGAAAATAAAAGTACCTGAAGTAGATGTTCTTTCCTTTCTGATCTGGGCCAGGTAATCAGGACAGTTCCTCTTCCAATGGCCGATCTTGCTGTAGTGGTGGAATTTATCTTCGGCAACTCTCTTCGGTTTAGCTATCTTACCCTGTGGTGGAAGATTTGTACCTTTCTTTTTACATTTCTTCTGCTTTCCTTTTTGTTTAGATTGGGAGGATGCAGAAAGAGCAGTGGTTTTAGGAGGGCGAGTCGGTACTCCATTCCTTAAATCTTCCTCCGTAGTTTGGAACATCTTATACAGCTCCTGGTAAGAACAACTAATTCCATTTATATTGAAATATATCACAAATTGGTGATATGATGTTGGCGGAGATCTTAGTATGACACTTCGTCATAAAGTATCATTCATAAGGAAATTATAGCGCCTAAATTGTTCAATCAAATCAATCAGATGTAGCAAGTGATGGCTCACATCCTAGCCCTCTTCAAGTTTTGCATGGAACAGTTCCATTATAATTTATGAACCGAGACCTGTTCTTGGTTTATAAAGGATTCTCACAGACGCATCATCATAGTATAAACATCCGGCATTCCAAAATATTTCCTTTTAAGCTCCGGTGCTAAGGAACTGAGAATATATGATTTGACTCTCCAATCATCATCTCTCCACTTTTGGAAAGTCTCATGTTCCTCTTGTGTAGCATCATCTGCAATGGCAAGTGGCAACGGACCTTCTAACATATATTCTATCTGCTCAGACCCAAAATAATTCTCAGATTCAAGTCCCAATCTGTAAAGTTTTCGGTGCCTTTAAGTTTGTTCGTATGAAGTATCCATCGCAAATCTATCATATAGATAGCAAAAAACGGTTAGCAGACTAAACAGTTTCACATAATATAAAAATAAACAAAGCATAAATAGATCATGAATTTTTAATCTAAAAATATCCCTCCCACTATTACATGGAATAATGTAATCTCCAATGCAAACAAGTAATTCATCAAATTAAATATAATAGCGAAAGATGGATCCCATTAATATATTTCAGCTCACAATTTTGGCACGATCTCGCCTGCGTATATTCATTAGGTACACAACTCATTGTCTATCATTCAGTAGTGGCTCTTTGGTTCCGGTCCTGGTTGTTTCTCATTGTGACAGCTTTAGCAGGTTCATAAGGTGGCGTACCGAGGTTAAACTTGTCAATGATACATTTAAGATACTTGCGTAATCCTGACAGATTTGGCACGTTCAGGATTTTTGCTTTCACTTGAACCTATCTAGTATCACATATACATCTGGTATGGATAAATTTCTATCAACTACACCCTCATTACTTTGGCACGATCTCGGATACAGTCATAGAATAGATATCTATAAACCATATTGACAAGACGAACCAAGAAATATTCATCCAAGGCATATTACTTTTAAAAACCTTATTAATTAGGGATTTTCTGCAAAGATGATATGTATTTAATTTGATCAAATTAAATAAATACAAGCATGTATAAAGTAAGAACATAATTAAACATTGAATTTAAAGACATATTCATATCATGTGTTCAGGTTCAGACCAGTTCTGATATAATTTATATTAGGGTTTTGGGTGGCAATTTGGGTAAACACAACGGAGCATGAAAAATCAAAATTTTTCGATTTCATTATTTAAAAACTGAAATTTTTACTCAAAAATCATATTTTTCAATAATTACCATTTAGCCCCAAAACTTTGAATTTTTATCATTTTAGTTCTAAATTGTAAAATACAACTCTAATTGATTCTAAATCAATCCTAAAATGATTTATACATGTCTAATACATGAAAATACATTTTGCCACTCAAATAACCTAATTTTCCAGAAATTTCTGAAAGTTCCCCATATTTTCAAGAATTTATAATTTGGTCCTTTTTGTTCAAAACAAGTCAAGATCAAATCCAAAAATTTTCAAATTTAATATACATCATATTACATCACATATATGAAAAGCCCCAAATTTGGAGTGAGTTATGAACCCTAATTTTACAATTTCAATAAATTGATAAATTAATACCAAATTAATTAAATCCAATCAATTCCCACAACACCAAAAAAGCCTACCATCATGAAAAAACTCAAGAACAATTCTAGGTCTTTTATGAGTAGCTAAGTAACTCTAGAATGACAACTAATCATCAAATGGAAAAAGAATGCAAATAAACTAGTTTATAAGCATTCTTTAAACATATGCATGCTTCCATCTTTTTACAAATTCCCAACCATCAAAACACATACACAAAAGATTAGAGAACAAACTAAGCTACACGTGTTGAAGCCTAGTATGATAGAAATAATTTTCATGTAGGAAAAAGTAAGAAAAACTTACTAAAATCATTGATTTTCCAAGCTTTTTCTTCATTTTTCTCCTTTTTTTCTCTCAAAGTCTCTTTTGAATATGTTTTTAGGGTTCTTGTATCATGAAACCAAAAAAAAAAAAAACAAGGCTTTATATATTTTTCACCATGACCGAAAATTGGAGAAAAAATATAGGCCAAGTGTTTTCAATTTTATTTCAATAATTGAAAAATGATTTAATGAATATTTTTGGTAATAAAACATCAAACAATTTGATGTTTACCAGAAATTATCTAATTAAATCATTCCATTTAAAATCAATCAAAATTGGCTAAAAAATCCAATCAAAATTACCCATTTAGCTTACTTTATTAAAATAAACTAGATACTTATTATTTAATTGATTTAATTAATTAATAATTAAATAATCAAATAATTAAGTACAAATATCTTAAATATATATATTATATTTACATTAAATAATCAAAATACATATATTAATAATAAATATCAAATATCACAATTTGACATTTAATAAATGGCCAAAAGATCTCAAATGCATGTATCTTCTTTAACCGTTAAACGACTTAGAAATAATCAATATTATTTATAAAAGTTGCCCTAGTGTCCCACGAGTATATCCCATTTGTGAGACTTTCTAAGTTCAGGCATATCTGTCATGAAATCCAATTTCGTGTCCATAATCTACCCACTCGTAAATTATGATGAACACAGATAACATCTCTGAACCATATAGGTCGAGGTCACTGCATACATATAATCTTTCCATCACAAGTATCCGGATTATCCTCGAGATATACATATAAATGTCAAATCTCTATAGGTATAATCCCTTCGATGATTCTGTTAGCAATATCTTAAATAACACTCAGAAATGATTTATGAAGTTTACCATGAGACCATGGATATAACAGATTGCTAATTCCATAATGGATACATATGCCCTTACACAGAACTGACGGATCCTATCTTGATACGCACATGATATCCTGAGGATCAGTCTACACCCAACGAACAAGCGGAGGTCTGATTTAAATAGATCGGTGACGTGATTGTCATCAAAGTGTGGAGGATACCCAATACATCCACATTAGTATCTCAAGTTGAAGGATCACTATGCTTACTCAGCCCGAGAAGATTCTCATTGTCGTTGGTGTACCATCTATTAAGAATCTTCAGTGAGTTGTTTAGTGCTTATCCGATATAAACACTTACGTGTTTATATGAGTCTCCTGAGACTCATGGTTTATTGAGAAACCATTAGAACCCATCATTCTAATATACGACACGTATCGGTCTCAACAGGTTTACTTACTGACCAAGTAATTGTAAATCTTGACCAGGAATAGTTAAAGACTGACATTGTTATGATACTGCTCAATATCAGTTGGACGCTTTTGCAACTGTATTATAACCAATCACTCTATGGTCATTTATATTTTTACCATATAATAAAAGAATTTATATTATAGAAAATATTTATTTTATTCATTAATAAAATATATACATGAATATTTACAATGAAATACATAAGAAATTGGTGCTCAGAGCACCAACCCTAACACTAATAAAATATAATAATTTTGAAAATATTTTCTAAATCTTCAATTTTAAACCTTAGATCCAAAATAAAACATCAAGATAAAGTAATGGTATATATTTGTAATAATTAAGTCATTTTGTTCTCATTAATGCAACACATTTTTAAATTACATTTGAATGATTTCGTCAAAAAAATTATTAGGATCATCAAATTCATTGCTATTATTATTAGGTTAGGCTAATACCCCAACAATATCAAGACTTCGATGGAGAAAAATATTTGAAGTTGGATGAAACACCATTTAAAATATTTGTAGAACCATCAAAAACTTTTAAAATCTCTAAAATTTGGAACAAACTTCCCAATGACTGGATATAAAACTACATCATATTGATAATAAGCAACAAATGAACAAAATAAATATTTATATTCAAAACTTTCATTTAGTTAAAAATAAATAGAATTCTAACGAGTTGAAACATCACGGTCGAATTTTTTTGGACTAACACCATTTTACTTACAAAAATTACACAATTCTCTTCTAATTTTAGAATACAACCAAATTAAATTAATTATTTTTTAATTGGTGCAATATGAGAGTTTAAAGATTTCAAATCATCTTATACATATAAATTCAAAATATGACATGCACATCGAACATGAAAAATTTACCTCACAAATTTGGTTGGCAAATACCTTTAAGTTCATTAATTAATGCATTATTAGCCGATGTATTATCACATCCAATGGTCAAATTTTTCACTAATCTATATTGCTGTAAAATATTACTAATCATTACATAAATATTATGTGTAGTAGGTGCATCATCAAAAGGCCGAAATGCAATAATATTTTTGATTAATTCATGAATAATCAATCCAATGACATGTCACAACCATGTATTAATGTGACTGTCAATGGTCACACCTTTAAGTTTAAAAATTAATTCTCTTAAATTATTTTGATATTTTACATACAATTCCATATTTTTCTTTTCCATGTCATCCAAGTAAGTTTACATGCAACAAGATTTGAATTTCTTATATTAAATCATTAAAGATGCTTTTTCACCAAAAGTAAAAACTAAATATTCCATGATAATAAATTTAGTTAGATAATCTTTTCATTGGGATTCATTATATTTAAATAATTTAGTAGTAGAAGAAAACCATGTCATTTGTGTTTATGTTGTATCAATCTCAAACTCAGCTTTATGACTACTCCTCATATAACCCGTCATAGTTCCATACCCACAGATGTGTTTGTAAATTTTTCCACAAAAATTACAGACATCATTCTTCTCGCAAGTTGTCACATCCCTGATCTGGGACTTGTTACTGGCAGGTTATAGACCGTACTAACCGCATAAGCCTCTGACTTCTGATAACTGCTATTCTGATCTTACTTTTATATATACTACCCTCTAAGCTTTGAATTATGATCTAGGGGCATCTATCAACCCTAGTCCTAAACTAGGATTTGGGGACATTACGTATCGCCCTCCCCTAAGTCCTCTAAATGTGCATGCCATCCGTTAATTCCATGTCTGTAATAAGTTACATACTGAGGTGGGTTTTTCCCTCATGCCACGTAAACATAAAACTCATGCTTTGAAAATACTTCTTTCTTAAACATATCTTAAAATATAATCTTTCATGATACAACTGCAGTAAAAATCAACTAACGCCCTAAAAGCGTGAAAATAAGTCTGATATGAAAATACAGAATGAAAATCAAGTAAAAGGGAAAATGTCCATTCATTGGTTGAAATCTGGCTGGTACTATACCACTTTGTCGAAGGAAATTGCAATGCCTACAATGGTCTATAAGTGGTAACTTGGTTATATTATAAACCATGAGACAAGTTCGTATCTAGGCTAAACTTCTCAATTCAAGTACGTGATATCGTTACTTGGTATGTCATGCTTGTAATAAGATGTACTCTAAGTATGTGAACTGATACGAGACCCTAAGGGTGGTCTCTAACACTCTAGGGTGGAACTGGGATGGTTTTAAACTGATTTGGGATGATTTTGGGTCACGCATCCCGACTCAAATCCTTTCGCGTCGCGACGCGCCACATTCCAGAAATATCTTACCTTTTTCTAGTGTGCGTCACGATGCAAAGCCCTTTAGCATCGCGACGCGAACTAGTTTACAAGATTCTGGTTTTTTGTTTTCTTAAGTCTTCCTTACCCAAATACATCACCAACACAAAACCCATCTTATTACACTCAATTTCACATACACTAAACCACAATCTCATCAATAATCAATTTTTAATCTATTTCATATACTTCACTTAAATTTATACCCAAAACTTAACGAGTTGGGGTTTCTCAAAATTACCATTGTCTTAATACCAAAAAAATAATAATAATAACACAATCATCATCACACCCAAGCTCATAACATATTACAAGTATCAAATCATCAAAACTTAATACATCACAATTTGGGTCATGGATTTCTTACTTCTTTTCTTTTGATTTCCAACACTTCCCAAGCCTCTAATGGTTGCCAAGCTCTTTTATCCTTTGTTTTTTTCCTCTATTTCTTTCATCTTCTCACTTTCTTCCTCTTCTTCTCCTCTTCTTCTTCTTCTTTTCTTCTATTCTTCTCATTCTTTCCCACGTTCTTCTCTTCTTACTTTTTAATTTTTAGGGATACATGAATAGTGTTCCCTTTTTACACTTGGCTATTTAAAAAAAATTAGAAACTTGAAGAATTATCTAGATAAGTCCGAGTTACTATTTATTTGAATTTTTTATCTGTATTTTTGACCAATTTCTGGTCCGAGTTTGGAACAATGCTCAACTCAGAAGTTGTAGATCTCGATCTCAGCTTTCTGGTGATATAAAATTCATAAAAATTGGAGTTCATATGAGAAATTTACAGCCCAATTATCATAAATTGTCCAGAATAGAAATCATAGAATTTAGTATCGGAATTTCGAAAAATTTACCGATTGTCCCTAAAGTTGTTCCATGAGTGTCTTTATGTCCCAACATATTCTATATTATGTTACCTTCTTCTCGTAATACCACGGTACTATAACATAATAGTAGTATAGACTATCGGTCGTTACAAATTCTTCCCCCCTTAAATAGGATCCGTCCTCAAATCCTCTTTAATCTTGGAATATTACCATAGGTCACAGCATTCATGGGTTCTTTCTAAACCATCATCTTAAACTAACTTTAAACTCGTAACCATCTTTATTTCCATCTTCTAGGATTCTTTCTTTACTGTAAACTAATTCATGTTAACCGAGTTCACCATAACTTGGTGTTTAAGATCTCTGTTAAACTGATCATTCTTTTTTTTTCTAATAAGTACGCTTTAGTCTTTCTCTTATCTTGACTTCTGTTTCATACCTTCTGTTTCTTAATTTCTTGATCGAGAGGAAACTTCTCGTCATGTTTTCATAAAATTCCTGATGATCGCTTTACACTATGGCCATGCTACAGCTATTATGGTGCATCAAAGAAGCCTCATTATTAGATCTTTTGTTATACTCTTCTTACTCCAGCTCATTATGTAACATCCCAGATTTTCGGGACTGTTCTAGAGGGTTCTCGGACGGACGTTATAGTCTCGGGAATGGAATGGTAATGAAGAATAAGAGTTCAAACGATGTTATATAAGTTAGAATAATAGATTATGAATTTTCATCACGTCGGAAAGCGCGTGGGACCAAAAGTTAGTTACCCGATTTTTATTACACGAGTAAAGTTTACTGTTTGGACCATAAAAATTTGCAAACAAACTCCGATCAAGCTGATTTTTAATCCATTAGACTCGTTTTTATGAGACGGACAATTTTCGTGTTGAACACTTTTCGAAAATCGCATCGGAAGGGCCTCAAAATCGATGATTTCCGAAAATGCCCTTATTAGTGGGGGCATTTGGTAATTCATGGGAGTTGATATTTGTATTAGTATTATTATTAGTTTATTATTATGTGTATTATTTGGAAATTACCAAAATCAAAAAAAAAAAAAGGAAAACAGATTCGCGAACTGCCGAGAGAGGGAGTGGGTCGCCGGCGTGGTCCGGCCGGCAGCTGGCCGGAGCACCGGCGGCATCAGGTGCTTCCAGCGATGGGGAGCACACCGGTGGCCGGCGTCGGTGCTGTGGTCGCGGAATCAGCGAGAAAACGGGCAGAGAAGTCACCAATGGTTTTCATTTTTCCGGCTCGTCGGTTCGTTTCACTACCCGAGCCACCCGTCAAATCGAAGCCCTCGACGAGTATTACGAGTGTGTGGAGTCGGTTTCGCCGAACAACGGCCGGAGGCTCGTGAATCGAGGAAGAAAGTCACGGATGAATAGTAGACCCATGAGAACAGTAACTCCGATCAGAATTCTGATCACACCAGCACGTTTGTATGGCCGTTGGGAGTCGGAATATGGCCTCGGAATTTCGGTACGACTCTCCGTTTAGATTTTGTTATTTTCAAGTATATCGATTTGAATTCGAATTGTTCTAGTAGTTCCGTAGTGTAATAAATGGACATGAATTGAATTGAATATGCTACAATATGTTAAAATGATAATATGGTAGAATCCGGGGTGAATCGGATAAGATATGATCGATCCGGTAGAATTAGCGAGATTCCGATAAAATGGAGTTTCTCGCGCGACTGAGTGTAGATGATCGTAATCATAGTTATGATGTAAATATAGTATTACGAGGGTATTTGAGTGATTCCGGGGTAGTTTGTAGGGTTCGAGACCCTTCCGTAGCGTTTGCGGAAACTTTTCCGCAAGTTTTACCACAAACGCGTAAAATGAGAATCTCAGGTATCTAGTTATTTCAAAATAGCAAGTGAGCATGTATTAGAGCAATGAGTTTAGATCGTAGTATTTAGAGTTGTTTTCGGGTGTTCTGGGGATGTCCGTAGTTTAGTATGGATAAGTTGTAAGTTCCGTAAATAGCCGTTCTGACAGGTGTTATGATTTTTTTTAGTAGATCGGACCCAGACCGTGGGCATTCGTTTAGCCAGGTAAGTAACTTATGCTTTGATTACTTAAGCAGTCATCGTTGTACGAAAGTAGTACTATAATAAAGATTATATATAATCATATGTATGAAACTAGTATATGTATAAAGATGATCGTAGAAGGAAGAAGCTAGTGAATTGGTACATAGATATAGATAAGAGCAAACAATTATAAGTAGATATATAAGTTAAAGATAAACAGAAGTATTCAGAAGCAAAGAGAAACATGCGTAGGTATAGACCAGTATATATGTATATAGATGAAGCATGTGAATGATGTCATATTCATAAATATAATTTAATTAGACTTGGGTTGGGGGATGTAGAAAACTACACCCTAGGGAATGGGATTACAATTATAGAATAATCATATGAATTAGTGATATGAATGAAAGTATCTATTTTATGTATTGTATAAGAATATTAGTGTGCATGAGTAAATAAAAACTAGTGAGTTCTGATACATGTATATAAGATGGTAGAAAGCATAAAAGGTGTAGCATATGCATGGCATGAGAATATATATATAAAAGATTATGATTTGAGACTCTTGAGTACAAGTAGATAGTTAGAAAATAACGAAACAGCTTAAGAACTAAGATATTGAACTCGTTTACATTGATGTTTGATTGTGTGTGTATGAATTTAGTTTATGCAATGTATGATTGTGAGCCACCAGCACAGTAAGTTAAAGAGGTAAGTTAAGTTATGATGGTTGAATGTGTGCATATATATATATATATAGAAGTAGCATATTTTGGTTTGAACAACATTCCGTTAATATTTAAGCATATAGTTTGTAAGATCGTTATAAGGGAAATCATGGCTAGAGTAGAGAGAAGCAAGAGAAATGCATGTATGCATGTGCATGTGTGTTTGTGTGTTAAGTTTGCAATGGTTGAGCATACGACAATAATGTTTTTCAACGTCTCAAATGTTTTAAAGAAGGATTTCAAATGCTTTTGAAAAGAATCGTATTTCAGAAAATGTTACTTCCTACAGCTTGAGTTACAGATTATGGTTTTATGGTTTTTGGGGCATGCGGTAAAAACTCACCCCAGTATGTAACTTGAGACACAGTATGGACTTGACGGATACATTGGATTCGGGATTTGGGATTTGACCCATCCCAGTGGTACATTGTTGGAATTGACGGATTTAGAAACATGTGCACATGTTGAGGACTGAGGGGACGCTATCAGATCCTCCAGATTGTGGCTTGGCGGACAGCGAGACGTAACACCCCAAGACCACCAGATATGAGACAGTAGTGGCATGCTTTGGGGGACGGCGATACGTAACGCCCCAAAGTCATGGATTTGCACTTCTGCCTCCAGATAGGCGTATGGGGGGACGACGAAACGTAACGCCCTCATACGTCCAGATTTTCAGACAGAGACATAAAACTCAGAGAAAGTTTTCAATTTTCAACAGATACAGATTTCAGTTTTCAAAAGATATAGATTTCAGAAACACATATTTTAGACAGAAATATCAGATTTCAAGTACAGTTTTCAAAAATATTTTTCTGAAAAGAAAAGGTAAAATAGCATTTTCAGCAAAAAGCTTTCAGAAAGAGTTTTTAGAAAGAAGTTTTCAGAAAAGTGTGTTTCAGAAAAGGGTTTTCATGCATTATAGAAGTATAGCATGGATAAGTAAGACTAGTTTACAATTTATATATGTAGATTATATATCCTAGATATTACTTGAGTTATATAGCTTATATTAATGCATGATAGCATTTTTACCTCCATATGCATGTGTGATTGGTATTGGTATATAATTAATATTGATATGATTGTATGTCTTCATATGAGAAATTCCTGTGAATGGTAATGTACGATGATATGACTATATATATATATATTATATATATACACACACCACACACAGTTGATAATTGTTTAAGGAAAAGAATAATTTGTAAGTCCGATTTGATGATATTTCAATGAAATAAAAGAGAAATAATTATAATAAATTCCTGAACTGGATTAGGAAAAAAGTAAGAAGGTAAGAAACAAGATATTCGAATGGCGCAGCAGAAGCGTAATGGAATTTGATTTGACGAATGTGGATATAGAAACTTGACAAGTATATTACGAATGTATGAAAAGATTAATAGTACACAAGATATGAAGCATGAAAGACCAGATTAAAAGAAATCTATAGTAGGGTTGCATAATTGATTAAAATGGTTAAGAGTAGAGACTAGCTTAAGTTATGAAAGAAACAAAATTCAGAATTTATGTTTGTTTGCAACTCAAAGAATGGGCATAGTAAATGAACGTATGTGTATGTTCAGATGAAAAGACTTATAGCAAGTAATATGGAAATAAATGGATGTGCGATACTAAGTTAAATCTGATTTGTTAATGTTTGCATGGTTACTTACTGAGTCAATATGACTCACATGTTTTCAGTTGCAGTTTTGCAGGTTAGTAGCAGTAGTTTGGTGAAAACTTTGAAGACAGTGGATCGCCCCAACTGCAGTCAAGAGAGTTCTGGGTCAAGTTATGGGTCCTCACGGTCCTTGTATTTGTATTTTTACACTTGTATCATATAAGCAAAGATTATGTAATAGTGTAGTTGTTATTCTGAGTCCTGGCCGGAGGCCAAGGGGTTTACTTTTGTTCTTTGGGTTCAGGCCTGATGCCTTGTTGAGTATTGCATTGAAGTTGAGTTTCCGGCCTGAGGCCGAGATTGTTGTATTCTTGTTGTGTATGGATACTGGCTACATGCCAGGCTGCATGATGTTACGAATACATCATGCCAAAATTTCGTTAGATTCAGAGGCTTATGGAGATGGGTTTTTTCTGTCTCCTACCGGTAGCATCATGGCTAGGCGGGATGTTACACATTACCCACATGATCTATTAGTTCTGAATGGTACTAGGTTCATGGTTTACATATACACATTCTAGTTTTTGATTGTTTAGTCTTTTTATATCTATTTACAAGAAGATATATCTATAAGTCTTCTTGTTGAGAACTCAACACCCTTAACTTTTTTGTATAACTATTGGGCTAGGCTTTCCAACCTTACTTCGGTTTTGATTCTGGAAGGTACATATACATATATATATATATATATATATATATATATATATATATATATATATAATATATATATATATCAAGCTGCTTATTAGTTGCATTTTTTATCAGTCCCTATAAATTTTATTGCTTCTGCTTATCCATATAAGTTAGGACCTTGTAGTGTAGGGTCAGATTCTTTTTGTACTTCTTACTCACCATTTTGTTTACCCAATGGGTTTTTCTAAGAATGTTGGTTCTGGTAAATTCTCTGGGAGCTTAACTGTTGTATAATATTGCTTAAACTGCACTTTTCGTTAAAGACGGGAACGTTGGCGATTCGATTTTAGTTCTAATTCATACTTCCTCCATACTTTTACTTCCATTGCTACTATGAATATGATTGCGATGTTCCACACTAATTTGTTTTTCATAGTCGAAGACTTTCAAGGGTCGTTACTCAAATACATGTAAATATACTGTACCTTGAGGATCCAATTGCTATGCTAATTCTAACTTTGCAGTAACTTATCTACTCGATTCCATGCTATATTATAAATCTACTAAACCACCCATACACGTGGCTAAAGCCGTCCTAAACCTGTAGTGGTTTGGTCAACTTAGACTAAGGCTGGGTACTTTATATGATTTACGTGACCAAAAATTACCTTATTGTTACACATTTTTGTCTTTGCTTATTAGGTATCTCTCTTACCGTCTGTGCACCTTAATATCTTTCTCCTAAACTTTTCCTTAGTATTTATTTCATTATCTGCTTTATTCTACTCTATACTGAGAACTTCATTGGTCTATGTCTCTGTATTCTTATCTGAGGGATCTCTTCTTTCTTTACATATCCACTATTACGTCAAACCCTGGTTCCTTGGTATCTCAGTCATTACTTGAATACTACTTTATCTGTTATACTCTATCTGAACAACTTATTTCCTGAATCTTTTACTCAGAGTTGTCATTCACTTTTATTCTGTTCTTAAACTAATTCTGAAGGTTTTATGTTCTAGTCTTCTCTCACTATACTATCACTTACTCCTATGAGTATCTTGATGCAACTTTCAAGGTCCATCTCTACTATTATTATCTAATGGGGGTTGGGAGGGTGGAAACTTATCCCGAGGACTTCTTGATTATGGTGATTTAGTTGTACCTCGTGTGTATATATATATTTGATGTATTTCCGTATACTAGGGCGCTACTGCTAAAAACTCTCTAATTTGCTTTCTTTAACTTACTTCTGATAATTTTCAACTATCGAACACGCTACATCTTTTGTGAAATTCCTCTGGAATCATACTCACTAAAAATTTTCTCGTGCTTCCTCTACACTCATTTCTATTTAGTCTCTATTGTTAAATCTTCTAAAGTCGTTACTTTCTCTCTCTGGGTGCCACTATACTCTTTGTTATTCCTCATTAAGAATTCTCCCTAGTCTCTTTATACTTCTAAGTCTTTACTTCTTTAAGGGTTCCTTAATTCAATGGTGGCTTCCAAATTTTTGCTCAACTTATTGTGACTTCGAACTATTCTATCTTATGCTTCTTATCTATGTTTCATTGAACTCATCGATTTTTGGCTGTCTAGCCAACTCGCGATTCATCTAATCTCTCAATTGTTTTTTTCTTACTGGTTATTCTCTTTACTGGGCTCTAAATTGAGGGGTGAGCATATGCATTCCATAAGGATCTGTGGATACGCATTCTGTTTTACACTTAAGCTCTGTGATGATCTGGTTAGGTGTCTATATGTTTACTAGATCGCGATTTCTGGAAGGAAGGGTCATCATTCGTTCTGCAGGAATCTGGTCGATTACTCCATATCTTGGGGTACCATAACTATTACCAATTCTCTATACCACTATATTCTCATTATGTTATCTTTGTGCCCGAATGTACTGAATTTCCTTGTTATTTCTCGCATTTCTCTTACCATTTTAATATTCTATTTATTTGCTCCACGCCTTGCTACTGAGGCTAGCGGTGGTTGATCCTCCTAACTACTTCATAGATCTCCGCTCTTTGTTTTTACTATAAGTCTCTATTTTGGCACTCTGTTCTACTATCCATATTGGTTCTCTTGTCACTCCTAAATATTTCCAACCTCTCGGGTCTATTCTAGTATACTTCCAAGGATTTCTATTGGCTTTGGGCTGATCTATAGGTTCTACTATTTTTAATCTGTTTTGGGGACTTGTACTAGTACTGCAAACCTCGTGCTAACTTGCCTAGATCTTTGGACTCTACTGAGTTCTCTTCTTCATATCCTCTGAAGCTTCCTGAATTCTTTTTTGGATGATTTACCTTCCAAGGTCTTTCATTTATTAAGATGAACTCTCATTGGGCTTCTTACGGTCATCTATATCTATGTTGGTATGAGCTAGGACAAACATCTTATGCCTCGGTGAGTTTCGGTATACTTGTTGGTACTATATGTCCTGGTAAATCTATTTCTCATGTAAGGTAGGTATGAGCTAGGCTCCAACGAGACAGCTTCTTTGACTAACATCACATAGCAGTGAGGATCTGGATAAGTCGGGGCTTTATTTATTGGATTCCTTGGTTAGAGCAACTAATCATTTTTTTCACGTCATTCATCTTATTTGCGTGCGGACCTAGGTTTGGGGAATCTAAAATCTCTGCATCTTTATGGCATTTCACATCTATTAGAAGCCTCCATGACTAATTCTGATTTCTTGCTTCCTCTTCCTTATGGTTGTTCTTTGTGATTCGGGGGAAACTTGGCTATCTCCACAAGGTATTTGAAAGCTATTGAATTCATTTGGAAGAGTTTTCTAATGAGAGAGGAGAAATCTTATGAAAAGGAAAGAAAACTTACTTAGTCTACTAGGCATTTTACTCTTATTCAGGCTTATTATGTTATTCTTTATTACAAGTTCCGAAAATTAACTTTTACTATCTAACTCTGTGTCTCTGATTCTTACTACTATCTGTTACTTTAATCACCATATCTCTCTTCCCACTCCCTTGGGAACTTATCTTAGAAATTTACTATTTAGTTTCATAACTTGTTCTGAACTTCTGGTGATAGGCCAGGATAACTACATGGGAATTCTCAACTTAGATCTAGAGTATAGTTGTTCTCGTAAAAAAATACTATTCGAATAGTCTGTGAAAGCTTACTAACCTTTCTATAGATCTTGAGGACGTACTCGAGGATCAGACACTGGAGAAGTAGTGCCTTGCATACGAGTATCCGGATATAATGCGTATATAAAACCCTAAAATCTACCCAATGTAGTCACTGACTCCCTAAGACCATGCTGATACCATCTTTGATATCCCCAATCTGAGAGATGTTACCAGCAGAGGATAGAACGTACTAACCCCATAAGCCTTGACTTCTGAAAATGATATTCTTATCTTACTTATATCTTACCATATTTTGGACCATAGCACAATCATGGACCATGTATACATTAATACTCTTATTACTAAATATTCTGATTAAATTAACATTTCAAAAAATAATATGTGACCATTACTATATAGCATAAACGTTACAAGACACTCTATGACTCTTACTGAACTGGAGTTAATCCCTGACTCGACCTAGTGGACTCCATACCCTAGTGAATACATCATTATCCTGTTAGACAATTATGACCCATAGCGTCACCGTTTGTAAAAGACATTGTGTTTTGTACAAAATTGACTATGTAATATTGAAATTGCCTTTTATCATTTCGTAATTCATTTACTATTACATATAAATGGTAAAAGTCCATATGATTAGTTCCGGATTGAGATGATATGAGACAGTATCAATCCATAAAGGTTTAATCATTAAATATCCCTAGTCGTAGTATTATCGAGACTGGACATCGATAATGCGGAATAGACTAGTATTGCACTTGTGCGCGTTGTGAGAGCATAACGGCACAGTTCTCATATGTTTAAGTATAGGATACTTATGCAAGTGCGATAGGAGGTTGTGTTTTACCGATGGTACGGAAAACAGCTTCGCTCTGGATAGACCCCGCGGAATCCCATTGGTAGTATGTATATGTGTCTACGGGAGTCCGCGTCAGGGTAGATGTATTTGGTCTTAACCTGAGACTTACATCGCTAATACTTGCGACAATCGGTAAACTTTGGTTTTGGTCGTCCAGGGCTTTAACAGGTTCTGTGTACGCCTCTATTGGGTTTATCGAGAATCGTAGTGTATTGGATGTGATGTCAAGACGGAAGTGTCACTCCAGACATATGGAGATGATGATCACGCAGGGATTCATAACTCGTTCTCTATTGTGTTGCAACCATCGGGATAATGTGACAAGGTCATGATTATCCGATTCAAAGAGACTAGTTGTTTGATATCCGATATGTGCTTCGTACGGGGCAGACACTATTCCAGCCCCAGGCCTAGCACGTGACATCTGATACTGGATCGAAATACGAGATACTAGGTATTCTACGTCTGACATAGATTATATATTCCAGTAAGAATATTTCTGGAGAATTGGGTAGGCACGGTGCTTTGCTAGAAGCCAACCATGTCTTGTAAATCGGTAAGCACGTAGTACGAGGTACTCGCTTTATCGGATAGTCCGATAACCGGATTTACTGCCAACATATCCAGAGATCTCTTGGGTCGCTTCCCAAGGATTCACCGATGACAGTTGACTTAAATTGGAATTAATCTGGGATTAATTAAGAGAGAGAAAATTAATCTGGGATTAATATGGGCTTTATTTAATCTGGGATTAAAAGTGTACAGTGGCGAAAGAACGCGATTAATTTGGAATTAATCGGTAAAATAAATTTAATAGTTAAATTTGATTTTTCTATTTAATTTATTCAAACGGGCTAAAATTAATATATCGGATATTAAAATGGATTGGATTTCATTACGAGATTAAAGTCGGACTTTAATGCGAACGAACGAATTAATTTAGAATTAGTTCGTGAACGACGTTCGAATATATTTGCGAGGCATCGTTATTTAATTAAATTGGATTTAATTATTTAGCGACGAAGGATCGTTTAATCGGATTAAACGGAACCGAGCCGCGGCAAATGCCCGTAGAGATATTTGAATTTCGGATTCAAATATTTGGAGCCAAAAGTGTGGTAGGTGTTCCCACCACACAACCACCTTGTTTTGCTTTTATGAAACCATTTACCAATCTCTACCTTGTATTGGGTAAAAGGTGAAATGGTTTCACCTTTTGGTAAATCAAAAAGGCATTTTCAATTTTTTGTAACAACTTGACAACACAAACAAAAAAAAAACCTAAAGGAACCTTGCTTGGCCGAATTTTCTAGCTCTCTTCTCTTTGATTTGATTTTCAAATCAACAAAGCTAGCACTTTGGAAGTGAACAAAGGTGATAGGGAAACTCTCAATAGCTTGGAATCATCATAAAGCTTGGATCTTGGAGATCTTGGATCTCAAAAATTTTTAAAGCTCTACACTCATTGTAAGTATATTCCGCACCTTATAATGATCAACTCCTTTATTATGCATGCTTATTAGATCCTTATAATGTTCTAGGAACACTAACAATGGTATCAGAGCCTAATTTAAGCATGATAATTTTAGGGTTCTTGAATCTAAAAATTTGGGGCTTTTGATTTTGAGCATGATTTTTTGAAATTGATGCTTTGAGTATGTTTACAACATGATAACTTAGAGTTATGCATGATTAGATTTCAAATAAATCAAAAGCAACAAAAATAAAAAATTCTTAGGGTGGCCGAATACACCTAGGCTATGCACTGCAGTTTTTTGTTTTTGTAACATGAAATAATGTGTTTGGATGCATGTTTAAATGATGATAGTTGGTTTAATATGATTAGAATCAATGTCTATAATGTTCATGTTAAAATCAAAGTGCATGTTGAGCATGAAATGATGATCTTAGGCTTCAATATGTCTCAAGCATGCAATGATGTGTTTTTGGCTTGATTTTATGTTAAGCATGAATTATTAGTTTAAGCATGATTAATTAAGTTAATTAATATTTTGGAAATATTGAGTTTAATTAATTAATTATGGCTAATACACTTTAATTAAAATAATTGTGATATTTGGAATATTATAATTATGTAAAATGCCTTTAAAATTGAATTGGGCTAAAAGTGTGTATTTGGGCCTAATGGGCTTGGTTTGACCAAGTTTGGTTTTGGACTTTTGGATTGGATCCAATTGGGCCCAAAACCAATTCCATGAAGTCCAAATACATCACTTGGCCCTTTAAAGTATTTGATTGGGCCTAATGGGCCTAAATTGATTTGATGGCAATAGGGTGATTCCTATTGGGCCTTGGCATTTTGGGTTTGATCCATTATGGCCAAAGCCCATGCCTTAAGAATCAATTAAAAGCCCATTGGACTTTAATTAAATGACATTGGATGTTATTGGGCCTTTGAGACCCATCAAGATTGGATTTGGAATCCAAGTCTTTAAGGCAACTATGTAAGTGTAAATATTTAATTTGGAATTAAATAAGAATTAGTATTGAATACAAATAAATTGGATTTAAGTTGTAGTTCGATATAATTCAAGGATACGTACTCAAAAGTATTTATTCTTAAACGAGTTGGACTCGCGCAAATCAAATCATTGTTTGAACATTGGATGGTCATTAATCAAAGATTAATTAATTGGATTAGATTGATTGTAATAACATGTTTTGATTGAATACATAAATGTGATGTATGAATAACGTATATCGGATGGATATTAGAAGGGCAAGGGCAATTTTGGAAATTGTAATAAGTTTAGAATTTATTAAATTGGACCTGCGTGTCCAGCCTTTAATCTCATTACTCCTTGTAATTCTCTTCTCACCTATTCCCCTCTATGTATATGAGGTTTCTTTATTGTATTTTGTAAAAGGGTAGGAGTTAGAATAGTTCTAGTCGGGGAGAGGAAAGTGAGTGATTTGTTCTAGGAACAATCTGTTTAAATATCCATCCGCATATCGTTATTAATTTACTTTTGCGCCTTATGATGTTTTAGAAGCATGCTTAAGGGTGTATGATGAGACCTAATCAAAGATAATAAATTGGATGCCAATTTACGCGAAAAACCCTCAAAAACATATTAAGCGTTTTTCCTTCCGTTGAGTGATTCTTACTCAAGATCCAAAGTTGGCATTGGCTTGTTGGCCAAAGTCAAGGCCTTTGTCAATTGCGGATGTGTTTGAATCATGAAGGTTTTGTTACATATCGGTGTCTTGTCCAAGTTGTGATTTGTTGGCCAAAGTCAAGATCACTTCTTGTCCATCGACATTGATTACGAAACTTTCCATGTCAATGGGTCCCGCTTAACTGGAATCATTAAGCTTGTTGTGCCAAAGCCAAGGCTTAGTTGATTCAGAGGAAAAAGGTTAGGAAAATATGTTTGACATATTGACATATATAAAGTATATGTGTTTCGGACTTGGATGTCCACCTACCGGATCTAGGAATTGGATGAGATCCAATTGATCTTCGAGATCTACCTAGTTAAGTTTCATACAGCTTGTTGGCCAAAGTCAAGGTTGTATGTTATTTAACGGGATCCTAGCCCACTAGGAAACTAGGTTTCCCGAGTACTCGACAGAGGGTTAGAGGCTCGCCGAAAAATAGTGGGAGGCTAGTATTGAATTTGCAATTTCATTCAGATACTTAGCTTTACGCGCTTTCAAATAATTTCGTCAATATTACTTTATTAGTTGGACTAATATATTGTTATTTTTCTATGTAACAGTTAGACTGTACCCATTATCGTTGACTAGATAGTTAGACTATCGTAGATCAAGATGACTGGCAAAGGAAATGTCCGTGATATTATCATGGGAGATAATGTCTTCAAGGGCACAAATTTTGCTGATTGGGAAATGAACCTTAGGATTGTCCTAGGTTCAGAGAGGCTGTTGTATACTTACAAAGACCTCTTGGGCCAAAACCCGGACCGACTGAGACACTTGAGCTGGAGCTTTGGAAGACTCACAGCGATGATTGTGACACAACTCAGTCCATTATGCTTGCTTCGATGACTCAGCACTTTCGCAGACAAAATAGGGACTTGGATCCTTATAATATGTTGGCAAGGTTGCAAGATCTGCATCGCTCTAACAAGAGGATGCAGAGGTACGAGTTAGTCAAGAAGCTCTTTCGCTCACGCATGACAGATGGCATGTCCGTTGAGTCCCACGTGGCTCAGATGGTCGCCGACATCGATGAGCTGGCCAACATGGGGATTGTCTTTGAGGCAGAGATTACTGTGGACATGGTCCTGCAATCTCTCCCCGATACTTGGAGACAGTTCATCATAAATTATAATTTGATGAACACCAGTGATACTCTTGGAGAGTTACTGTCAACTCTCAAGGAGGCTGAAAAGGAGTTTCAAAAGGGCAACAAGCGCGAGGCGCACTTTGCATCGACATCTCATGGACCTAGGGCTGGGCCCAAGGCAACTGGAGGTGTGCGAAAGAAGAAGCATATGCAAAAGGGCAAGGCCAAAAAGTCAAAGGCTTCTGGGAAGCCAAAGGACAAATCTCAAGATGTTTGCCTACAGTGCGGCAAGCGGGGTCACTGGAAGCGTGACTGCCGCGAGTACAAGGCGCTTCAGAAGGAGATAAAGGCGGGCAAGGCACCGGCCTCAGGTATGTTTGTTATTGAGATAAACATGGCTACTTCTAGCTTTAAAAATTGGATTTTTGATTCTGGTTGTGGTACTCATATATGTACTGATGCGCAGGATCTGCAGATTAGCAGGAGACTGGCTTCAGGAGAGATTGATCTGCGTGTTGGAAACGGGACACCTGTTGCTGTTTTGGCCGTGGGCACTTTTGTTTTAGAACTGCCTTCGGGACATGTACTTAAACTATCAGACTGTTATTATGTACCTAGTTTGACTAGGAATATTATCTCTGTATCTTGTTTGACCCAATGCGGGTACACTTTTGTATTCCGAAACACTGGGTGTTTTGTTTATAAAGATGATTTTGAGATATGTTCAGCTGATGCTAATAATGGTCTTTATATTTTGAATATAAATCAATCTCAAACATATAATGTAACAAACAAAAGGCTCAAACTAAGTAACAAAGATGAGACTTACATGTGGCATTGTCGTCTGGGACACATTAACAAGACTCGCATATCCACACTTTCGAAGAGTGGGTACTTGGACGGATTTGATCCAAATTCATATGACGTCTGCGAATCTTGCTTATTAGGCAAAATGCCTAAATCACCTTTTAGCGGTAAAGGTGTACGCGCCACCGAACTGTTAGCCCTCGTTCATAGTGACGTTTGTGGGCCCATGTCTAGCCAGGCTAGAGGTGGATTCGAATACTTCGTAACCTTTACGGATGATGCATCGCGTTATGGTTATGTGTATCTTATGAGACACAAGTCGGAAACTTTTGAGAAATTCAAAGAGTTTCGACACGAAGTTGAAAAACAGACCGGCAAGAGTATAAAGACATTACGGTCGGACCGTGGTGGCGAGTACTTGAGCAATGAGTTTCTAGATTACTTGAAAGAATATGGTATTCTTTCACAGTGGACTCCTCCTGGAACACCGCAATTAAACGGTGTATCCGAACGGAGAAACCGAACTCTGTTGGACATGGTAAGGTCTATGATGAGTCGCACTGAGCTACCTATTTCCTTCTGGGGATATGCATTAAACAGTGCAGTTCTTATTTTGAATAAGGTTCCGTCAAAGTCTGTACAACAGACACCATATGAGATATGGACAGGAAAGAAACCGGGTTTCTCATTCCTAAAGATTTGGGGATGCTGGGCATACGTCAAACGTTTGGAAGGTACCAAACTTGAACCCAAATCGGATAAATGCCTATTCGTAGGATATCCTAGGGAAACCAAAGGATATTACTTCTATCACCCACGAGAGAACAAAGTATTTGTTGCTCTACATGCGGTTTTCCTTGAGAAGGAATTCCTAAATACAGTGGTAAGTGGGAGGAAAGTAGAACTCGATGAAAATCGGAGTGATACTGTTCCTGGCATAGAATCCTCAACGGAACAAGAACAGTCCATCCGGGATGAGACTGTACCACAATCTTCTATTACACAAGGACCGCGTAGGTCGGAGAGAGTCAGGAACCAACCTGAGAGGTATGGGTTTCTGATCTCACCTCATGTAGATATTAATCTCATTGAGGAAGACGAACCGGCTACGTATGAGGAAGCGATACAAGATATCGATTCCACTTTATGGCAAGAGGCCATGAAGTCCGAAATGGATTCCATGTACACCAACCAAGTTTGGACACTGGTTGATGCACCAGAAGGCGTAAAGCCTATTGGATGCAAATGGATCTTCAAGAAGAAGACCGACATGGAAGGCAACGTACAAACGTACAAAGCTAGGCTTGTAGCGAAGGGTTATCGTCAACGACATGGTGTCGATTACGACGAAACTTTCTCACCCGTTGCCATGATTAAATCCATTCGGATAATGCTTGCTATTGCTGCATATTTCGATTACGAGATATGGCAGATGGACGTTAAAACCGCTTTCCTTAACGGAAACCTTTTGGAGGATGTTTATATGCAACAGCCTGACGGTTTTATCGTGCCTAAACTTGCAAACAAGGTTTGTAAGTTAAATCGGTCCATTTATGGACTGAAGCAAGCATCGCGGTCATGGAACCAACGTTTTGATGAGATCATAAAAGAATATGATTTCATTCAAAACGAGGATGATCCTTGTGTATATAAGAAGGTTAGTGGGAGCGCACTGACATTCATTGTCCTTTATGTTGACGATGTATTGCTTATGGGCAATGACATTCCCATGTTAACATCGGTGAAAGCTTGGCTTTCATTAAAATTCTCCATGAAAGATCTGGGAGAAGCAGCCTTTATTCTAGGAATAAAGATCTACAGGGATAGATCTAGAAAGCTGCTTGGACTCTCTCAGAGTACGTACATTGACAAAGTGTTGAAAAGATTCAACATGGATCAGTCCAAGAGGGGACTGTTGCCAGTGTCACATGGCATTCTCTATCTAAGGACATGTGTCCTAAAACTCAAGATGAGAGAAATAGCATGAGTCGGATACCGTTCGCCTCGGCAGTCGGATCGATCATGTATGCCATGATATGTACTCGACCTGATGTCTCGTATGCTTTGAGCATGTGTAGTCGCTATCAGGCCGATCCAGGTGATGGTCACTGGATGGCAGTTAAGAACATCCTTAAGTATCTTAGACGAACTAAGGATGCTTTCTTGATTTATGGAGATGGAGAACTTGAGGTAACTGGGTATACCGATGCAAGTTTCCAAACCGATAAAGACGACTCTAAGTCGCAATCCGGGTACATATTTTGTTTGAACAACGGAGCAGTAAGCTGGAAATCTTCCAAGCAAGAGACTGTTGCCGATTCAACAACAGAAGCGGAGTATATTGCTGCATCTGAAGCAGCAAAAGAGGCAGTTTGGATCCGTAAATTCCTAATTGGATTAGGAGTAGTTCCGTTAGCAGCTGAGCCCGTTCCATTATTGTGTGACAATAACGGGGCTATAGCGCAGGCTAAGGAACCACGGTCTCATCAACGATCCAAGCATGTTCTTCGACGTTTCCATCTGATTCGTGAGATCATACATCGTGGCGATGTGAAGATCGAGAAGGTCGCATCAGATGACAACATTGCAGACCCGCTGACGAAAGCTATTTCACAGCAAAAGTTTGAGAAACACATACATAGTTCAGGTGTTAGATGCTTGAGTGACTGGCTATAGGCCAAGTGGGAGATTGTTAGACAATTATGACCCATAGCGTCACCGTTTGTAAAAGACATTGTGTTTTGTACAAAATTGACTATGTAATATTGAAATTGCCTTTTATCATTTCGTAATTCATTTACTATTACATATAAATGGTAAAAGTCCATATGATTAGTTCCGGATTGAGATGATATGAGACAGTATCAATCCATAAAGGTTTAATCATTAAATATCCCTAGTCGTAGTATTATCGAGACTGGACATCGATAATGCGGAATAGACTAGTATTGCACTTGTGCGCGTTGTGAGAGCATAACGGCACAGTTCTCATATGTTTAAGTATAGGATACTTATGCAAGTGCGATAGGAGGTTGTGTTTTACCGATGGTACGGAAAACAGCTTCGCTCTGGATAGACCCCGCGGAATCCCATTGGTAGTATGTATATGTGTCTACGGGAGTCCGCGTCAGGGTAGATGTATTTGGTCTTAACCTGAGACTTACATCGCTAATACTTGCGACAATCGGTAAACTTTGGTTTTGGTCGTCCAGGGCTTTAACAGGTTCTGTGTACGCCTCTATTGGGTTTATCGAGAATCGTAGTGTATTGGATGTGATGTCAAGACGGAAGTATCACTCCAGACATATGGAGATGATGATCACGCAGGGATTCATAACTCGTTCTCTATTGTGTTGCAACCATCGGGATAATGTGACAAGGTCATGATTATCCGATTCAAAGAGACTAGTTGTTTGATATCCGATATGTGCTTCGTACGGGGCAGACACTATTCCAGCCCCAGGCCTAGCACGTGACATCTGATACTGGATCGAATACGAGATACTAGGTATTCTACGTCTGACATAGATTATATATTCCAGTAAGAATATTTCTGGAGAATTGGGTAGGCACGGTGCTTTGCTAGAAGCCAACCATGTCTTGTAAATCGGTAAGCACGTAGTACGAGGTACTCGCTTTATCGGATAGTCCGATAACCGGATTTACTGCCAACATATCCAGAGATCTCTTGGGTCGCTTCCCAAGGATTCACCGATGACAGTTGACTTAAATTGGAATTAATCTGGGATTAATTAAGAGAGAGAAAATTAATCTGGGATTAATATGGGCTTTATTTAATCTGGGATTAAAAGTGTACAGTGGCGAAAGAACGCGATTAATTTGGAATTAATCGGTAAAATAAATTTAATAGTTAAATTTGATTTTTCTATTTAATTTATTCAAACGGGCTAAAATTAATATATCGGATATATTAAAATGGATTGGATTTCATTACGAGATTAAAGTCGGACTTTAATGCGAACGAACGAATTAATTTAGAATTAGTTCGTGTACGACGTTCGAAATATATTTACGAGGCATCGTTATTTAATTAAATTGGATTTAATTATTTAGCGACGAAGGATCGTTTAATCGGATTAAACGGAACCGAGCCGCGTCAAATGCCCGTAGAGATATTTGAATTTCGAATTCAAATATTTGGAGCCAAAAGTGTGGTAGGTGTTCCCACCACACAACCACCTTGTTTTGCTTTTATGAAACCACTTACCAATCTCTACCTTGTATTGGGTAAAAGGTGAAATGGTTTCACCTTTTGGTAAATCAAAAAGGCATTTTCAATTTTTTGTAACATGACATTGACACAAACCAAAAACAAAAACCCTAAAGGAACCTGGCTTGGCCGAATTCTGACTCCTCTCTCTTTGATTTGATTTTTCAAATCAAAAAGCTAGCACTTTGGAAGTGAACAAAGGTGATAGGGAAACTCCTCAATAGCTTGGAATCATCTAAAGCTTGGATCTTGGAGATCTTGGATCTCAAATTTTTAAAAGCTCTACACTCATTGTAAGTATATTCCGCACCTTATAATGATCAAATCCTTTATTATGCATGCTTATTAGATCCTTATAATGTTCTAGGAACACTAACATATCCATTCTCCTGAGCTTTCCTCTTGAGATACTATAAACTAAGTAAATGGGAGCTGAGAGGTTCGACTATTGTACCATCGAAGTAGGTGGACGAAAATTGAAATACTGTTCTAAAAATATTTGGTTCTAAAATCAAATTTCGAGAAATAGTCTTTATACGAAAACTATTTTCTGCTGAAAATCTGGCTCATTTCTTAAAATCTTTCTAAACTTTCTTTATGTAAACTTTATCTTTTCTGAAAAGTTTCTTATAAAAACTGATGTTTTTTAAAAAGCTTTCTTTTCAAAAACATTCTGAAAAACTATATTTGAAAAACTGTATATGAAATTTGTCTCTGAAAACAACGTAGGGGCTTTACATATCGCTATCCGCTATATTGCCTAACTATAGCCAAAAGTGCAAATCCATGACTTTGGGGTATTACATATCACTGTCCCCCAAAGCATGCACTACTGTCTTGAAACTAGTGGTTTTGGGGTGTTACGTATTGCCGTCCCCCAAGCCACTGAACTAGAACTGGGGGTACGGATCTATGCTACTCTCCAAGCTCTGAAACTAGAATCTAGGGGCATCTGCATCCCTAGTCCTAAACTAGGATCTGGGGGCGATACGTATTACCATCCCCCCAGTCCTCTACATGTGCACATGTCATCCATCAATTGCATGTTTGTAATAAGGTACATACTAATGTGGGTTTTTTCCCCATGCCTCGAAAACATAAAACTCATGCTTTGAAAATATTTATTACTTAAACATATTTAAAACATAATCTCCATGATACAACTTTGTAAAAATCAACTACCCTAAAGCGATGAAAATAAGTTGATATGAAAATACGAATGAAAATAAAGTAAAAGAGAAAGTGTCCACTCACTGGTTGAAATTGGCTGGTGCTATACCACTTCATCAAAGGAAATTGCAATTCCTACAATGGTCTATAAGCAGTAACTTGGTTAGATTATAAACCATGAGACAAGTTCGGAACTAGGCTAAACTTCTCAATTCAAGTACGTGATATCGTCACTTGGTATGTCATGCTTGTAATAAAATGTAATGTATGTACGTGAACTGATACGAGACCCTAAGGGTGGTCTCTAACACTCTAGGGTGGAACTGGGATGGTTTAAAATTGATTTGGGATGATTTTGGGTCACGCGTCACGACTCAAATCCTTGAGCGTCGCGACGCGCCGCATTCCAGAAATATCTTGCCTTTTTTCCAGTGCGCGTCGAGACGCAAAGCCCTTTAGCATCGCGACTCGAACCAGTTTACAGGATTCTGATTTTTTGTTTTCTTAAGTCTTTCTTACCCAAATGCATCACCGACACACAACCCATCTTATTACACTCAATTTCACATACACTAAACCATCATCTCATCAACAATCAACTTTTAATCTATTTCATATACTTCACTTAGTTTTATACCCAAAACTTAACAAGTTGGGGTTTCTCAAAATTACCATTGTCTTAATACAAAAAAATCAATAAAAAAAAAAATAAAAATCATACAATCATCATTACATCCAAGCTCACAACATATTACAAGTATTTAATCATCAAAATTTAACATATCACAAATTATATCATGGATTTCTTACCTCTTTCGTTTGATTTTCAACACTTCCCAAGCCTCTAATGGTTACCAAGCTCTTTTATCCTTTGTTTCTTTCCTCTTTTCTCTTTCTTCTTCTTCTTTTATTCTTTTATTCTTCTCTTTCTTCTCTTTCTTTCCTATGTTATTCTATTTTTTCTTTTTAATTTTTGGGGATACATGAATATTGTTCCCTTTTTATACTTGGCCATTTTTTAAAAAAAATAGAAAATTATAGAAATTTGAAGAAACTTGAAGAATTATCTAGATAAGTCCGAGTTACTATTCATCCGAATATTTGATCTGCATTTTTGACTAGTTTCTAGTTTGAATTTGAAATAATGTTCAACGCAGAAGTTGTCGATTTCAGATTTCCGAGGATATAAAATTTATAAAAATTGGAGTTCTTATGAGAAAGTTACGATCCAATTACCATTGACTATCCGGAAATCAAACATCATAGAATTTCGTATCGGATTTCGTAGAATTTACCGATCGTCCCCAAGTCATTACATGAGTGTATTTATGTCCCAACATTTTATATTATGTTACATTCGTCCCGTAATACCACGGTACTACAACATAGCAGTAGTAGAGACTACTGGTCGTTACACCAGTGACATCATTCACGACCATAGTGAAGTGTTTTGTCAACATTTCACAACCTCGATTTCTCACTTGAATACGTAAAGTCGTTTTGCTAGTGATATGTTGAGTGGTATCCTCAGCCTCAAGAATTTTAGTGTTGTGTGATGAGCTTATCATTATAATGAAGAGATTGAGATAATAAGAGAGTAAATGATTGAATATAAAGATTTGAAAAATTGTAAGAGTGAGAAAAATAAATGATTTTGTGGATAATGCTTTTTTTGACTTTTTATAATGTCTAAAAGGTCAATAAAATATTGTTGTTGGGAGAGACAAATTCGACAATTTAAAATTTTATTATTAAAAAAAATATAGTTGTTACAGTTAACGGTTTCAACAGTTACGGTTCAAACTAGAATCGTAACTGTTACAGTTCGACGAGCGGTTGAAATTTTGCCTCCATCTTAACCGAACTGGACTGGACTCGACCGGTTCTGTTATATTTATGGTTTAATTGCATAATCAATGATTCGGTTTACGATTGGTCAATAATCCGATAATGATTCCAAACCACGACCGTGTGTACATATCTAATCGCAATAGAACCAAGATTCGCAAATCCCCTCCGCCTCAATCGTTTCTCATCCCTAGGAGTGGGCAAAAAAACCGACCGAACCGAACCAACCGAACCGCAAAACCGGACCGAATTTATGGTTTTTTTTCGAACTGTTCAGTTTACGGTTCGGATTGGCCCACCACAAACGGTTTACGGTTCGGTTCCGGAGATAATCCGAACCGCACCTGTTAAACCGAACCGCACCGTTATAATTTAAAAAATTATATTTTTTTATAAAAAAAAAATTTATATTTATATTTATATTTATATTTTATGTTTTCTTTATATTAGTAAATTAATACTTTTATTTTTAAATTTTTGTTAATATATTTATTGTTAATATTTTTATTTTTCAATTTATTTGTTAATACTTTTATTCTTAAATTTTTTATTTTATGATAGCATCATTATTCTTGAAAATAAGATGTTGGATTTGTCTTTTAATTAAAATGATGATAACATCATTATTCGATGTAATTTTTAAAAAATACAATAATTATTGTGCCTCATTTTTCAATCATTTATGAAGTGCATGTGTTCCCTGTAGTCACAGCTTACACCATATCACTTCATAATATTTGTTGGATAGACTAGTTTTTTTTTTTTGGTCTCACTTAAATGGATGAAATTTTATTTTAAATATAATAATCCGTAAACCGAACCGAACCAAACCAATTCGTAAACCGCTGGTTTAAAAAATTTTCAATCTGAACCAAACCGTTATTTAATGGTTTGGTTTGAGAACTAAAAAATCCGAAGCGTAAAATATGATTTGGTTCGATTTTAATAAAAACCGAACCAAACCGAATCGCGCCCACCCCTACTCATCCCCGGTACTAATAATAATTAATATGAAACTGAAATCATTAAAAAAAAATAGTAGTTCAAAAATATAGAGGCTGCTTTTGTGTGCTTTAATCGCCATGGAAAGCACTCAAGCGCTACCTCTGTCTCTTTCTCTAGGCTGTATTTCCCCGCAATTCCCATAAGCAACAGTCACCAATTCTTCAAGCTCAGTGCTTCAGCAAAATCCCCATCATTTCGCTTTCAAAAAAGTAAGAAACGTCACACCAGAAAACCCGCCAAAAAACCGAAACCATTTGACGAGAAAGATGCATTTCCATCATCATTACCTCTCCACGAGAAAAACCCATATGCCATTTAAGGATATTAAAAGATTCGCTACGCAAAACAAGCTCAATGAGGCCCTTGTTATCTTGGACTACATGGACCAGCAAGGCATCCCTGTTAACGTCACACCTTCAATGCTCTAATTGCGGCTTGTGTTCGAACTAAGTCTTTAATGAAGGAAAAATAATTCATACCCATATTCGGATAAATGGATTGGAGAATAATGGGTTTTTGAGAACTAACTTGTGCATATGTATACCTCTTGTGGGTCTTTTGAAGATGCGGATAAGGTGTTTGATGAAAGTTCTAGTGAAAGTGTATATCAGTGGAATGCTTTGCTTAGAGGTGCTGTGATTGCGGGTAAAAGGAGGTATCGTGATGTTCTTTTTAATTATATGAAAATGCGTGAGTTGGGAGTTGCATTGAATGTTTATACTTTCTCTTGTGTGATTAAGAGTTTTGCGGGTGCCTCTGCTCTAAGGCAAGGTTTAAAGACTCATGCTTTGTTGATTAAGAATGGTTTTATTGATTATTCGATTCTTAGGACTAGTTTGATTGATATGTATTTCAAATGTGGCAAAATTAAGCTCGCTAGGCGAGTCTTTGAAGAGACTGATGAGAGAGATGCAGTGTTGTGGGGGGCAATGATTGCGGGTTTTGCACATAATAGGTTGCAATGGGAAGCTTTGGATTACACTAGATGGATGATTAGTGAAGGGATCTATCCAAATTCAGTTGTGTTGACTATAGTGCTTCCAGTGATTGGGGAAGTTTGGGCGCAGAAACTAGGACAGGAGGTTCATGCTTTTGTGTTGAAAAATAAGAGATATTCAGAGGAGTTGTTTATTCAGTCTGGGTTGGTTGGTATGTATTGCAAATGTGGAGATATGAATTCGGCTAGGCGGGTGTTTTATGAAACAGAGGAGAGGAATGAAATTTTGTGGACTGCTTTGATGTCAGGTTATGTCTCAAATGGGAGGCCCGAGCAGGCCTTGAGATCGATAGCTTGGATGCAGCAGGAAGGTTTCAGGCCTGATGTTGTCACAGTTGCGACTGTTATCCCGGTTTGTGCCCAGTTAAAGGCTTTGAAGCATGGGAAGGAGATTCATGCTTATGCTATCAAGAATTTGTTCCTGCCCAATGTGTCAATAATTACATCTTTGATGATAATGTACTCAAAGTGTGGGGTCTTGGAGTATGCTCTCAAATTGTTTAATGAGATGGAGGTGAGAAATGTAATCTCATGGACTGCCATGATTGATTCAAGTATAGAAAATGGGCGATTATATGATGCACTTGATGTGTTTAGGTCAATGCAGTTATCAAAGCACAGACCGGATTCAGTGGCAATTGCGAGAGTATTGAGTGTTTGTGGTCAACTTATAGCTTTGAAGCTTGGTAAGGAAATTCATGGACAAGTTTTGAAAAAAGATTTTGAGTCAGTTCCTTTTGTTGCTGTGCTGAAAATATCAAGATGTATGGGATGTGTGGATTCATTAGGAGTGCAAAGCTGGTATTTGATGCAGTCCCTGTCAAAGGTCCTATAACTTGGACTGCCATTATAGAAGCTTATGGATATAATGACCTAAGTCAAGAAGCACTTTGTCTTTTTAGTAAGATGAGAAAGGGTGGTTTCACTCCAAACCATTTCACTTTCAAAGTTCTTCTATCAATTGCAACCAAGCTGGGTTTGCAGACGAAGCTTGCCGGATATTCAACATAATGTCTTGTGAGTACAAGATTGAGGCATCGGAAGAACATAACTCGATAATGATTGAACTTCTAACACGTGTTGGTCGGATTGAAGAGGCTGAAAGATTTAGAGAAACGAGTTCTTCCTTTTCATAACCGAGACAACTTTCTTTTCTTCCAAGTCATCAAGGGTATGCTCCTGGATCGTCCCATCTTATTATTGATTTATCGCTTGTGTGCAAATGTATATATAATTGTTGTATTTTAATGTAACAAAGAAGTATTATCTGCAAAAGGAAGAATGATATTTCATAATAATTAATGGAGAAAAAAATTTAATTTTGTATATTCAAATTATAGATATTGTGGTTTGAATTCATTATCGATAATAAATCTAAAGATTTCTGATTTTGAACTCAAATTCTCAAATGTCAAGGAACTTTATGTCTTCTATTTCTATTACTTGTTGCTTTTATTTTAGATTGTATAAAAAAGTAAATTGAATGACAAACCTTTTATGGAATGATGATGACAGTGGTCAAAACTTGTTGATTGACTGTTTATCTTTTACTACAAATGTGTATCAAATAATTTTTTTCCTGACAATGCCATGAACTCAGTAATAATATCTGAGGATAGTCTTTGGCATATGAACTCGTCTTTATCATTTACCATATCAGATGCTTTAGCTGTTCTTTTGACTCTGTAAGATCAGCAACTTATGCTTCAATTCTTTAATCTCAACTTAATTACCCATGGAGAAACAGCAAGAGCTTAACTGACATGCCGACTTAAAAAAACTTTGAAGTTAACATCATAGTTTTAATATGGGGCACTCATTTTGGTTAGTATGTTGAAAAGTTAGCTAGGAATTGAGCCAATGGGAAGGCATAGGTGTTGGACAGTTATGACCCATAGCGTCACTGTTTATAAAAGACATTGTGTTTTTTGTATAAAATTAACTATGTAGTAATGAAATTGCCTTGTACCATTTTGTAATTTATTTACTTTGATATATAAATGGTAAAAGTCTTTATGATTAGTTCCGGATTGAGATGATATGAAACAGTATCAATACATAAAGGTTTAATCATTAAATATCACTAGTCGTAGTATTATCGAGATTGGACATCGATAATGCGGAATAGACTAGTATTGCACTTGTGCGTATTGTGAGGGCATAACAGCATAGTTCTCATATATTTAAGTATTGGATACTTATGCAAGTGCGATAGCAGGTTGTGTTTTACCGATGATACGGAAAACAGCTTCGCTCTGGATAGACTCCGGGAATCCCATTGGTAGTATGTATATGTGTCTATGGGAGTCCGCTTCAGGGTAGGTGTATTTGGTCTTAATCTGAGACTTGCATCGCTAGTACTTGCGACAATCGATACGCTTTGGTTTTGGTCGTCCAGGACTTTAATAGGTTCTGTGTACGCCTATTCTGGGTTTATTGAGAATCGTAGTGTATTGGATGTGATGTCAAGACGGAAGTATCACTTCAGACATATGGAGATGATGATCACGCAGGGATTCAGAACTGGTTCTCTATTGTGTTGCAACCATCGGGATAATATGACAAGGTCAGGATTATCCGATTCAAAGAGACTAGTTGCTTGATATCTGATATGTGCTTCGTATGGGGCAGACACTATTCCAGCACCAGGCCTTGCACGTGAACATCCGATACTGGATCGCAATACGCAATACTACGGTATATTACGCCTGATATGGATCGTATATTCCATTAAGAATATTTCTGGAGAATTGGGTAGGCATGGCGCTTTGCTAAAAGCCAACTTTGTCTCGTAAATCGATAAAAATATAGTACTAAGTACGTACGTGTTCGGATAGTCCGACGATCGGATTTACTGCAACATATCCAGGGATCTCTTGGGTTGCTTCCCGAAGATTAACCGATGACGTATGATTCGAAATTAATTAATCTGGGATTAATTACGGAGAGACTTTATATTGATAAAGTACTATTTGAAGAGGGAGAAAGATTAATTTGGAATTTATCGTTAAATAATATATTCGATATATTAAACGAAATTAAATTTCGACGCGGAATTGAAATTAGATTTTAATTCGGGCAAACGAGTTAATTTAGAATTAATTTGTAAACGACGTGAATAGTAAATTTGCTAGACATAATTATTTAATTAAATTCGATTTAATTACGTCGCGACGGAAGTTCGTTAATTCGGAATTAGCGAACCCGAGCCCGGGAGTGTTTGCGGGCCCACTCGTATTTGGAATCGTCTGGGGCCCACATGTCACATCAACCATCACATCACATGTCACCTTTAGTTGCTTTTGGTTGATGTGTTTTGGTGGAGTTAGTGGAAGCTTGTTTTACACTCCAAAGTCAACATGAGTGACTTTTACCAAACACACATTTGGTATATCTTCTTTTGTTTTTGAAAACAGATATACAAGCTTTCATTTCTCTCTCTCCATTGCCGAATTGGATGAAGCAAATCCTCTCCCATTTTTCTTTCATCTTGACCGAAAATTCAAAGAAGAAATAGTGAAATTTTTGTTGCAAAATTTCATATAGCTAGCACTCATCAAAGAATCATTAGAAGGTGTTAGGGAAACCTACTTGAGAGCTTGGAATCACAAGACAAATCTTGGAGCTTGGAGGGACCCCTTGGCCGAATACACAAAGTGTTCTTGGAGTTCATTTTGATTCTCCACACATCTCAAAGCCGATCAATATAAGTGTGTTTCTGCCACTCTTCTTTGTTATTCATTTCATTTCAATGCTTATTTTGATCTTCGGACTAAATCTAGAAACCCAACAATGGTATCTTTTAACCAATTTAAGCATGAAATGAATTAGGGTTAAATTTGGGTAAAATCAATTTGAGCATGATTTGATAAAATTGATTGATTGAGTATGTTTGAATGATGATATATTAAGGTTGTATTGGATCAATTTCATGAAATATTGATTGGATTAAATTTTTACCCATGGATAGGCTTGGCCGAATACTATATTACCTTATAGGTCATGTTATTTTTTGTTTCGATGATCATTGGATGACTTGAAATGATTGGGAAATGTTGGTTTAAAATTCAATCGGATTGAAAAATGAAATCGGACAAAATTCCCACTAATGCCGTGAGCATGAGAGCATGTAATGACTTGATTTTTTGATTCAAAAACGTTGGACATAAGTTGAACAAATGAATACATAATTAATTAGTTAAATTGTATTTTGGAAATATTAATTTGGGTAATTTATTTATGTATTACACTTTAATTAATTTGATTATAAAATTTAGAATTTTAAAATTTGGTTAATTGGGCTTAATTTTGAATTGGGCTTAAAATTGTTGTATTTGGGCATAATGGACTTGGTTGGGCGAAGTTGGTTTAGGCCAATTGGATTGAATCCAAATTGGGCCTAAATCATTTCATTAAGTCCAAATATGACAAATGGGCTTTAAAAGTTTAATTAGGCCTTATGGGCCGAAATTGGTTTTTTGGCATATGAGGGTGATTCCTTAATTGGGCTTGGTAATTGGGTTTGACCCATATTGACCAAAGCCAATGCCTTATAAAATCAATTGAAAGGCCATCGGACTTTAATTAAACGAACATTGGATGCTTAAGGGTGTATGATGAGACCTTAACGAAGATAATAAATTGGTTGCTAATTTACGCGAAAAATCCTTAAAATATATTAAGCGTTATTTCCTTCCATTGAGTGATTATTACTCAAGATCCAAGATTGGCATTGGTTTGTTGGCCAAAGTAAGACCTTTGTCATATCGCGGATGTGTTTGAATCATGAAAGCCTTGTTCCACATCGGTGTCTTGTCCAAGTTGTGATTTGTTGGCCAAAGTCAAGATCACTTCTTGTCCATCGATATTTATTACGAAGCTTTCCATGTCAATGGGTTCCGCTTAACTAGAATCATTAAGCTTGTTGTGCCAAAGCCAAGGCTTAGTTGATTCAGAGGAAAAAGGTTAGGCAAATATATTGGATATATTGGCATATGTATTGTACATATGTTGCGACTTGGATGTCCACCTACCGGATCTAGGAATTGAATGAGATCCAATTGATCTTTGAGAACTACCTAGTTAAGTATTATACAGCTTGTTGGCCAAAGTTAAGGTTGTGTGTTATTTAACGGATCCTATCCCACTAGAAAACTGGTTTCCAGAGTACTCAACATAGGATTAGAGGCTCGCCGAAAAATAATGGGAGGCTAGTATTGAATTTGCAATTTCGTTCAGATACTTAGCTTTACGCGCTTTCAAATTATTTCGTCAAAATTATTTTATTAGTTGGACTAATATATTGTTATTTTTCTTGTAACAGTTAGACTGTACCCATATATCGTTGATTAGATAGTTGGACTATCGTAATCAAGATGACGAGAAAGGGCAGTGTCCGCGACATTATCAATGGCGAAAATATCTTTAAGGGCACAAACTTTTCCGATTGGGATATGAATCTGAGGATAGTCCTTGGATCCGAGAGGCTGCTATATACTATAGAGACACCTCTTGGGCCTAAGCCAAGACCTGATCAGTTATTTGAGATGGAGCTTTGGAAGACTTACAGCGATGATAACTCTACTGCTCAGTCTATTATACTTGCTGCTATGACTCATCATTTCCGTCGACAGAACAGGGACTTGGATCCATATAACATGTTGGCGAGGTTGCACGATCTTCACCGATCTAACTGAAGGTCGTAGAGATATGAGTTACAAAAGAAACTCTTTTGTTCACGTATTTCAGAAGGCATGTCTGTTGAGTCCCATGTGGCACAGATGATTGTTGACATAGATGAGCTGTCTCAGATGGTAATAGTCTTAGAGGCTGAGACTACCATACATTTGATCTTGCAGTCTCTCCCCGACACTTGGAGAGGGTTCATCATAAACTATAACTTGATGAATTAAGATGATATTCTTGGAGAGTTGTTGTCAATTCTCAAGAAAGCTGAGAAGGAGCTTCTTAAGGGCAATAAGCGCGAGGCGCACTTTGCTTCGACATCTCAGACACCGAGGGCTGGGCCCAAGGCGACTAAAGGTGAGAAAAAGAAGAAGCATAAAAGAAAAGGCAAGGCCAAATCGTCAAAGTCTTCTAGGAAGCCTAAGGATAAATCTCAGGATGTATGCCTTCAGTGCGGCAAGCGGGGTCACTGGAAGTGTGACTGTCGCGAGTTCAAGGCGCTCCAGAAGGAGATTAAAGCGGGCAAGGCACCGGCTACAGGTATGTTTGTTATTGAAATAAACATGACTACTTCTAGTTTTAAAAATTAGATTTTTGATTCTGGTTATGGTACTCACATATGTACTGATGTGCAGGATCTGCGGATTAGTAGGAGACTGGCCTCAGGGGAGATTGATCTACGCGTCGGAAATGGGGCACCAGTCGCCGTTTTGGCATTAGCACTTTTGTTTTGGAATTGCCCTCGAGGCATGTACTAGAACTTACAGACTGTTATTATGTACCTAGTTTGACTATGAATATTATTTCTGTATCTATGTTAACCCAATGTGGGTACACTTTTGTATTTAGAAACACCAGATGTTTTATTTATAAAAATGATATAGAAATTTGCACTGCTATCGCAAATAATGGTCTTTATATTTTGAATATAAATCAATCTCAAACATATAATATAACAAATAAAAGGCTTAAAATGAGTAATAAAGATGAAACTTATATGTGGCACTATCGTCTGGGACACATAAACAAGACTCGCATATCCACACTTTCAAAGAGTGGGTACTTGGACAGATTTGATCCAAATTCATATGATGTCTGTGAATCTTACTTATTAGGCAAAATGCCTAAATCACCTTTTAGCGGTAAAAGTGAACGCGCCACCGAACTGTTAGCCCTCGTTCATAGTGACGTATGTGGGCCCATGTCTAGCCAGGCTATAGGTGGATACGAATACTTCGTAACCTTTACGGATGATGCATCGCATTATGGTTATGTGTATCTTATGAGACACAAGTCGGAAACTTTTGAGAAATTCAAAGAGTTTTGACACGAAGTAGAAAAACAGACAGGCAAGAGTATAAAGACATTACGGTCGGACCGTGGTGGCGAATACTTAAGCAATGAGTTTCTAGATTACTTGAAAGAATGTATTCTTTCACAGTGGACTCCTCTTGGAACACCGTAATTAAACGGTGTATCCGAACGGAGAAACTGAACTTTGTTGGACATGGTTAGGTCTATGATGAGTCGGACTGAGCTACCTATTTCTTTCTAGGGATATGCATTAAACAGTGTAATTCTTATTTTGAATAAGGTTCCGTCAAAGTCTGTTCAACAGACTCCGTATGAGATATGGACAAGAAAGAAACATGACATTCTCATTCCCCGGTTCAAAAGATCCAGTCATAAGGGTATGATTGGGTCATTTGTTGAAACACATGAAGTTTGTAAAGATACAATAAAGAATTACCACTCTCTCAGATAATATTTTCTTATAAGAGTAGTATTCCAGTTCACGGGTTGATATGTGTGATCAGTGCTTGAGACTGTGGCCGCAACGGAAAAATCATGTGATATTCTTGGGTTAGCACAATTCATGACACTATCAACATCATACCTTTGACTATATGGGTAGACATTTTCCATACCCTACGACAAACGATGGGAATACAGTGAGACGAGGGATCGTATCATATGTAAATCACATACATAATGGGTATATATCTTTCCTTCTCATTTGGGGGCCTTGGCATGTTGCTAGATGTCAACCTTGGTCATTGAAATCGAACGACCATCTGATCGGAGGATAATTTATGTTCGATTAAATTATCACGATTCATTTCATATACAACTTGAGGGGAACCCAAAAGGTCACACACAACAAAGTCGAAATCAATGGTTAACAGTGCACAGTACAAATTTAAGAGCATATATGATTGTTGTATGAATTTTTCGAAAATGGTTAAATGTGTTTAATTATTGAACAGATTATTTATGAGGTTCCATGGTGGCTTAGGGATTGGTGAATGACGATAGGGGCACTATGGGAATTGGAATAAATAAATAAAAAAATAAAGCACGAATAGTAACATGAATAGTATATTTTTTTTATTTGTTATTTGTTTTGAATTCCAATTCGACCGAAACTCTTATTAGGGTTTTATAATCTCATTAGACCAATAAATTAAGATCCAATGGCTAAGATTAAATTAAAATTTATCCCACATCGGATTCTTAATTAACTTTGTTGTCTTTGGAGCACCTATATAAACCCAAAGAATTCTTTATAAATTTTTACACCAAAACCTTTCATATATTGGGTTTATATAAGTGAGTAACTCTAAAGTTTAAAGAGTAAGCCATTGATTTTGAGGATCTTTAAGTCTAATTGACTAAAGGAACCTCGAGTTGAAAGTTTTGAGGTATTTTCCTTGGCTAGCACCAAGGGCAATATACATATGCACTCAAGGCGTAGTCTTGCAGTTGAGTTTTGGCTTTGGTGTGTGCACCTTTGGAGGCCACACACTTGGGTGGCTCTTTGGAACGTGGAAGATCTTGATGAGTTCAAGAAAAGCTTGCAGATTGGAGGGTGGACTAGAGAAGTCTTCGGTTCAAGTAAGTTTTTTTTCTTTATTTTAATTAGAGTTCTTATGATAGTTAGCATGTTTAGGATTATATTCTTTGCATGTTTTATGAGTTTTTATGCTTAGAATATATTGTAACATTCCTAGGCTTGTAGAATAATCAAAACAAATGGGTCTTGGGCAAAGGGATAATGACATCATAATTTCTCAATTTTCCGCTGCTCACTCGCTGCCGCTTCCTAATATATAATGCCTCTATAAAGAAGTTTAAGGACTTTTATTTTTACCAGTTCTTTCATGTGAGGGTTTAATCTTCTTTGGGGTTGACGATATATCCTGGCATTATCTTCTAAATGTATTCTGTGTGTGCAAATCAAAGGATTAATGTCTTTTATATCTTTTAAAGTCCATCCAATTTTCAATTTAGGTTTTCTCAACACATGTAATAACTTACCTTATTGATCACTTGTGAGGGAGGAAGAAATTACGACAGGATAGGTTTGTTCATCTCCAAGAAATACATACTTCAATCCTTCTGGCAAAGTATTTAATTCCAATTTGGGTGCTTCCTCATATTTTTCTTCTTCAAGTGTTTATAGTTTCTCAAAATTTTATTTCTCTCCATCATCTTCCAATACCTGTATATAATCAAGTAAAGAAAAATCATTAGAAATATATTAATCTAATTGCGTACTTGATTCAAGAAAATTAGTTCATGCTCTCGTTTTCACTATCTTTATAGTATGGTTGTTTGCACATGTTAAAAACATGTAGCTCCAACGTCATATTACCAAATGATAGATTTAAAATTCTATCCCTGTAATTAATTAAAGCATTGGCTGTTGCTAAAAATAGACGATCAAGTTATTGGAGTTGGTGTTTGGAGTGCCAATCCGAATAATGTATTGTAAATTTTATTATTTATTAATAAAATAACTACATTTTCATTTCACATCTTATTAATGGTATTTTCATTATACGTATTAGATTGATGTATAAATATGTTAAGAATGACATCGACCTTAGAATAGTCTTGTAGTAATACTGGACACACTAGGTGGTTCGTCATTGGGATAAGTATTACTATTGTAAACTATTCTTAAATTAAATATATAAAGTCGTTGGTTTTGGAATACAATCGAATTCTTAAAACCTAGTAGACTAGCACATGTCGTGTATTGGAATTGGAGTTCCAATGGTTTAAATCTGATGTACCATGAGGTTTGGAAGCTTGTATAGACGTGTGAGTATTGGTTAGGCCGAATACTGAATGACTCACAGGTGATTCCTAATAGTTGGAAGTACACACCACCGTCAATAGGAATTGCCTCGAGTCGAGTAGCATATGTGATCCTTTGATTATAGGATAACGTTAATTTTGTGTGAGATCCTCCACACTTTGATGCCATGTATGTCAGAAACCTTTTATGGTTTGGCCTCTAGATGTTCATTAGGTGTGGATCGATGCACTCATTAATCAAATGCTAATCAAGATAGAATTCGTCTACCTGTATCTGTATTATAAGGGATTTAGGTATCCATGTAAGTAATTCACGATTCTTAAAACTTTGGCCAAATTCGATCACCTAGGGTGGATCGTATCAGTTGTAAGGAATCGTGGACATGTCGACATGAGATGTGTGCCTCGATAACTTGACGGTGTATTCTATGTTTCCTAAGCACAACTGGATAGCCTATGGCGGAGTGATTATTAAACATATGTGATGACCTCGACTTGTATAGTTAAGAAAGGTCATTCCTGTTCTTCGTGAATTTGAAGCTGGCCGAATTACGTACATATTAGCTAGGCTTATATGACGAACGTGTCTGAACTTAGAGAGTCCCAATATGAAGTGTACTTATTTTGTACTTGGGTAGCTGATTAATTTTAATAAAAGATAATATTCGATATTATAATTATCAACTAAGATAATCAAGTGTTATTGGATAATATTGATTATTTACTTTGACTTAATTGGATTAATTAGATTAATTCAATATTTACACAATTGCTTTATCGTAATTACATAATTATCTCTACCATTTGAGAATAGTATGGTAATTACAAGTATGTAATTATGATGTTTTTAGCTTGATTTAATTGGATTAAAATAAGATGGTGGACAAAGATAATTAGCCACACCTAATTATGCATATTTGGACAAATTAGACTAAGCCCACATAAAAGTTGATTAGAACTTTTATTAATTAAAAGTTGCCAATTTTTGCTATAAATAGTAAGTTTTATGAAGGTTTTAATTAAGCTTGAGAAGACTAAATACAATTAATTCTTGAAAAATTAGCCTAAGTTAGAGAAGTTTTTTAAAAAAATTTGTGAGGTCTCTACAACATTTCATCTAGGAGAAATCAAGATTGGATCTTGTAGTGAAGCTTGCTAGCATTGGAATCAAGATTGGATCCCAAAGTCAAGCTTGCAAACCTTGCAAGTTCTCCAACTATTTCAACAAAAAGAAGGAGATTGGATCTTTGCATCAAGCTTAATAGGTAAGTTTGAACTTCTCTTAAACTATGTTCTTCATTAGTAAGTTTTCATTAGTGAGACATATGGTGATGAATTATGTATTGGATGACAATTGAAATAAGGCTAATAAATTATGTTAGGATGCTTTGGAAGTATAAACATAATATGCTTGTTAATTAAGTCAAATATATTCATGCTGGACATGAAATAATTAATAAAAGTTTATAACTCTATATTAAAGCTTAGATCTATGGCTATCATTTTAGAATCACTTGACTACATTTGGGTGAACTAGAATTGTTCATGTGATATTTCATAGTGGGATTCTAACAAATGCATTTAGAATATATGTATGTTAGTTGTATAATATGTTTTGTGTTTGGTTTTTATGTTGAAATTAGTTTTAAGGTGTATTGAAATTATAGGAGAAAATATGAAGTGTTTAGGATTGATTTGAAGGTTGAAATGGCTTACTGCCTAGGGGAGAGTCGCGACATTGATCTTCCAGTATCTCAATACTGAGCATCTGCCTTAGGAGTGTCGCGACTCCCAATCTTCTAGGTCGTGACTCCGAGACGTTCAGCTCTCACATACTTTGGAGCGTCTCAATTCCGAAGACTCTATGTCGCAACTTCGAGGTCTAATGAACACTAAAACTTCATTTTCTCCTTTCCATAGTTTTCGGACTCCTATTTGGTCCTCGATTTTTCCTACAGACTTATATCGGAATATAGTTTTCATTAAAATATTTTAAAATACACCTATCCCTGATATCATTGGTTAGACCCATAACCTAAATTTGAAATAAGTCAAATAAATTGTCTTAGGATGTTTTGTAAGTATAAACACAATATGCTTGTTAACTAGGTCAAATATGTTCACGCTGGAAATGAAACAATTAATAAGTGTTTGGAAATCTAGATTAAAGCTTAGAGCTATGGCTACCATTCTAAAATATTTTAAAATACACCTATCCCTCATATCATTGGTTAGACCCACTTTACTGCGTGGGATATTGATTCGACCCTATGGGTTCCACAACTGCCCCACACAAATATTGCATGAATTGGCTTATAATTGTATGCTATAAGTTGTGTTTCCAAGATAATAAAATCGACAACATATATGAATTTATAGACTTATAATAACAAGTCTTCCATAATTTCTTTCGGTACCTTAACTGATTTATCTGCAAGTAAAAGAGTAATTGGAGTTTGTTTTAACTCGCCAATATTAAGTTTTTAGTAAACCAAAAATGGAAGCAAATTTACACTAGCTCTAAGATCAAGTAATACATGTTCAATTTTATGATTCCTAATAATACATGAAATAGTTGTACAACCAGGATATTTGTATTTAAATGCATTATTGGTTGAGAGAAAGAAATTTACCTGTTCGGCTAGAACTACTTTCTTTCTTACCTGATGTCTTCTTTTAATGGTGCAGAAGTCTTTCAGAAATTTGGCATAAGATGGTATTTATTTCATGGCATCTAACATAGGAATATTGACCTTCGCCTATTTGAATATTTCATATACTTCGGGGAATGGTTCAATTTCTTTATTTTCAATGCTTGAAGAAATGAGGGTGCATGTGAAAAATTGTTATCACCAACGATAGGTAATGGTTCATCAACCTCTTGCTTACCCTATAAAGCTGGCTCATTTTCAACTTCACGATGTTCAAGGATGGGTATGTGGATGACTTTACCACTACAAAGAGTAATAACAGATTTAACTCAGTCTATGTATTGACTACTAGAACTATCCTCGTGGGTATAGTTGTGTTGGAAACTTTCCTATCTAATGAATGGTCAAAGCAGATGTGATTCTGGAAAAAGTATCTTTCAGATCGATCAATGTTTGCACATTTTGGTTATTGATACTTTCATGTTTCTCAATGAATGTATGCAAAGTATCCTCAAGGGTTTTCTTAGGTGGTGGGATATATGGTGCATAATTATGAGAATTTTGAAAATTCTGGTGTACCTAGGGAGGTTTTTGTGATGGTTATACTTGGTTATCATTTCTCCAATTGAAGATTAGATGATTTCTCCAACCAGAATTGTAGGTTTGGGAGTATGGGTTTGGGTCTGTTCTCTTGAAGGTGCTTACGGAACTGACTTGGTCATGGAGGCATTCTCGTAGGGCTAGCAAGGTTGGGCAAACTTATATGACATGTTCATTTGAATTACTAATATGAAATGTGACTTCTTAATTGACTTGACATGATCACCCTTCCTAATTTCTAATGCCTCATCTTTTGTTGCTAGAGATGCCTATTTATAAGAAAGGTCATGGTCTTTCCTAAGGCTAAATATGCCTCTAGCAGATGATTGTGGTTTTACAGTTCATAAGTGCCAACTCTGTCCCACTGTTGTGCATTCTTTTCTATGTGTTCTATGTAATCCAGTGCATTTTCAGGAATCTTGTCCTTAAATTCACCATTACACATCATTTTCACTGTTGGTGATTATCTAGGTCCCAAGATCATTAAACAAGCATGATAAAGTGTTGAATACATCTCAAAAGAGTTGTGGAATACTCACATCGAACGGTTGAGACGAAATGACGAACAAAACTTCAAGATTTGGCCACCAAAGCTCACGTCCATGTGTGCAGTCCACTGCTCACAGTTTCAGTTTTGTGTCTTGAATTTGAGCTCCGAATCTTCATCGAACGATTCCCGGCTCAAGGGTAAGTGTCCCTAACACCTTCATATGTCTCTCGGGAGTGCTAGCTCGCTTGGATTTTGCCACAAAACCCTTAAAAATTGCTTCCAAATTTCGGCCAACCCATGGCAGTTCACTGCCATGGGCGTGAGAGAGAGAGAGTTGGATGGAGAAGATGAAATTGTGTATTGGTTAAATGCATTTGCATTTCAAGTGTATCTTATACACTTTAGTGAATTTCAAATGAATTTCATTTGAATTTGCTTTTATAAAGTCAAACAATAAAAAGCCATCATTACACACATCTTGTCTATCACTATTCATATCAACATCACTTTATTAAAGTGACATGTTGTCTTTCAATCAATCAATCACATCAATCACTCAAATGTCACATCACTCAAGTGACGTTTGATTTGACGTTTGATGTAACGAATGATTTGACGCTTGATGTGACTTACGTGCCGCACTCGCATTCGAAATACGAATGCACTCGCAATCACACTCGGGCTCGGGTTCATTAATTCCAAATTAACGATTTATCCATTACGTCGTAATTAAATGATTACGCCTACCGAATTCACCATTCACGTCGCTAACGAATTAATTCCAAATTAACTCGTTCGCCCGAATTAAAATCCAATTTCAGTTCCGTGTCGAAATCCAATTTCGTTAATATATCGAATATATTAATTTATCGATTAATTCCAAATTAATCGTTATCTCTCTTTTATTGATATTTTATCCTAGATAAAATATCTCCGAAATTAATCATAGATTAATTTTCTCTCTCATCGAATTAATCCCAGATTAATTAAAGTGCGAGTCATACTTCATCGGTGTATCATTGGACGCGACCCAAGAGATCCCCGGATATGTTGGCAGTAAATCGGGTCGTCGGACTATCCGAACACGTACGTACCAAGTACTACGTTTCACCGATTCACAAGACAAGGTTGGCTTCTAGCAAAGCGCCATGCCTACCCAATTCTCCGAAAATATTCTTACAGGAATATGTGATCTATATCAAGCGTAGTATACCGTAGTATTGCGTATTTCGATCCAGTATCAGACTGTCACGTGCTAGGCCTGGGGCTGGAGTTGTGTCTGCCCCGTACGAAGCACATGTCGGATGTCTAGTAACTAGTCTCTATAATCGGATATACATGACCTAGTCATAAATATTCATGGCCGAGCAGCACTTAAGAGTACTAATACCGTATCCTACGTTACATCATCTCCACTTTGACTGGAGTGATACTTCCGTCTTGACATCACACCCAATACTCTACGATTCTCAATATACCTAGTATCGGCGTAAACAGAACCGGTTAAAGCCCTAGACGACCTCAACCAAAGTACATTGATTGTCGTAAGCATTAGCGGTGCAAGTCTCAGGTTAAGACAAAATATACCTACCCTGATGTCGGACTCCCATAGACACATAGTTAAACTACCAATGGGATTCCGAGGGGGTCTATCCAGAGCGAAGCCGTGTTTACCCTCGGTGACGTATGGATGAAACACAACCTCCTATCGCACTTGCATAAGTATCCAATACTTAAGTATACGAGAAACTACACCGTTGTGCCCTCACAACGCGCACAAGTACGATACTAGTCTTTTACGTATTTATCGATGTCCAATCTCGACAATACTCTGACTAGGGATATTTAATGATTTATCCTTCGTTGATTGATACTATCTCATATCATTCTCAATCAAGGAACAAATCATAAGGACCTCTCATCATTTATATATCTAAGGTGATCTAATCACAAATGATAAGAGTGCAATCTCTTTTGTCACATAGTTAATTTGTACAACAACACAATGATCTGTACAAATAGTGACGCTATGGGTCATAATTGTCCAACAATCTCCCACTTGGCCTATAGCCAGTCACTCAAGTGTTTAACACCCGAACTATGTACGGTTGGCTCAAATTGCTGAGAAAAGGTTTCGTCAGCGGATTTCCATGATTATCATCTGATGCGATTTATACGATCATCATATCGCCACGATGTATGATCCGAACGAGTCAGATGAATAGTCAAAGTATATATCTGGATCGTTGATGAGGCCATTAATTCTTTAGCTTGTGCTGACGCCTAGCTCAGCTGCTAACAGAAATATATATCTAATCTAATTAGATTTATTATCGATCCAAATGGCTTCTATTGCTGCCTCAACTGCTGCAATGATCCGCATTTGTTGTTTACTCGGTAACAGTATCTTGCTTGGAAGATTTCCAGCTTACTGTACTGTTATTCAAACTGTATAGTACCGTTTGTGACTTCAGTCATTTTATCGGTTTGGAAACTTGCAGTACTGATCCCAGTCACTTCAAGTTCTCCTTCTCCACAGATAAGACAGCATCCTTAGATCTCTAAGATTCTAACGGATGTTCTTAACATCAATCCAGTGACCATCACCCGGATTGGCCTGATTGTGAATCCATATGCTCAAAGGGTATGAGACACCAAGTCATGTACATTTTTTCAATGTACAAGTCCTCGCAGAGGTTTAACAACTTAATCTATCTCAGTAGATCTTTATTCCTAGAATAAAGGTTGTCACTCCCAAGAATTCTACGGAGAATTTTCTCAAAAGCCAAGCTTTTGCCGATTATTTTATATGGGAATTTCATTTCCAAGAAATGAATATGTTATCATTATTTTATCAAAGGACATTCTTGTCAGTGCGCTCCCACTAACCTTCTAATATACACAAGAATCATTTTCGTTTTGAATTAAATCATAGACCATTATGATTACATCAAAACGATGATTCTAAGAACCTAATGCTTGCTTCAATCCAAACGTGGATCGAATAACCTGCAAACCTTGTTTACTGGTTTTAGTACGACAAAATCGTCAGGATGTTTCAAACATCCTCCAAAAGGTTTCCATTTAAGGAAAGCGATTTTGATCTTTAACTGACACATTTCATAAATGAAACGTGTAGCTACAGCAAGCATTTTCCAAATGGATTTGTCGTGGCAACAGGTAAAAGGCTGAACCGTAATCAACACAATGTTGATAACGATACCTTTCCGCTATAAGCCTAGCTTAGTACGTTGGTATGTTGCCATCCACGTATGTCTTCCTTGAAGACTTATACAGTACCTATAGGCACAATGCCTTATGGTACATCAACTAGTGTCCAAACATAGTTGTTATACATGGAATCCATTTTGGACTCATGGCACTTTGCCATAACGGAAGTCGATACCTTGTATCACTCATTCTCACGTAGTCGGTTGGTATACCTCAACAAGATTGAAATCTTTATGAGGTGAGATCAGAAACCCATACCCCAGGTTGTTTTCTGATTCTCTCCGATCTACGCTGTTCTTGTGTATTCGAAGATTAATGGTATAGTTTCATCCTTGATGAACTATTTTTATGTTCCATTAAGGACTTCGTGCCTGAAACAGTATCACTCTGATTTTCATCGAGTTATACCGTCCTCCCACTTACCACTGCATATCGGTAATCCTCTAAGGAAGACCGCATGGCGAGCAACAATTACAATTGTTCTCTAGTGAGATGTATAAGTACAATACTTATGATTTTCCCTAGGATAATCTTTATTTGGCACTTATCCGATTGGGTTCTAGTTTGGTATCATCCAAACATTACGCCCGGCATTCCCAAATCTACAGGAGTGTGAAACCCAGTTTCTTTCCTGTTCATATCTAATATGAAATCTGTCAAACAGATTTTAATGGAACCTTATTCTAAATAATTTCTGCATTGTTCATGCTTATCTTTGAAGGAAAAGATAGCTCAGAGCGACTCATGATTAACTTTATCATGTCCAACAAAATTCGGTTTCTCCGTTCGGACACACCGTCAAACTGATGTGTTCCAGGAGGAGTCCTCATTTGAAAGAATACTATACTCTTTCAAGTATATGTGAAACTTATTGCTTAAGTATTTTCCATTACGGTATTACCGTGACGGTTTAATACTTTAGCCGATCTGTTTGTCTATTTCGTGTCGAAACTCTAAAAGTTTCCGATTTGTGTTCTTTAAAAGAAACACATAACCATAATGTGATGCCACATCCGCTAAGGTCACGAAACATTCATATCCACATCTAGCCTAGCTAGATATGGGCCCACTTACTTCACTATGAATAGGGCTATCAGATCGGTGGCACTTGCACTTTTACCAAGTAAATAGTGTTTTAGGTAACTTACCCAATAAACTAGATTCGTAGACTTTATTTGATTAGTCAAATCAGTCCTAGTACCCACTCTTCAAAAGTGTGGATATACGACTCTTGTTTAATTGTGTCCCACACAATAATGCCACAATTAGTTTATACTGATCAAATCAGTTCGAGCTATTTGTTTATCATATTATATGTTCGAGATTTTATTTATATTCAAAATATAAATACTGTTGTTCAAATCTAATGTGTTTATCTCAATATCATCTTTATATAATGAAACACTTTAGTGTTCTAGAATATAAAGGTTTATCCGCAACGGATTAAACACTGATATAGAGATAATGTTTCTAGTCAAACCAGTTACACTATAACAGTTTCCTAATTTAGGTACATACCCGAAGGTAGTTCCTAAACTTAGGTATCTACGGTCGAAACAGCGACTTTCATCCCGTTTCCGATTCGTAGATCAATCCTCTACTTGAAGTCAGTATCCTGCTCACAGCAGATTCTGAACATCAATACATATATTTTATGTACCATACTAAGTATTTTAAAATCCAATTTAAATACTAGTAATGGACATAATTTTGATAAACATTTTTAAAGTCAGAGCCTTGCCCTTTCTTTAATTCCTTCGTGTCTGCCATATCCAAACGACAGTCACTTTGGGATATGTCCTTTATCTTCCTAGAAGATAATAACGATATTGCCTTTACCCTTTCTCAATATTTCAGAAGTCTTTGGCAAGCCTTGGATTTCTAGAATATTGACGTAAAGTGCGCCTTGCGCTATTTATCTAATTGAAAAGTTGACTTTGTCTCCTTGAGATTAATCATTAATTCTCCAAGAATTATTAATTGCAAATGTAATACTTCTTAAATCTAAACATAGATTTATTACAAGTATATTGAATTAAGCACTAAAGTCATCATTACATAAATCTTCCAAAGATTATGCTCTACTGTTTGCTTAATTCCGGGATTAGGCATAATAGGTTATTTTATCAATAAAGTAACTTATTATTTATTTCCAGGACCATCCTGAAATTTCATTCCCAATTTGAAAATTTAAACCATTTAAATATTATCTGCCAGATTATATTACAAATGTCCAACTTTCAATATTTCTTGATTTTAATAGTCAAACTATTTAATCAATTATTTCCGGTACTATTTATTATAATGATTAAAATAATCAAATTATTCAATCAACTTATAAAATTAATTCAATTATATTGATTACTATAATCCAATTATAAAATCAACTATTTATTGAATATATTTGAACATAGTCAAACTATATTAATTAAAACAACATTAAATATTAGTCCAACTAATACTTTTAATTATTTGACGAGTGATATTTGTTTGAGCGCATATGGCGAGTAATTGAACGAGTATTGCAAATTCAATTCTTGCCTCCCACTATTTTTCGACGAGCCTCTAACCCTCTGTCGAGTATTCGGGAAACCGTGTTTCCTAGTGGGCTAGGATCCCGTTAAATGTCACACAATCTTGACTTTGGCCAACAAATTATATGATAATTAATTAGGTAGATCTCTAAGATCAATTGGATCCAATCCAATTCCTAGGTCCGGTAGGTGGACATCCAAGTCCGAAACATATATCGTATATATGCTTACATATCCAATATGTAGCCTAACCTTTTTCCTCTGAATCAACTAGGCCTTGGCTTTGGCACAACAAACCTAATGATCCCAGTCAAGTGCGACCCATTGACCATGGAAAGTTTCGTAATCAATGTCGATGGACAAGAAGTGGTCTTGACTTTGGCCAACAAACCACAACTTGGACAGGACACCGATATAGAACAAAACTCACGTGATTCAAACACATCTTCGACGGACAAAGGGCTTGACTTTGGCCAACAACCCAATGCCAATCTCGGATCTTGAGTAAGAATCACTCAATGGAAGGAAAAACGCATGATATTGATGAGGGTTTTTCGCGTGCAAATTGGCTACCAATTTATTATCTTTGTTAAGTCTCATCATCATACACCCTTAAACATGCATTCTAAATACATAATAAAGCGCATATGAAAAAAAATAATAATGATATGTGGATGGATACTTACACATTGATCCTAGATCAAATCTCTCCCTTTCTCTCTCAAGCTAGCACTTGTATTACTTCTACCCGTTACACTACACTTCTAAGAAACCTCATTTACATTGAGGGGAATAGGTGAGAAGAGAATACAAAGAGAATAGAGGTGATAAGGCTGGACACGTAGGTCCAATTTAAACAATTTCCAAAATTGCCCCCACCCGACTAATATCCATCCGATATACATTATTCATTCATCACACAAAGCATGTTATCAATCAATCTAATCAATTAATTAATCTGATAATTAGTGATCATCCAATGTTCAAACAACGATTTGATTTTGTGCGAGTCAAACTCGTTTTGCGAATAAGTACTCAAAGTACGAATTCTTGAGTTAAATTAAACTACATCATTAAATCCAATTTAATATGCATTCAATTCTAATTCGTTATTTAATTCCAAATTAAATATTACACTTTAATAATAAACCTTTTACGACTTAAATTCCAAATTTAATCGTAACGTGTCTCAAAGACCGATTAACGTCCAACGTCAATTCAATTAAAGTCTAATGGGCTTTTAATTGATTTCTTAAGGCGTGGACTTTTGGTCAACTCGGGTCAAACCGAATAACCAAAATCCAATCCGGGATTTACCCCATAAGCCCATAAATCAATCTTGGCCCATTAGGCCCAATTAAACTTTAAAGGTTCATTAAGTCGCAATTGGGGTTAACGGAGGAGGTTTCGGGCCCAATTGGATCCAATCCATTTGGCCTAAACCAACTTTGTACAACAAAGCCCAATAAGCCCATTTACAACTTTAAAAGCCCAAATCCAATTCAAGACCCAATTAATTAAATTCATAAAATCCAATTTCATAATATAATTAACCTAAAGTGCAAATCATGGTTAATCATCTAAATTGATATTTCCGAAACATCAAATTAGTCCCATTAATCATGCTTAATATCATCATCACATGTCCAACACATAAATGAGAAATCAAACCATTTACATCCTTCAATGTCTCGGCCAAGGAAGGTAATTTTATCCGATTTGAATTCAATCCAATTAATTACACAATCGACAATGAATTAACTTCCCGAATGATTTCATACACATCTAATGTTCATAAAATCAAAATTCCAAGACAACATTAGGGCATATCCAATTCGGCCAAGGTGAGAATTTGGGGATTTTTGTTCAATTCAAAATTAAATCCAATTCAATCTCAAATTAACATCATCCTTATCATTACAACTCATCCAATGAATCAAAATGAAAAAATTCCAAGAATTCCAAAACCCTATCACATTCGGCCAAAACATAAAATATTGGGGAAAATTATTCGAAATCAATTTTCAACAAATTGTTCCAACCAATATGCAATTAAACATGTTATAAGCATACTCAAACAATCAATTCATTCAAATCATGCTCAAAACAAATTTACCCAAATTTTTAAGCCCTAAAATTTCATGCTTGCACCTAGGCTCTTGATGCCATTGTTGGTGATTATCTAGGTCCCAAGATCATTAAACAAGCATGATAAAGTGTTGAATATATCTCAAAGGAGTTGCGGAATACTCACATCGAACGGTTGAGATGAAACGACGAACAAAACTTCAAGATTTGGCCTCCAAAGCTCACGCCCATATGTGCAGTCCACTGCTCACAGTTTCAGTTTTGTGTCTTGAATTTGAGCTCCGAATATTCATCGAACGATTCCCGGCTCAAGGGTAAGTGTCCCTAACACCTTCATATGTCTCTCGGGAGTGCTAGCTCGCTTGGATTTTGCCACAAACCCTTAAAAATTACTTCCAAATTTTGGCCAACCCATGGCAGTTCACTGCTATGGGCGTGAGAGAGAGAGAGTTGGATGGAGAAGATGAAATTGTGTATTGGTTAAATGCATTTGCATTTCAAGTGTATCTTATACACTTTAGTGAATTTCAAATGAATTTCACTTGAATTTGCTTTTATAAAGTCAAACAATAAAAATCCATCATTACACACATCTTGTCTATCACTATTCACATCAACATCACTTTACTAAAGTGACATGTTGTCTTTCAATCAATCAATCACATCAATCACTCAAATGTCACATCACTCAAAGTGACGTTTGATTTGACGTTTGATGTAACGAATGATTTGACGCTTGATGTGACTTACGTGCCGCACTCGCATTCGAAATACGAATGCACTCGCAATCACACTCGGGCTCGGGTTCATTAATTCCAAATTAACGATTTATCCATTACGTCGTAATTAAATGATTACGCCTACCGAATTCACCATTCACGTCGCTAACGAATTAATTCCAAATTAACTCGTTCGCCCGAATTAAAATCCAATTTCAATTCCGCGTCGAAATCCAATTTCGTTTAATATATCGAATATATTAATTTACCGATTAATTCCAAATTAATCGTTATCTCTCTTTTATTAATATTTTATCCTAGATAAAATATCTCCGAAATTAATCCTAGATTAATTTTCTCTCTCATCGAATTAATCCCAGATTAATTAAAGTGCGAGTCATACTTCATCGGTGTATCATTGGGACGCGACCCAAGAGATCCCCGGATATGTTGGCAGTAAATCGGGTCGTCGGACTATCCGAACACGTACGTACCAAGTACTACGTTTCACCGATTCACAAGACAATGTTGGCTTCTAGCAAAGCGTCATGCCTACCCAATTCTCCGAAAATATTCTTACATGAATATGTGATCTATATCAAGCGTAGTATACCGTAGTATTGCGTATTTCGATCCAGTATCAGACTGTCACGTGCTAGGCCTGGGGCTGGAGTTGTGTCTGCCCCGTACGAAGCACGTGTCGGATGTCTTGTAACTAGTCTCTATAATCGGATATACATGACCTAGTCATAATATCCCGATGGCCACGCAGCACTTAGAGTACTAATACCGTATCCTACGTGACATCACCTCCACTTTGACTGGAGTGATACTTCCGTCTTGACATCACACCCAATACTCTACGATTCTCAATATACCTAGTATCGGCGTACACAGAACCGGTTAAAGCCCTAGACGACCTCAACCAAAGTACATTGATTGTCGTAAATATTAGCGGTGCAAGTCTCAGGTTAAGACCAAATACACCTACCCTGATGTCGGACTTCCATAAACACATAGTCAAACTACCATGGGATTCCGAGGGTCCAGAGCGAAGCTGTTTCCCGTACCGTCGGTGAAACACAACCTCCTATCGTACTTGCATAAGTATCCAATAATTAAGTATATGAGAACTACGCCGTTGTGCCCTCACAACGCGCACAAGTACGATACTAGTCTTTTACGTATTTATCGATGTCCAATCTCGACAATACTCTGACTATGGATATTTAATGATTTATCCTTCGTTGATTAATACTGTCTCATATCATTCTCAATCAAGGAACAAATCGTAAGGACCTCTCATCATTTATATATCTAAGGTGATCTAATCACAAATGATAAGAGTGCAATCTCTTTTGTCACATTGGATACTTATGCAAGTGCGATAGGAGGTTGTGTTTCACCGACGGTACGGGAAACAGCTTCGCTCTGGACCCCTCGGAATCCCATTGGTAGTTTGACTATGTGTCTATTTGTACAGAAAATAGTGACGCTATGGGTCATAATTGCCCAACATTCACTACTTGTCTACTTTTGGGTGTTAAACCCTAGTAGAAGTAGGAAACCAGCCTTCATGTTTCAAACCCGTGATGTAGACAAAAATTTAACATTTCTTTAAATCTCTCCCAATATTGATTAAGTGTTTCCCCCAACTCTTGTGTGAAAGTAATAATTTTTCTCTTAAAGAAGTTTTTCCTGTGATGGGGAATTTTTTTTCCATAAATTGCTATTGGAAATCATCTCATGTTCTGATGAATCCCGAACTAAGGTTCTGCAGCCAAATTTTAGCTTTATCATTTAAAGAAAATGGAAAAAACTTGAGTCGATTTATATTCACGCTGCAATTTTGGTCTGTGCCGTAAAGTGTTGATAAGAATTTTTTTTATTCTAGACCATAGAATATGGTAAAAGTTGCCTGATTTAAAATTGAAATGTGGTGCATTTGGGGGGAAAGCAATGCAAGATGGTGATCCTGTCCTAGTAGAATTCATGAATTTTCTGAATGTCCTAGGATGATTAAAATCTCCATGTCGAGACTCACATTCTACCTGATCAACTAGATTTTCATCTCGGTTAGGAGGGTTTTCATTTGGTTATCAGCCATTTTAACTTACGGTGAAGGTGATAGAGACTTCGTATTTAATCTATCGCTTGATGATCGAGACTAATGTCTCATGAACCTAAATACATACTATATACTAAAATTTAAATATGAAAATGCAATACTTAAGAAAAGAAGAAATAATAAATAAGTGAAAAAATTTGAAATAAATGACAAAAGAAGAAAAAAATAAAAATGTAGCGATTAGATCCTAAAAACGTCATCTGATTCTTATCCATTCGGATCTCAATTGAATTTCTAGTTCGGTTGTCCCAATTTCTCGAATTAGGTTCTCACAAAAAATTATGGAAGAATCTCTAGATGGGGATGGTTCAAGAAATTCTTTAGCAAAATACAAGGTCCATTTTAATTGAGTTTTCTGTCTCATGTAACCTTGGAGAATCAAGTACAATGTTTGTCTATATATGAGATATTTGGGTTCAGGATTCATTTAGGATCAATCGTGATATCTTGGATCTACACAAATGCAAAGAATAAGAAAAAGTGAGATGTAGAAAATACAAAAAATAAAAATAAAAAATAAAATAAAAAGAAAAAATATAAGGATGTTAAATTATTATTTTATCTATTAAATTATATTCCCCGGCAACGGTGCCAAAAACTTGACACACTCACAAAGTGGTTTTTTACTCCCAATTATAAGAGTGTCAAAGTAATAAAATAACCCGGTAAGTCCGGGGTCGATCCACAGAGAATAGCTTTAGTAAAATAAAATAACAATTCAAGTAAAAATAAAAAGGTTGAATTGATTGAAGTGATGAGCAATTTTTAAATTGGAATGTAACAATAAATTAAAATACTAGGGCTAGGGGATCCACTCTTAATATTTCAAATATAAAGAAATCTTACTTTTTATAATATATAAATTATCATTATTACCCAGTTAATTTACTTCAGTATTTAACTATGCCAAAACATATAAAACCAACCATATGGGTGGTGACAATATTTGTCTTTAAAAGTCCAATTAGGTACTAAATTATGCAAAATATATAATATCAGGCATAAAAGCGGTAACAAAATTTATCAATAATTAGTCTATAATTAAATATTAGTCTTCAGATTATAATTCATATATTATAATATAAGTAAAATTAATCTATATTCTCATATTAAGAGTTCACCATTTACCCCAGCAGAATGAAATTAACTACTCATGCTTTGAATAAAAAAAAACTCATAATTTTATTAATGAAAGAAAAAAGAGATTATAAGAAAAATAAAACACAAAAGACACTTCTTCAAAATTCTTCAATAGAGAAAATGAAAGAAGCATCAAGAAAATAAGAGGTGAGCACCTCTATTTATAATAGAAGTGTTCATCCCTCAATTATGAATTACAAATTTTCAAATCAAATACAAACAATAAAATTTTACTAATTTTTTTTTCTTTTTCCTTTTTTTCTTTTTTTTTTAATTTTTTTTAATCATTTCACAAACATTTTTCCCAATCTATATTTTATTTTTTATTTTTTAATTATTTTTTCTAATAATTAAAATAACATGCAACACATATAGGCTTCTTCACCAATTTCGACATTGAAAACCTCGGAACTAGAAAATATTGTAAAGAGTAAAGTTTTAGATACTTGAGTCATCTTTCATCTGGAACTAGAATTGTCTCCATCCGATATCGAAGTAAAAAGTTATGCTCATAATACCAAAATTGTGCAAAGTTGGAATTTCCGAAATTGTACACTATTAGAACGCCCTTCCAAGCTTCTCGCCTCCAAAATCCAAATATCACGTCCATTTTTCTAGTTATGTATCCAGAATATTATTTCAGTTACATATGAAATAAAAATCACAATAGAAACATATAAAACATAAATGTAATTATTACTTCACAAATGTGCTAAATTAATGGAATTAATGAAACTACAAGTGTAAAATAATTAATTTTCTTTTTTATAAATGTACACTTTTTAGTGTTCATCACTCGCTATATAGGTCTCACGCCTTCAGGCTAGGATATTGGTGTCGTTTTCATGAAATGTATTACAAGTACACGTTCATGAATATGAACTTTTCATGAATATGTTATGTATTTAAGTATTATGTTCAGATGTTCATGTTTTCAAGAATATGATTTATTAACAATGCAAAAAGTTTTATAAGTTATGTTGTTTCATGTTTTATTTACAGCATTCACTCACTAGGTTATTCTCACGACTTACCCCCCATATACACTCAATTTTTGGTTGCAGGACTTGTGGATAACAACCTTTTAGTGAGGACTCTTATCATCAGTTTTACCTGCTTGGAGAGGATGGATACTAGCTACAATCATAGGGGCACATGTCACTTTTGTGTATTTTTTTCGTGATAATCCTTTAGGCCAAATGATGTCTTTGTACATGGATCATGTAAAGTTACTTTTTATAACTCATGAGTAATGTATGTCAGATATGCATATTTTTAGAATTTGTCATCGAACTTAGAAAATGTTATTGTATAATAAGAAAAGACAAATGCAATACAACTATTATGCATGAGAGTGGTTCCCCTCAGGATCAGATATCTTACCTTTATCGAACAAGTCTTGAATCTCATGTTTGAGGCGAGTGTAATTGTCAGTGTCATGGCCGTTTTGCTAGTGGAAGTGGTAGTAGCGGTTTAGGTCAATGTGATAGGGTATAGGTTTTGAAAACAATTTGGTTCCAAAGGTTTCAATGGCCATTGCCTTTGTAACTTTTCAAACACCTTAGATAGAGGTTTGTTGATGTTTGAAAATTTTAAGTTTCTAATTTCAATGATCTTCACGAAATCGGCCTTCGTTCTAGAGGACGCATTAGTGGCCTTCATATTTTGCTATAATAGTTCATATTTTCAGCCTTTTTGTCCTCTATATCCATGACAATCTCTTTCAATTGTTAACAATTGGTCGATTAATTCAATAACTTTTCCTGCAATAAAAATAATTTCTTTTTTCAGTTTTGAAATGTACCCGAGTCTTGTAGCATCCTCTAGAAATACTAAAATAAAATTGAAAAATGATCTACACTTAGTAGTACAATACGTTTTTGCTGAATGTTCAAATTTTCCCACGACGCAACTGTGAATATTTCTTCCAACGTGCCCAGCCCACATGGCAAAGCATAAAAGCGTTAGTATAATTAATCATTTCAGTGAGTCTTTCAGACATACCAAAAATAATGTAATTATTCTCCATTTGATTTTTCAATGAGATTTTCGTTTACCAAGTTTTTGGGATGATTCCTAAAACTTGACTACCTCCTTCTTGTACGACCTTTAAACCACATCCCACCAATCTAAGATTGCCACCACCATATACTAAGTGCATGTTTATTTCTGTCATAACTCAACCCATTTGTTTTGCAACCTCAATAAATTTTGGCTTAGTTCCGAGCTACATCCACAAAATACACAGATATTAGTGACTCATCTTCTTGAAGTTTTCTCCACTTTTACACTTTCTCTAATTTGGATGTTTCGAAGAGAGAAATGACAAGCTGCATTTATAGATCCTTAAAAAAAGTGAGTAATAAAGGCACCACTATCTGTAAAATGACAATTGTCAGATTACCAGTAAAATAGATAGTGAAAGTTAAAAAAGTTAGATACTGTTGGAAAAATTAAAGTAAATGAAATAAAAACAGTAATTTAAAGTAAAGGATATCAAAGCAATAAAATGAAACAATATTTACTAGTGGTTGTGATTATGGCTCACATCTTCCTCTGATTTTACATCCAGTAACTGCTTGAACGCCCTCTATGGGTTGAGGATATGCTTCTCATCTAATTTTCTTACAAATTGACAAACATGGTCTTTTAAAGTTAGGTTCTCGAGACTGTATTATTGTATTTCTTTTTGAAATTGTGTAGGCAAAAACTTATTGTGATATTTTATATCGTATCGCAAGTGTACGATGTCAAGTTTTAGTAAAGATGAGTGAAACAGTGTCGAACCCACAAGAATTTTATTCAACTCACACTAAATACTATAATTGATAATCCTGACTTTATTCAAAAAAAAAAATAAATTTATAATAAACTAATATTAAGACTAAAAACTAAAGAAACAAGATATTAAAATATTTGATAAAAGTAATGCAATGAATAGAGAGATTCTAGAGTCTGATTTCACCTAGCTATCCCCTATGTATTTGTCATGCCATTCAATCCTTATTTAGTTGTAGTGTTTATAAGTCAAGAATCCTAAAGTATTCAACTCTCTTTCCTGAACAATAGTGAAAATATTATCAATTACAGACTTTGATATCCCTATAAAAATCTCATAATTAACAACTCATTATACTTTGTGATTCTTTGTTAACGACTTCGATGGAATTATAGATTCTCCCAAACTCCTAAGTTATATTCTCTATATCCTATTCAAAATCTCTCTCTTCTGAGCGATAGATTCTAAACATTCATCATCTCAATTTTTGGCCAACAAACAATAAGCATTAAACTCAAGAGAATATAAATTAACTTAATTATAACTTCATAAAACTCAAATTGGAAATCAATAAAAAGGTTCAAACATTGACTACATCATCCTCTAGAATTATGGAGTTAGTTCATGATTAAAAACAATAACAATGAAAATAATGTCCTGAACATATTAGAAATCATTATATTTTGAATAAAGAAACTAGATGATAAAATCCAAATTGAATCCCTTCATTTTCAGACGTCACTACCTTCGTCTCCTCTTATCACTCTCAAATCGTCCTCCTTGGATCTCTCTAAAAATATGTGTTTTTGAGTCTTGAGTAATGTATTAGCCTCCCTCTAGGGTTTTGGACGAGCTTATGTATTTATAGGGAAGTCTTGGAGTCTTTGTACATGTAAAACACGACCGAATTAAGTTTATGGGCGACTGTCGGGGTGTCAAAAAGTGGTGTCGCGGTGCCCAACTCTCGAAAATTTGTATATGGCAGAATTTTGTATGTGCATCGCGACGTAAGGCAAAATTTCAACTTGTGAATTTCTGCATTTTCCGCTCTTCCCATGTGCTTCCGATGCATCCGTAGGGTCCCAAAACAAGTCAAATTACCACAAGATCCATGTTCTAATACTTGCTATCAATAAGACATCAAACAAACTCTAAATACATTAAATGATACAGAATCTAATAAAATAATAAGCTAAGAATACATTAATAAATGGGTATAAACTGCACTTATCAAACACTCCCAAACTTAAGATTTTGCTAGTCCCAGACAAAAGAAAAATAAAAAATAAGTTAACAAAGTTAAGAAAATTAACTAGGCCACTTTTGTAGGGATCACGATTGCATTTAGTTTATGCAACAAGCTTTTAAACCCCTAGGCTACCCTAGTGGACGAGTTATAGTCTCGTGAGGGCTTACAGCGACGATACCCACAAACGTCATTCAAACACACACAATCATTCAAAAATAATAAAAATAAATAAAATAGTACCCATAGTTATGCATAATATTTTCCTCAAAGAATGCCTACTAATGAAATCAGAGAACCTTCAAATTCTCAATGCAACTTAAATCCAAATCCTTGAATAATTCGTCGAAGCTAGACTCAAAGTGTGTGTGTGTAAATGTTTGTTCACAGCTCGTCTTTTAAGTAACCCAACTCAATGATTTCGTCTCAAAAATTGGGATCTGATGGGTCAAACCACCCTAGATATCTCAAAAGTACTATGTATTTGTCTTTCTATGCTCAGTATGGTATAATTTTTTTCCTTCTTTTTCTTTTTTTTCATTTTTTTCAACACACCTACCCTTTAATGTAGAATTTCTCCTCATGGTGGTCCAAACACTCGCCCATGGGTAGCTTCACGCTTATCAGTTATAAGTGGTTTAATTTTTTCTTTTAAATTTTTTTCTTTCAAATTTTTTCTTTTTTTAAACGGTCATTCATCGGTAAATAATTTCTTCAACTAGAACTATCACTACATGCACACACCTCTAAACTTAAAACTTGCATTGTCGTCAATGTAAGATAAACATAAAGAAACAAAAGTAAGGAACAACATTATTATACATGGAGTTGATCAGACTCATGCTGGTCAAAATTTGGTTGCGCGGACTGTGTAGGTTGCGATAATACCTGCATAAATAACATGCAAACTAATAAACGAACAACTAGCACACAATAAAATAATACTAAAGTAAAGAAAATAAAAATAAAGAAATGTAAAGTTTGCCTCCCCGCTAGCGCTAAGTTTAACTCTTCAGCCAGACTCAACCACTCAAGCGATCATGGTTCTTCTTTTTTGTATCCACCAGCTATTGTGACATGAAAAAGATAGCTTGGGAGGCTGTGGTAATTCAACTATTGAAAGTCCTCCAAGATCTGTATATTTTCCCCCAATTTGAAATTCTGGACTACATATTCAGTGAAATTGGCTCGACAATCTTTTTAACTTTCTATGGATCATCTTCAAGTGAGCACTTACTCTTCTTTTCCTCTTTTTGTGGCGCTTTGGGATCTATTTCAGGATTAGTTAAAGAGAATCTTCTTTTATGCACGGCTGCACTATGCTTGTAGGTTGCTGAATTACTGATTCACCCTGCGTGTTTGCAACTCCCTTATCTTCAATATTTACCATTTGACATTCTGCATCACCTTGAGGACTCAACATGGCTCTGAAACACTAAATGTGACTTGTTTATCTTGAACTCTCATTTTCAGTTCACTTTTCTGCACATCAATGATTGCTCTGCCTGTTGCCAAGAAATGTCTCCCAAGGATGATTGGAACATCATTTTCCTCCTCCATATGAAGACCAAGGAAATCTGCAGGAAAATAGAACTTATCTACCTTAACCAACACATCTTCGACTATTCCTCATGGGTAGGTAAGAGATCTATCTGCTAGCTGCAATGTCATGTCTAACTGTTTGTAGATGGATGAAGGCATGAGATTTATACTTGCCCCCAAATCGCATAACGCCTTACCAAAATATTGATCTAATAGTGCACGGTATGGTAAAGTTGCCAGGATCCTTCAGTTTTGGAGGGAGATTTTTCTGTATAATCTCATTACACTTTTCTGTGAGTGCTGTTATTTTAAAATCTTTCAACTTCCTCTTCTTGGACATTATCTCATTCATAAACTTCACATAGTTTAGCATTTGTTTTAAAGCATTTACGAAAGAGATGTTGATATGGATCTTCTTAAAGATATCTAGGAACTTGATGAACTGAGCATCCAATTTCTTCTTTTGAAAGCGCTGAGGGAATGGAAAATGTACCTTCGAGATGGCTAGTGGCTTATACTATTATGGAAGTTGTGGAACCCCTATGATCAGATAGGTGCCCCGCGCAGCGAAAATAGGTCTAACCTGTAGATATCAAGTATGTGTGTAATTTTAAATTATTTAATGAAATACTATATTTCATCACGAGTGTATAGAAAAAATTGGGGCTGAATCGGAGTCTGGAAACTCAAAAATGGATGAAAATAAAATTATCGCGCCCGTCATGAAGCGATCGCTATAGTGCGCATGTGCACTGTGCGCGCAGTCCAGTGAGATGAAGGAATTAGGGTATTTTACCCTAATTTCTTCTGGTATTCCCTAAATACTTTAAAAACACCCAAAATTAATTTTTAATTTCAATACCAACATCAACACATTTTATAAAATAAAAAAAAAAAATCAAATATTTTTACAAAGATATAAATTTATTCCAAACACGCACTTGCGTAAATTTTGAATTCAATACATGAACCAAATTAGAATCCCAATAAGAAATGTCTCGTGAAAAATTCTAGGCCAACTAAAGGTCGTCAAGTGATTCTAGAATAGTAGTTATAGCTCTAAGCTTTAATCTACAGTTCCAAACTCTAATTTTATATTTATATCTAACATAAATATTTTGACCCAATTATAAGCATATTGTGTTTATACTTCCAAAGCATCCTAACACAATTTATTAGCCTTATTTCAACATTAAGCTATGTGATCATGTATCTAATATATAATTCATAACTTAAGAGAAGTTCAAACTTACCTACAAAGCTTGATGTAAGATTCAATTTACTTCTTCTTTGTTGAAATAGTTGGAGAACCTATAAAGTGTGAAAGCTTCACTTCAAGATCCAACCGTAATTTCCAATGCTAGCAAGCTTCACTTCAAGATCCAATCTTAATTTCTGATAGATGAAATGTTGTAGAGACCTCGCAAGCTTCTCTAAACACAACTCTAACTTGCGCTAATTTCTCTAAGAATTTGCTTGTACTTGTACTTGTAATTAAAACCTTCCTAAAGCTTGCTATTTATAACAAAACTTAGGTAATTTTTAATTAATAAAAGTTGTAATCATCTTTTAAGTGGGCTTAATCTAATTTGTCCAAATATGTATAATTAGGTGTGACTAATCTCCATTGTCTCCCACTTTAATTTAATCCAATTAAATCAAGCCAAGGATTAGGAAATCGATTAATTAAATATTTGCCACCATGATTTAAATCAATCCAAAACCACCTATTATTACATACTTGTAATTACTATAATATCCTCAAATGATAGAGATAATTATGAGTTTACAATTAAGCCCTTGTGTGATTATTGAATTAATCCAATTATTCTAATTAGGTCAAAGTAAAAAATAAATGTTATCCAATAACATTTGATATCTTAGTTGATATTTATAATATCGAATATTATCTTTTACCAAAAATAATCGGCTATCCAAGTGCTCAACGAGTACACTTCATATTAGGACTCTCTAAGTTCAGACACGTTCGTCATATAAGCCTAGCTACTATGTACGCAATTCAGCCACCTTCGAATTCGCGAAGAACACGAACGACCTTTATGAACTACACAAGTCAAGGTCATCACATATGTTTAACAATCCATTCGTCTAGGCTATACAAGTCGTACTTAGGAAACATATAATATACCGATAAGTTTTCGAAACACACATCTCATGTCAACATGTCCACGATTCTTCATAACTGATGCGATCCACCCTAGGTGATAGACTTTGGCCAAAAATTTAAGAATCTTGATTTTACTAAAATGTATATATAAACCCCTTATGGTACACATTCGGGATGACGGATCCTATCTTAATTATCACTTGATTACTGAGTGCATCGATCCACACCCAACGAACATCTAGAGGTCAGACCTGAAATTTTTCTGACATACATGGCATCAAAGTGTGGAGGATCTCACACAAAATCAATGATATCCTATAGTCAAAGGATTACATATGTTACTCGACTCGAGAAGATTCCCATTGACAGTGGTGTGTACTTCCAACTATTAGGAATCATCTATGAGTCATTCGGTATTCGCTTCGACGAATACCCACATGTCTATACGAGTTTCTAAAACTCATGGTACATCGAGTTAAACCATTGGAACTCCAATTCCAATATATGACATTTGCTAGTATTATAGGTTATAAGAATTCGACCGTATTCCAAAACCAACGACTAGGAATATTTACTTTAAGAATAGTTTACAGCTAGTGTCAAGACTATTCTAAGGTCGATGTCATTTTTACCACATCTATACATCAATCTAATACGTGTAATGAAAATACCATTAATAAGGTATGAAATGAAAATGTAGTTATTTTATTAATAAATAATAAATGTCCAATTCGAATTGACACTCCAAGCACCAACTCCATCAAACTCCCACTTGCTTAGTGCCAATTTGGATGGTACTACAGTCCCATCTCCTTCACATGTTTATCGAATAACTTAGGAGGTAAGGCCTTTGTAAGCGGATCTGTTATGTTTTCTTGTCCTTGAACCTTCAATACCACTATGTCTTTTCTTTCAATAATCTCCCTAATTATGCGGAATTTTCTTTCCACGTGTTTATAGTTGGAATGTGCCTTCGGCTCGATGGCTCCGTTATTATCACAGTACAATAGGATCGAATCCGTAATATTAGGTATAAAGCCAAGTTCTGTGATAAAATTTTTAATCCAAATAGCTTCCAACTTCTGAAGCTGCTATAAATTCTCCATCATTGGTGGAATCAGCCGTTGAGCATTGCTTTGAACATCGCCAACTAATCGTACCACTGTTAAGGGTAAATATATATCCTGATGTAGATTTTCTATCATCTGGATCTCCCTAGAAGTCGGAGTCTGTATAACCCTTAACTTGTAGCTCATTATCTCAATATATCTTAAACTTATCCTTGGTACCTTTAAGATATTTTAGGATATATTTCACGGCTATCCAATGATCATTACCTGGATCAGATTGATATCGGCTAGCCGTAGGCATTATCGGATTTGGATCGGATAGAATCGAATCTGAATCCGATCTGATCTGATAAGTAATGAGAAAATAGATTCGATCAGACTCGATTATCGAATCAAACTTGATCTGATTCAATCCGATCTGAAATCAATCGAATCGGATCAGTTTGATTTGAAAATTGGTTCGAATTCAAAATAATATCCGAAATTTGATAATGGTCCGAATTCGGTACAACATCCGAAATTTGATAATGGTCTGAATTCGGTACAACAACCGAAATTTGATAATGGATTTGAATTTGATAACAAATCTGAATTTGATAATGGATTTGAATTTGATAACAAATCTGAATTTTCTATTGGAACTTAAAAACACATTAGTACATTAGTACATTACTGATTACTCTTCATCTCTCAAGTTTTTAATGTTGTATAGTTATGACCCATAGCGTCACTATTTGTAAAAGACATTATGTTTTTGTACAAAATTAACTATGTAGTAATGAAATTATCTTTTACCATTTTGTATTTATTTACTTTGATATATAAATGGTAGAAGTCCTAATGATTAGTTCCGGATTGAGATGATATGCGACAGTATCAATCCATAAAGTTTTAATCATTAAATATCCCTAGTCGTAGTATTATCGAGATTGGACATCGATAATACGGAATAGACTAGTATTGCACTTGTGCGCATTGTGAGGGCATAACGGCATAGTTCTAATATATTTAAGTATTGGAGATTTATGCAAGTGCGATAGGAGGTTGTGTTTTACCGATGGTACGAAAAACAGCTTCGCTCTAGATAGACCCCGCGGAATCCTATTGGTAGTATGTATATGTGTCTATGGGAGTCCGCTTCAGGGTAGGTGTATTTGGTCTTAACCTGAGACTTGCATCGCTAGTACTTGCGACAATCGATACGCTTTGGTTTTGGTCGTCCAGGACTTTAACAGGTTCTGCGTAGGCCTCTTCTGGGTTTATTGAGAATCGTAGTGTATTGGATGTGATGTCAAGACGGAAGTATCACTTCAGAAATATGGAGATGATGACCACGCAGGGATTCGGAACTGGTTCTTTATTGTTTTGCAACCATCGGGATAATATGACAAGGTCAGGATTATCCGATTCAAAGAGACTAGTTGCTTGATATCTGATATGTGCTTTGTACGGGGCAGATACTATTCTAGCCCCATGCCTTGCACGTGACATTCAATACTGGATCGCAATACAAAATACTTTGCCGATTGGAAAATGAATCTGAGGATAGTCCTTGTAGCCAAGAGGCTGCTATATACTATACAGACACCTCTTGGGCTTAAACCCAAACCTGATCAGTTATTTGAGTTGGAGCTTTGGAAGACTCACAGCGATGACAATGATACTACTCAGTCAATTATGCTTGCTTCTATGACTCATCATTTCCGTCGACAGAATAGGAACTTGGATCCCTATAATATGTTGGTGAGGTTGCACGATCTTCACCGATCTAACCGAAGGTCGCAGAGATATGAGTTACAAAAGAAGCTTTTCCGTTCACGTATGTTAGAAGGCATGTCTTTTGAGTCCCATGTGGCACAGATGATTGCTGACATAGATGAGCTGTCTCAGATGGGGAGAGTCTTGGAGGCTGAGACTACTATAGATTTGATATTGCAGTCTCTCCCCGACACTTGGAGAGGGTTCATCATAAATTATAACTTAATGAACCAAGATGATACTCTTGGAGAGCTGTTGTCAATTCTCAAGGAAGCTGAGAAGGAGCTTCTCAAGGGTAATAAGCGCGAGGCGCACTTTTCTTCAACATCTCAGACACCGAGGGCTGGTCCCAAGGCGACTGGAGGTGTGAAGAATAAGAAGTATAAAAGAAAGGGAAATGCCAAATCGTCAAAGGCCTCTGGGAAGCCTAAGGACAAATCTCAGGAAGTATGCCTCCAGTGCGGCAAGCGGGGTCACTAGAAGCGTGACTGTCGTGAGTACAAGGCACTCCAAAATGAGATTAAAGCGGGCAAGGCACCGGCTACATGTATGTTTGTTATTGAAATAAACATGACTACTTTTAGTTTTAAAAATTGGATTTTTGATTCTGGTTGTAGTACTCACATATGTACTGATGTGCAGGATCTGCGGATTAGCAGGAGACTAGCCTCAGGGGAGATTGATCTACGCATCAGAAATGGCGCACCAGTCGCCGTTTTGGCCGTTGGTACTTTTGTTTTGGAATTGACCTCGGGGCTTATACTAGAACTTATAGACTGTTATTATGTACCTAGTTTGACTAGGAATATTATTTCTGTATCTATGTTAACCCAAAGTGGCTACACTTTTGTATTTAGAAACACCGGGTGTTTTATTTATAAAAATGATATGGAAATTTACACTGCTATCGCAAATAATGGTCTTTATATTTTGAATATAAATCAATCTCAAACATATAATATAACAAACAAAAGGCTTAAAAGGAGTAATAAAGATGAAACTTATATGTGGCACTGTCGTCTGGGACACATAAACAAGACTCGCATATCCACACTTTCGAAGAGTGGGTACTTGGATGGATTTGATCCAAATTCATATGACGTCTGCGAATCTTGCTTATTAGGTAAAATGCCTAAATCACCTTTTAGCGGTAAAGGTGATCGCGCCACCGAACTGTTAGCCATCGATCATAGTGACGTATGTGGGCCCATATCTAGCCAGGCTAGAGGTGGATATGAATACTTCGTAACCTTTACGGATGATGCATCGTGTTATGGTTATTTGTATCTTATGAGACACAAGTCAGAAACTTTTGAGAAATTCAAAGAGTTTCGACACGAAGTAAAAAAACATACCTGCAAGGGTATAAAGACATTACGGTCAGACCGTGGTGGCGAATACTTAAGCAATGATTTTCTAGATTACTTGAAAGAATATGGTATTCTTTCACAGTAGACTCCTCCTTGAACACCGCAATTAAACGGTGTATCCGAACGGAGAAACCGAACTTTATTGGACATGGTTAGGTCTAGAATGAGTCGCACTGAGCTACCTATTTCCTTCAGGGGATATGCATTAAACAGTGCAATACTTATTTTGAATAAGGTTCCGTCAAATTCTGTTCAACAGACTTCGTATGAGATATGGACATGAAAGAAACCGGGTGTCTCATTCCTGAAGATTTGGGGATGCTGGGCACGCGTCAAACGTTTGCAAGGTACCAAAATTACGCCCAAATCAAATAAATGCCTGTTCATAGGATATCATAGGGAAACCAAATGATATTTCTTCTATCACCCACGTGAGAATAAAGTATTTGTTGCTCTACATGCGGTTTTCCTTGAGAAGGAATTCCTAAATGCAATGGTTAGTGGGAGGAAAGTAGAACTCGATGAAAATCGGAGTGATACTGTTCCTGGCATAGAATCCTCAATGGAATAAGAACAGACCATCCGGGATGAGACTGTACCACAATCTTCTATTACACAAGGACCGCGTAGGTCGAAGAGAGTTAGGAAACAACCTGAGAGGTATGGGTTCCTGATCTCACCTCATGTAGATATTAATCTCATTGAGGATAACGAACCGGCTATGTATGAGGAAGCGATACAAGATATCGATTTCGCTTTATGGCAAGAAGCCATGAAGTCCGAAATGGATTCCATGTACACCAACCAAGTTTGGACACTAGTTGATGCACCAGAAGGCGTAAAGCCTATTGGTTGCCAATGGGTCTTAAAGTAGAAGACCGACTTGGATGGCAACGTACAAACGTACAAAGCTAGGCCTGTAGCGAAGGGGTATCGTCAACGACATAATGTTGTTTACGATGAGACTTTCTCACCTGTTGCCATGATTAAATCCATTCGGATAATGCTTGCTTTTGCTACATATTTCGATTATAAGATATGGCAGATGGACGTTAAAACCGCTTTCTTTAACGGAAACCTTTTGCAGGATGTTTACATGCAACAGTCTGACGGTTTTATCGTGCCTAGACTTGTAAACAAGGTATGTAAGTTAAATCGGTCCATTTATGGACTAAAGTAAGCATCGCGGTCATGGAACCAATGTTTTGACGAGATCATAAAAGAATATGATTTCATTCAAAATGAAGATGATCCTTGTGTATATAAGAAGGTTAGTGGGAGAGCACTGACTTTTATTGTCCTTTATGTTGACGATGTATTGCTTATAGGCAATGATATTCCCATGCTAAAGTCGGTGAAAGCTTGGCTTTCATTGAAATTCTCCATAAAAGATCTAGGAGAAGCAACCTTTATTTTGGGAATAAAGATCTACCGGGATATATCTAGAAAGCTGCTTGGACTCTCCCAGAGTACGTACATTGACAAAGTGTTGAAGAGATTCAACATGAATCAGTTCAAGAGGGGACTGTTGCCAATGTCACATGACGTTTATCTATCTAAGGACATGTGTCTTAAAACTCAAGATGAGAGAGAAAATATGAGTCAGATACCGTTCACCTCGGAAGTCGGATCGATCATGTATTTCATGATATGTACGCGACCTGATGTCTCATATACTTTGAGCATGTGTAGTCGCTATCAGGCCGTTCCAAGTGAAGGTCACTGGATGGCGGTTAAGAACATCCTTAAGTATCTTAGACGAACTAAGGATGCTTTCTTAATCTATGGAGATGGAGAACTTGAGGTAACTGGGTATACCGATGCAAGTTTCCAAACCGATAAAAATGACTGTAAGTCGCAATCCAGGTACATATTTTGTTTGAATAACGGAGCAGTAAGCTGGAAATCTTCCAAACAAGAGACTCTTACTGATTCAACAACATAAGCGGAGTACATTGCTGCAGTTGAAGCAGCAAAAGAGACAGTTTAGATCCAAAAATTCTTAATTGGATTAGGAGTAATTTCGTTAGCAGCTGAGCCCGTTCCATTGTATTGTGACAATAACGGGGCTATAGCGCAGGCTAAGGAACCGCGGTCTCATCAATGATCCAAGCATGTTCTTCGACGTTTCCATATGATTCGTGAGATTATACATCGTGGCGATGTAAAGGTCGAGAAGGTCACATCAGATGACAACATGGCAGATCCGCTGACGAAAGCTATTCCTCAGCAAAAGTTTGAGCGACATGTACATAGTTCAGGTATTAGATGCTTGAGTGACTCGCTATAGGCTAAGTTGGAGATTGTTGGACAGTTATGACCCATAGCGTCACTCTTTGTAAAAGACATTGTGTTTTTGTACAAAATTAACTATGTAGTAATGAAATTATCTTTTACCGTTTTGTATTTATTTACTTTGATATATAAATGGTAGAAGTACTAATGATTAGTTGCGGATAGAGATGATATGCGACTGTATCAATCCATAAAAGTTTAATCATTAAATATCCCTAGTCGTAGTATTATCAAGATTAGACATTGATAATACAGAATAAAATAGTATTGCACTTGTGTGCCTTATGAGGGCATAACGGCATAGTTCTCATATATTTAAGGATTTGATATTTATGCAAGTTCGATAGGAGGTTGTGTTTTACCGATGGTACGGAAAAACAGCTTCGCTCTGGATAGGCCCCGCGGAATCCCATTGGTAGTATGTATATGTGTCTATGGGAGTCCGCTTCAGGGTAGGTGTATTTGGTCTTAACCTGAGACTTGCATCGCTAGTACTTGCGACAATCGATACACTTTGGTTTTGGTCGTCTAGGACTTTAACAGGTTCTGCGTACGCCTCTTTTGGTTTATTGAAAATCATAGTGTATTGGATGTGATGTCAAGACAAAAGTATCACTTTAGACATATGGAAATGATGATCACGCAGGGATTCGGAACTGGTTCTCTATTGTGTTGCAACCATCGGGATAATATGATAAGGTCAGGATAATCCGATTCAAATAGACTAGTTACTTGATATCCGATATGTGCTTCGTACGGGGCAGACACTATTCCCACCTCAGGTCTTGCACGTGACATCCGATACTGGATCGCAATATGCAATACTACGGTATACTACGCCTGATATAGATCGTATATTCTATTAAGAATATTTCTAGAGAATTGGGTAGGCATGGCGCTTTGCTAGAAGCCAACCTTGTCTCGTAAATCGGTAAAAATGTAGTATGAGGTACGTACTTGTTCGGATAGTCCGACGACCGGATTTACTGTCAATATATCCAGGGATCTCTTGGGTCGCTTCCTAAAGATTCACCGATGACGTATGATTCGAACTTAATTAATCTGGGATTAATTACGGAGAGACTTTATCTTGGATAAAGTACTATTTGAAGAGAGAGAAAGATTAATTTGGAATTAATCGTTAAAATAATATATTCGATATATTATTCAAAATTAGATTTCGACGCGCAATTAAAATTAGATTTTAATTCGAGCAAACTAGTTAATTTAGAGTTAATTCGTTAGCGACGTGAATAGTAATTTTGCTAGGCATAATTATTTAATTAAATTTGATTTAATTACGTCGCGACGGAAGTTCGTTAATTCAGAATTAGCGAACCCGAGCACGGGAGTGTTTGCGGGCTCCACGCGCATTCGGAATCGAGTGGGGCCCATATGTCTTATTAAGTGTCACTTCACATGTCACTTTAAGTTATTTTTTAGTTGATGTGTTTATGTGAAGTAGTTGGTGACTTGTTTGAGACTCCAAAATCAAAGTGATGGCTTGAGTGACTTAATACCAAATATTTGGTATTAGATATAAATTTATTTTTGAAAATCAAATGCAAGCCTTATCATTCCTCTCTCATTGCCGAATTTCAAAGAAGCAATACGCTCCCATTTTCTTTCATTTTGCCGTGAGCTTCATTGAAGGAAATACAAAGAATTTTGTTGCAAAATTCTTTAATAGAGCTAGCACTCATCAAGAATCATATCAAGGTATTAGGGAAACCCATTCAAGAGCTTGGAAACAATTAAAAGCTTGGAGCTTGGACACCATTTCTTGAACCACTCCTTGGCCGAATCTTGAAGAAATTTGTGGGCTTTTGACGCATCCAAAATTCGATCAATGTAAGTGTGTTTCCACCACTGTTCATTGTTATTCATTCATCATTTTATGCTTATCTTGATCTTGGGACTAAACCTAGAATCCCAATATTTAACACGTAAAAATACAATAGGACATGGCAATAAAATACAAATGAATGCCCTTCCAGCACACCAACATCCAACAGTGAACAAAAGTGCAACACAAAATCTTTCTCATGAGTCATGACCACCATAATCAGGCCTGCAAAAGATGAAAATTTCTATCAATATTTTGATGATAATAGCAATAAATAATGTATTAAAAAATATTAGTATCATTATTATTTTTAAACTATCATATCCCAATTTTTTTACAGGTTTCAAAATGAACACTAGCTTGGGATTGTAAACATCCCAGATGGCAGATATGTTGGACAATTATGACCCATAGCATCACTATTTGTAAAGAACATGGTTTTGTTGTACAAATTAACTGTGTGACAAAGGAAACTACTCTTTTATCATTTGTAATTAGATTACTTGAATATATAAATGATAAAAGTCCTTATGATTAGTTCCGGATTATAACATATGAGACAATATCAATACACTAAGGTTTAATCATTAAATATCCCTAGTCGTAGTATTAGCGAGACTGGACATCTATAATGCGGAATAGACTAGTATTGCACTTGTGCGCGTTGTGGGAGCATAACGACATAGTTCTCATATATTTAAGTATTGGATACTTATGCAAGTGTGATAGGAGGTTGTGTTTACCGATGGTACGGAAACAGCTTCGCTCTGGATAGACCCCATGGAATCCCATTGGTTGTATGACAATATGTCTATGGGAATCCGATCAGAGTAGGTGTATTTGGTTTTAACCTGAGACTTGCATCGTTAATACTTGCGACAATCATTACGCATTAGTTTTGGTCATCCGGGACTTTAATAGGTTCTGTGTATGCCTCTTCTGGGCTTATTGAAATCGTAGAGTATTGGATGTGATGTCAAGATGGAAGTATCACTTCAGTAATATGAAGATGATGATCACGCGGGGATACACAACTGGTACTATAATATGTTGCAACCATCGGGATAATATGACAACGTCATGATTATCCTATTAAAGAGTCTAGTTGATTGTGATCCGATATATACTTGGTACGGGACAGACACTATTCCAGCCCCAGGCCTTATATGTGACATCCGATACTGGATCGCAATACGCAATACTACGTATACTACCCCTGGAAAAAGATTATATATTTCTTAAAGAATATTTCTAGAGAATTGGGTTGGCACGGTGCTTTGCTATAAGCCAACCATGTCTTGTAAATCGGTTAGCACATAGTACGAGATACGCACTTAATCGGATAGTCCGATAATCGAATTTACTACCAACATATCCAGAGGTCTCTGGGTCGCTTCCCAAAGATTCACCGATGATAGTTGATTTAAATTAGAATTAATCTGGGATTAATTAAGAGAGAGAAAATTAATCTGAGATTAATTGATGCATTATTTAATATGGGATTAAATGTGTTCGGAGAGAGAGAGAGAGCGCGATTAATTTGGAATTAATATGTAAAATAAATTTAATAGTTAAATTTAATTTTTCTATTTAATTTATTGATATTGGCTAAAATTAATATATCGGATATATTAATTGGAATTAGATTTCAACACGAAATTAAAGTCGGACTTTAATACATGCGAATGGATTAATTTAGATAATTAATTTGTAAACGGCATTCGTAATAAATTTACGAGGCGTCGTTATTTAATTAAATTAGATTTAATTATTTAGCGACGAAAATTTGTTTAATCGGATTGAACGGATCCAAGCCGCGGTAAACATTCATAGAAAACATTTGAATCTTGAATTCAAAATATGGGGCCCACTTCACATGTGGTAGTTGGGAGAGTGGTTGGCATTTATGCTAAACCACCAACTTTCCCAACCACCTTAGAATGGTTTTGGTGAAACCATTTACCCAACCACCTTGTTTAATTGAAAAGGGTAAATTTGTTTTCACCAAAAGCCTTCTCTCTCTCATATTGGTAACATAACTCACAAAATCAAAAACCCTAGAACACTTTGGGCATGAGCTTCATCATTTTCTTCTCTTTGATTTTGTGGCAAAATCATTCAAAGCTAGCACTTCAAAGATCAACAAAGGTGATAGGGAAACAACTCAAAGCTTGGAATCAACATTGAAAGGTTGGATCTTACAGATCACTTCTCAAAAATTTTAAATTCCAATCCGTTCATTGTAAGTATATTCTGCAACTTATAATGATCTTTATCACACACTTTCATGTTTATTAGATCCTTGGCATATTTTAGGAACACTAACAAGATATGGCGAACTTAAAAACTAATATCAGTAATAAGTGAGCAAAGACGTTCTGGAAATGAATAAATTACTGGAGAAGGGAAATAAAACTACTGCAAACACTTTAACATGATCATAAAGCTCATTTCTTTGGATACTATAAAAACATATTGAGCTTGCCATTAACAAAGAATGTGAAAGCTGGGAAATAATTTAATAAAATATTGTTCAAAATTTTCTCTTATGTTTCCTTGTTTCTGTTAATTGTACATCAATAGAATCTGATTCCGACCCACTACTGTTTGGTGAGCTTTCAAACCCACTCATCTACAATGAAAATAAAATAGACAATTAGACATATTTGTACAATGTTGTTTAAATATATTAAATGAATAGATGTAATGTGTTGTATAAAATTGTAAGAAACTTAATTAACAGGAATGTTGATGTTTAAATACTTGCAAAGCGTGGAAACTCTACAAACCCATAAAAGAAAGCAGATTTAGTAAAAGATCACAAACCTGAAATGCCAAATAACTCAGGTTTATAGTAAATTTAGTCATTTAGATAAACCTGTTTTCAAATTATTCTTTATGTATCCAACTGATTCTCTCTAGAGTGCTTATATGTACCAGTAATTTTTTACTAGCACAAGCACAAATAAATAAGGCAAAATTGATTTCATCCACATGATGGAAATATAGTCTAAGAAATACCAAACCAGCATGTACCACAATAATTTATTAACATGTAAATAACAATATAACATTAAACAAAAAAAATGAGTACAAGCAATAAATATATTTACAAGAGAACCAGAAACATTAAAGGAAATTCCACTGCATCAGAATAACCGGACTGAGTAAAGAACACCAGAGATTGATCAATGATAGATACGCTTAAATTTCCTAGAATAATTATTAGCATTATAATAGCATAAAAGAATAATTAGAGTAAGTGTATACGATACTTCACTGGATCAAAGCCTATATACCATGTTCATTTCAAAGGCAATGTTCATCAATTCACTCATACAAAATTGATTGTTCACCGTATTTTAACACTTCCCTCACTACCACCACCACCTTCACCAACCTCACACAAGTAACTGAAGGCATGCGTAAACTTTCATCAAATCCAAACAGCCAAATGTATTATACTTAGTCAAACAGTTTGAACAAAATGGGAAAATCGAACAAAATCGGATTTGAGTAGTAGACAGTGAACAAACGAACAAATCAGATGTGTAAACAAAATCAGTCAAACAGTAAACAACTTGAAATGAAGAAAAATCAAATCGGCAAACAATTTGACAGTAAACAATTTGACAGTAAATACTAAACAAGAAAATGAAGAAAGGAACTTTCTTTCTTCGATTTCCCCTTTGAATGGCTTTAAACTTTGATGAATGGAGATGAAACAAGAAAATCAGAGCGATGATGAATGATTCTCAGATTTTTTGTCTCTCGGCGCCGGCGGTGAATTGAAATGAAGACTAAACAGTGGACTGAAGACTAAAGTGAAGACCGAAATGAACCCCAAGACTGAAGTGAAGTGAAAACCGAAGAAATGAACCCTAATTAGTAATTAACTTAGGTATAATATGCAAAACGATGTCGTTTAAGATACTTCAAAATGATGTCGTTTTACATATTAATTAAATTTAAAAAAATGAGCGGATCGGATCGGATCGAATTTTATCTGGTCCGATCCGGAATCCGTCAAACTACTGCAACTCTATTTGATCGAACTAAATAATCAGATCCGATCTGATTCGGTCCGATCAAATCGGATCAAATCGAATTGGATCTGATTTGATCCGATCCGATGCCCACCCCTAAAATCGGCTGGTCACACTGACGCGAAACTGATGTCAGGTCTAGTACATAACATAGCATACATTATACTTCCAATACAAGAAGCATATGGCAAGTTAGATATCCTAACTCTCTCTTCCTCAGTTTGAGGTGTCATTTTCTTTGAAAGATGTATGTCGTATTGGAAAGGTACATTTGCTGCCTTGCAGTTGGTAAAACTGTACATTTCTAACATCTTATTTATGTACGTCGATTGTGACAATCCTATAAGCTTCCTAATTCAAACTCGGTAGAGCCTTATACCTAGTATATAGGAAGCTTCACCCATATCTTTTATGGAAATGTTATTGCAAAGGTAGGCTTTCACACTTTGCATCATCCCTAAATCATTTCCTATGATAAGGATGTCATCTACATGCAAGACTATGAAAACTATCATTCTCTCACTAAGTTTCTTATAAACACATGATTTTTCCTCATTTTTTATGAATCCCGATAATCTAATTACCTCATCAAAATGATGATTCCAGCTTTAGGATGCCTATTTAAGTCTATAAATAGACTTTTGGAGCTTACAAACCAAGTTTGAAGTCTCACTAGATACGAAACCCTTTGCTTGTTCTAAAAGAATCCTAATAGATTTTAGCATGGCTACTGGTGAAAACGTTTCCTTATAGTCAATCCCAGGATGTTGAGTGTAACCTTTCACTACCAGTCGGGCCTTAAAGGTTTCCATCTTTCCATCGGGACCTCACTTCCTTTTGTAAACTATTTACAACTGATAGGTTTAACTCTTTTAGGAAGTTCAACTAAGTCCCAGACTTGATTGGCATACATTGAATCCATTTAGGATTTCATGGCTTCCTCTCATTTTCCCATATCGATATCCAATATCGCTTCTTTATACGTAGTCGGATCTATTTCCTCCAAGAGAATAACATCAAGGCTCACATCATATGTTAAAAATAATCTGTCAAGATGCCTTGATATTCTATTCGACTTATGTAGTACCTGTATTATAGATCCTTCATCTAATTGGATCTCTGGTTCCATCTCAGGTTCCTTACTGTTAGGATCAAACTAATCAAATTTAATCTCTCTATAATTCCCACTTTCTCTCAAAAATTACTTTTCAAGAAAAGTTGCAAATCGAACAATAAATACATTTCGTTGCTCGAAATCGTAGAATTTGATATCCCATGGAATTATCAGGATATCCAAAGAACCTACATTTATACCTTTTGGGTGATAGTTTATCCCGATGCACAATTCTAACGTATGCACAACCCCAAATATTTAAATGCCTAAGACTTGGATTTCTACTGAACCATATCTGATAGGGAGTCATAGAAGCAGCTTTCGATGGAACCCTATTAAGTATGTAGGCAACAGTTAGTAAGGCATAACTCAAAGGTAATAAGAAAGATTTGTATAGATTATCATGGATCGCACCATATCCAATAAAGTACGATTTCTTTGTTCAGACACACCATTGTGTAGAGTTGTTCCTGGTGGGCTATATTGGGCAAGAATTTCATTCTCCCTTAAATAATTTCTGAATTCTTCATTCATGTATTCACTGTTTCGATATGATCTAAGATATTTGATGAATTTACTGGTTTGTTTTTCTACTTCATTTCGGAATATTTTGAACTTGTCAAATATTTCCGACTTATGTTTCATCAGTTACACATATCCATATCTAGACTTATCATCTGTGAAAGTCACAAAGTATGTTAAACCATCATAAGTGGCATGATTTAATGGACCACACATATCGTTGTGTATTAGTTTCAATAAATCTCCAGCACGGTATCAAATACCTTGAAATGGGGCCTTGTTATCTTTCCTTGGATACATGACTCACAAATCGGATAAGGATCTAAGGTAAGATTTTCAATCAAGCCATCCTTTACCAATTTGGATAGATGTCTAACACCTATACGACCCAATTTCATATGCCATAATTCAGTATTATGTATTCAGACTTCCTACTTGATTTTTCTCTATATTAAAAACATCTATATATGTTTCCAAAATATAATGACCGTTTGATAAAAAAACATTCACATTTCAATAAATTTTCTTTATCATACAAACATAAAGTTTCATCTTTAATGTTTATTTTATATCCCTCTTTATCTAATATTAGTAGTGATATTATTTGTCTGATAATTGAGGGACATAATAGCAGTCATGCAAATCTAATTTACATCCATTTGGGAGATCTAGAATAATTGTTCTTATGGCCTTGCCATCCAATGTCTCGCCATTGCCAACTCTAAGCTGGATCTCTCATTTATCCAGCCTTCTTTTACCCCTCATTTCCTGCAGGGAATTGCAAATATGAGTAGGACTGCCAGTGTCTAACACCCATCCATTATTTGTTTTTAAAGCTAATGAAATGTCAATAATTAGAAAAATACAAAGCGTTCCTTAGGGTCCTGCTTTTCCTTTTAGCTCTGGACTGTCCTACTTCCAGTGTCCAAAATTTTTACATTGTAGACATTGATCACGAGCTACTTTCGATTTTGCGTCTTTGCGCTTCTTGGAGTTCTTCTTTGATATCTTATTCTTCCCCATTTTGATTTTCTTTGAATTTCCAAAGTTTTTTAAGAGCCAGCTCCACCATAGAGATACAGTGTGGGATTGGATTTCTTCAAATCTTGCTCCATCATGCGCAGCATGTTATTAAGTTCTTTGTATGTGGCTTGCAACAAATGCATATGGAAATTTAAGACATAGCCAGCATAAGAACCAGGTAAAGAAAACATAATCAAATTACGGCCCAACCATTCATCAAACACAATGCCCTGTCGTTCCAGATATCGAATCTGGTCGATCATGTTCAAAACATGAGTGCTGACAGCTCCTTCCTCCTTGAGTTTAGCATGGAATAATTCCTTATACCTTCGATAAAGTTTCATCTCTTGTTTTGCTTCAAATAACTCATTTAACATTTTCGGTCTAGTCAGCTGCCATGTCATCTTTTTCAATTCAGTTAGCATCTACGCATCTGACACGTCAACATTCCTGGTAAATTTCATTGAGCCCCCTAAAGTCTCTGAAATTTATAATTTGAAGCTACAAGTTTTAGAAATTTCTAAATCCACCCATGTGTCAGACTTGGACCAACGAATAGTCAAATCCATAATTTTCGACCATTTCGGACGTAACAATGACCTTTGATTTATGAAAATTAGTCTCGATTTTATTATATTTTCATTTTAAAAATTAAGCTTAAAATGGAAATGGAAGATTCACATTTTGGTGCAATTATTAAGCTGACAGAAACCAATTATTCTCTCTCTAGAGACCTCGAATGATAGATTATTTATGCTGTAAAGATCTCTATGATGTGATCGAGAAAGAGTGAGTGAAACCAGATTCTGTTAAAAAGAGTGATTGTAACAAACTCAACAACAGAACTCTAAGTCAGATTAGGAAGTGGATTGGCCACAACGTCTTCCACCACGTAGCATAAGATACAGATACTTACAAAGTATGGATGAAGTTGGAAGGCATGTACTAGGCAAAAACATCTTGGAATAAAGCCTTAATAATGAGGCTTTTAATGAACTTGAAGTTAAGGAGTGGAACCTCAATGGAAGAGCAATTCAATGAGTTCCAAAGCCTAGTGAGCCAGTTGTCTGCAGTAGACATGCAATTATGAGATGAAGTACAAGCCCTCCTACTACTCAGTTCTCTTCTGGATAGTTGGGAGACATTGGTGGTTACTCTCAGCAATTCGGCTCCATGAGGTAAACTTACCATGCCTATGGTAAAAGATGTCCTGTCAAATAAGGAGGCAAGAACAAAAGACGTGGACACAAATCAGATACAAGCCCTCGCCACGGGGATCGAGGAAGACAACGAGATAAAAAAATGAGGTAGAGGGAGAGGTCAAAGTAAAAGTAGAGCCAAATCCATAGATAGAATAAAGCTTACTTACAAGTACTACTATTGTAGCATAGAAGGCCACTTAAAGAAAAATTACCAAAAGCTACAACGAGTTAGTAGTTGTCTCAAGAGATGTAGCCATCTGCTCTACCTAAGAAAATACATGTCTTCACACCGCAACTCAAGATGTTGAGTGGCTGGTAGATACTATAGTATCTTACTACGCCACCCCCCACAAGGATTTCTTCAAAACATACAAAGCATGAGACTTTGGTGCAGTGAAGATGGGAAATACCAATTCCTCTCATATAGTGAGAATTTGTGATATTCAGATGTGAAAAAATACAGGGTGTAAAATAACCTTGAAGGATATTGGACATATTCCAGAATTACGGATCAATCTACTCTTAGGGGTAACCCTTAACAAATAGGGCTACGCTAGCCAAAACATGGAGAATGATAAAAGGTGTCATGGTCATAGCCCAAATACATATATGCAGCACTTTATACAAGACTCATGTGAAGATGTGTGTAGAAAGCCTCAATATAGTCGAACGGGAGGCTTCTCAAAACTATGGAACCAAAGAGTGATCTATATTGGGTTTCTAGGTTAGTCCCAAGATCATATTAAGTATAGAAATGAATGAAGACACATAAGAAGTATGAAGGAATCATACTAACAAAGATCGGCTTTGGATGTGAAGAATCAACAAAAAAGTTTCTTCAAGAAGCTCCAAGGTTCGGCCAAGGGACTTTGTTGATGAAGATGATGAAGCTCTAAGCTTTAAAGGATTCCAAGCTCTTAGTTCGGTCCCTATCACCCTATATGGATTCTCAAATGTGCTAGCAAGATGGAAGAAAGAAAATGAATTTTCGTCCTTGGAGAGAAGGCTCACGGCAAAGCAAGAGAGAGAGAGAGATATTTTGGTTTTTTTTAACTTTTTATTTTCTCAAAACAATTACTAAAATCTTTTACCAATAATTGGTATATACTTCCAAAGTCAAAACCCAAATTTTTGGCTCCAAAATGGCATTAAATGCCCACACCTAACTCCATCATGAATAGTGACTTCATATCACACACCAAAAAGGTGACAAGACATCTATCACTAAAGTGACAAGTGAAGTGACTCGTGATGTGACTTGTGGGCCCCACTTGATTCAAAATACGAGTGGGCCAGCAAACACTTCCGGGCTCGGTTTCGCTAATTCCGAATTAACGAACTTCTGTCGCGACATAATTAAATAATTATGCCTAGCAAAATTACTATTCACGTCACTAACGAATTAATTCTAAATTAACTCGTTTGCCCGAATTAAAATCTAATTTTAATTCCGCGTCGAAATCCAATTTCGTTTAAAATATCGAATATATTATTTTGTCAATTAATTCCAAATTAATCTTTCTCTCTCTTTAAATAGTACTTTATCCAAGATAAAGTCTCTCCGTAATTAATCCCAGATTAATTATGCTCGAATCATACGTCATCGGTGAATCTTCGGGAAGCGGCCCAAGAGATCCCTGGATATGTTGGCAGTAAATCCGGTCGTCGGACTATCCGAACACGTACATACCTCGTACTATATTTTTACCGATTCACAATACAAGGTTGGCTTCTAGTAAACCGCCATGCCTACCCAATTCTCCAGAAATATTCTTAATGAAATATACGATCTATAACATGCGTAGTTGTAGGCACTGCATTTTTGCATATAAGTCCCGATGATGAGTCTCGTATGAAGACACTACCTCTTTGATTGTGAAAACCATGGGAAACGGACGTCGGAAGGGTAAAGTTGGAAATTAGCATTTGGTCAGATTTAACTCGCTTGTTTCCCTTCGGGTTCGCTTGTTGGACCTCTATTTTAAAACACACCAAACCCATTTAAAACACATCTCACAAATTAAATAATTAAAGTATTTAAAATACTTAAAACAAATTAAATTAAACTTAAATTAAATTAAATTAAATTACATTCACAAATTAAATCACCTTCCTAAATTAAATTAAATCTCTTTCCTAAAATACATAAATCACTTCCCCAAATTAAAAGATTTACTTATCACATACTAAATTAAAAGATATCCCCAATTAATACACAAATCATATTCCTTCTCCAACAAGGTAAAACCCATCCCTTGGCTTATAAAAAGAACCATTCACCCATCTTACCAAACCCTAGCAGAGACTCGAAAAAATAAAATGGAAAGAAAACACCACTGTTCTCACGCACTTGCCATCACCACCAAAAAACCTTAGATTGCCGCACCCTTCACCCTCTCTCCTCTCTCTTCCTCACAAAATAAACCCTGAAACCGTGAAGAAAATAAACCCTCATCATCTCTTTTCCCTGGACAAACACACGGTAAACATAAAAAATATTAAGCCCTAGACGTCCATCTTCTCTCACCACAACAGCCCTCCAAACGTGAGCCAACAAACAACAGCCACATAACCTCCACTACCACTGACCAGTGAACCAGCCCTCTATTCACACGCCACTGCTCCTAAAACACCCCTTCACTCATGAACCTCACGCACCCAGCAACAATAACTGACAATCTTTTCTTTTCACGGTTCACAAGCCCCCTGACCACGTCACAAACCCTCACGCTAAAGCTTCATTGCAACGCCCCACATGAAGCCCATGCACACGTAAAAGTAACCTCCAAAAACTACCTTCATTCACGTACACAGCAACCCACGCCACCGGCCCCTCACTACCCTCACAATTCATTGCCATTCACAGTCTGCCATAAAGCCTTCACGCAATTAACCTACTGCCTCACGTAAACTGCCAAGACCTCCCACACCTGCCTCCCCCTCACGCCTAGTCATATAGCCTTCAAACGCAACACTCATAAGTAACAAGCCCCTGTCTGCGCCACTCTCAACCTTTGACTCAACTAAACACTGCCAAGCAACCTTAACGCACACTGCACCCAAAAACTGTCCCGAAAAAGTTCCCAAATCGCACCAAAAACTCCCCTTAAACTGCCGTAAAACCTCCCTGAAATAAGCCTTAAACTGCCACATATTCCCCCCTTAAACTGCCGCAGAACAGTCCCAAAACCTGCCAGTAAATCACGCCCAAATATACCCTTAAAACTTTCCAGAAAATACCTTAAAACTGCACAACGAACTGCCCAATTTATAGCCTTGAAACCGCACAAAACAGTAGCCCAATACCCCTCCAAACACCCCAAAACAGTCCCCTAAATTACCAAAAGACAGTGACCAGAAAATACAATGAAAATAGCAGCGAAACGGAGTGAAAACAGTAGCCCAAACAGCGAAACAGTGAGGAAAAATGTTGGATTAGTGAACCAGAAAAGTTGTGGAACATCAACCCTTCCCACGGTAGTGTAACGCGCTTTTAAGAGATGAAAAAAGAGGTTAGACCTGAGGACACCCTTGTATTTATTATCTTTCATTTATCTTTATTTATTTTAATATATTATCGCATGAGAGTCGTTTATTGAGGCATAATGTGAATTCCGGATGAAAGGAATGCATGTTTTCTTTTGTGGTATATCGGATGGAAACTCGGACGTAAATTCCGTAGCCGAATCCGAATGGACGGTATTGCGTTTTGCACTCGGGATACATAGCCACGTACCACTTGAGAGACATGTATCTCGTCTCATCCAAATTTGTAGTTGAGCATGTTATAGTTCGTAGGTTGTTTATTGTGCCCTTGAAGACATTTTCGCCCATGATAATGTCTCAGACATTTCCCTTTCCCGTCATCTTAATTACGATAGTCCAACTATCTAATCAACGAAATTTGGGTACAGTCCAATTGTTACAAGAAAAATAATATTATATTAGTCCAACTAATAAAATAATTTTGATGAAATAATTTGAATACGCGTAAAGCTAAGTATCTGAACGAAATTACAAATCAATACTAGCCTCCCACTATTTTTCGGCGAGCCTCTAACCCTCTGTCGAGTACTCAGGAAACCCAGTTTCCTAGTGGGCTAGGATCCCGTTAAATAACACACAACCTTGACTTTGGCCAACAAGCTGTATGATATTTAACTAGGTAGATCTCGAAGATCAATTGGATCTCATCCAATTCCTAGATCCGGTAGGTGGACATCCAAGTCTGAAACATATATATAATATATATGCCAATATATCCAATATATTTGCCTAACCTTTTTCCTCCGAATCAACAAAGCCTTAGGTTTGGCACAATAAGCTTAATGATTCCAGTTAAGCGGGACCCATTGACATGGAAATCTTCGTAATCAATGTCGATGGACAAGAAGTGATCTTGACTTTGGCCAACAAACCAATGCCAACTTTGGATCTTGAGTAAGAATCACTCAACGGAAGGAAAAACGCTTAATATGTTTTGAGGGTTTTTCGCGTAATTAGCAACCAATTAATTATCTTTGTTAAGGTCTCATCATACACCCGTAAGCATGCATTCTAAAATCATAATAAGGCGTGAAAAGTAAATTAATAACGATATACAGATGGATATTTAACAGATTCTTCCTAAAACAAATCACTCTATTTCCTCTCCCCGGCTAGCACTATTATACTTCTACCCAATTACATAATACAATAAGAGAAACCTCATTAACATTTAGGGGAATTAGGTGAGAAGAGAATACAAAGAATCAATTAGAGATAAGGCTGGACACGCAGGTCCAATTTAATAAATTCTAAATTTACAATAATTTCCAAAATTACCCTTTCCCTCTAATATCCATCTGATATACGCTATTCATTTATCACATCCATGTATTAATTCAAGCATGTTATTCAATCAATCTAATCAAATTAATTAATCTTTGAATATTAGTGATCATCCAGTTCAAACAATGATTTGATTTACGCGAGTCCAACTCGTTTGGAATAAGTACTCAAAATATGAATTCTTGAATTAAATCAAACTACTTAATTAAATCCAATTTAATACGTTTTCAATGCTAATTCAATTTTTAATTCTATATTAAAAGACTACACTTTTTAATGCGCTTTAATGACTTAGATTCCAAATCTAATCTTAATGGGTCTCAAAGCCTAATTAACATCCAATGTTCTTTAATTAAAGTCCAATGGGCTTTCAATTGATTTCATAAGGCATGGACTTTGGTCATTATGGGTCAAACCCAAATACCAAGGCCCAAGCTAAGGAATCACCCTTATATGCCAAGAAACCAATTTAGGCCCATTAGGCCAAATTAAAGTTTTAAAGCCCATTTGTCATATTTTGAATTAATGGAATGATTTAGGCCCAATATGCATCCAATCCAATTAGCCTAAATCAAATTGGCCCAACCAAGCCCATTATGCCAAATACAACAATTTCAAGCCCAATTCTAAATCAAGCCCAATTAATCAAATTTTAATATTCCAAATTTTATAATTCAATTAACCAAAATGTTAAGTCCTAATTAATCTTTTAAATCAATATTTCCAAAATACTAATCTGACCATTAATCATGCTTTAATTTGTTCCATTCATGTCCAATATTTTTCAAACAAAAATCAAGTCATTACATGCTTCATCACTCTCGGCATTGAAGGGATTTTTGTGTCCGATTTCGTTTTTAATCCAATCGAATTACAAATCAACATTTCCAATTGTTCCAAGTCATCCAATGTTCAAGGAAACAAAAAATGCCATGAGTCTAGGGTATATCTCACATTCGGCCAAGCCATGTTTTTGGGGAAAAGTTCATCCAATTCATTTTTCTCAAAATTGATCATTAACAACTCCAAGTTATCTATACACAAGCATGCTCAAACAAGTAATTTAGTGAAAACATGCTTAAAATCAATTTACCCAAAATTTACCCTAAGTTCATTTCATGCTCAAAATGGCTCATTGATACCATTGTTGGGTTTCTAGGTTAGTACCAAGATCATATTAAGCATAGAAATGTATGAATACACATAAGAAGTATGGCAGAATCATACTTACAAAGATCGATTTTGGATGTGAAGAATTAAGAAAAAATTTTCTTCAAGAAGCTCCAAGGTCGGCCAAGGGACTTTGTTGATGAAGATGATGAAGCTCCAAGCTTTAAAGGATTCCAAGCTCTTAGTTCGGTTCCCTATCACCTTGTATGGATTCTCAAATGTGCTAGCAAGATGGAAGAAAGAAAACGAATCTTCTTCCTTGGAGAGAAGGCTCACGGCCAAACATGAGAAAGAGAAAGATATTTTGGTTTTTTTAACTTTTTATTTTCTCAAAACAATTACTAAAATCTATTACCAAAAATTTGGTATATACTTCCAAGTCAAAACCCAAAGAAAAGAAAAGAAAAGAAAAAATGAAGTTCAAAATGAAAAGAAAAAAGAGAGACAAAGGAAGAGAAAGAAAACCATATCACATTGCGCACGGAAAAGTAATTACAGAGCATAACTGAGACATCTAGGTTGGTTTGACCCATCGATCCCAATTTTTGAAACGAAATCATTGAGTTGGCTTGCTTAAGGATCAAGCTGTGAAAGAACCTTTGCACACACACACTTTGAGTCTGTCATAGATCATTATTCAAAAACTCAGATTTGAGTTGCATTGAGTGTTTTGAATATTCTATGGTTTCATTACTGGGAATTCCTTGAGGACGATAATATGTATAACTATTGGGACTATTTCGTAGCATATAGTATGATGATATAGAAGGCCCCACCATGTGGTTCATCTTAACCAAGTGCAAACAGCGGAGAGTAGAAAGCTAAATCAAGACTGAGGGCAACCAGTCTACCACCTCGTGAATCCGGGACATAACAAGATATTGAGTCATGAGACCAAAGGAAACTTAGCAATCACCAAAGAGAATCGACAGAAAGGAACTACGAGCGGGCCCAAGGGGCGACCAAAGACTTTTGCAAGCAAGAAGCACCGAAGAGCACAAGGAAGACCTAACCTATCGGAATAGGAAACGCATTCATGCATACATGCATACACGTCATATACATGCAATCTTCGTCTTGTTTTTATTCACAGGTTTGAAAAAAGAAAAAGAGAAAGCAGCAAAAGGCCAGCCAATCAGAAACAGCAACAGCACAATGTCATAAATTTCAGAAATGAATCAGTATCAGTCTAGGGGCAAGGCCTCAGTCTGGGGGCGAGGCCCACATCAGTATCAGTTTGGGGCGAGGCCCACATCAGTATCAGTCTAGGGGCGAGGCCTCAGTCTGGGGTTGAGGCCTACATCGCGTAAGTATCAGTTTGGCGCAAGGCCCACATCAGTATTAGTTTTGGGGCGAGGCCCACATCAGTATCAACTCAGGGTTGAAGCCCACATTATCAGTAGTATCGAGAATGAATCCCAGGGTCGAGGCCCACATTATCACATCATCGAGAATGAATCCCAGGGTCGAGGCCCACATCAGTATCTTCTCAAGATCGAGGCCCACATTATCAGCAGCATCGGGAATGAATCCCAAGGTCGAGGCCTATATTGTCAAGAGATTTGGGAATGAATCCCAAGGTCGCGGCCCACATCGTCAGAATTTAGAATGAATCCAGGGAATGAATCCCATGGCCGAGACCCACGTCGTTAGAATTTGGAATGAATCCAGGGAATGAATCCCAATGGCCGAGGCCCACGTCGTCAGAATTTGGAATGATCCCAAGGCCAAGACCCACGTCTTCAAAATTTGGAATGAATCCCAGGGCCAAGGCCCATGTCGTTAGAATTTGGAATGAATCCAAGGAATGAATCCCAGGGCCGAGGCCCACATCGTTAGAATTTGGAATGAATCCTAGGGCCGAGGCCCATATCGTCAGAATTTGGAATGAATCCAGGGAATGAAACTAGGGCTGAGGCCTATGTCGTCAGAATTTGGAATGAATCCCAAGGCCGAGGCCCACGTCATCAGAATTTGGAATGAATCTAGGGAATGAATCCCAAGGCCGAGGCCCACGTCGTCAGAATTTGGAATGAATCCCAAGGCCGAGGCCCACGTCATCAGAATTTGGAATGAATCCAGGGAATGAATCCCAAGGCCGAGGCCCACGTCGTCAGAATTTGGAATGAATCCAGGGAATGAATTCCAGGGCCGAGGCCTATGTCGTCAGAATTTGGAATGAATCCCAGGGCCGAGGCCCACATCGTCAGAATTTGGAATGAATTCAGAGAATGAATCCCAAGGCCGAGGCCCACATCGTCGGAATTTGGAATGAATCTAGAGAATAAATCCCAGGGCCGAGGCCCACGTCGTCAGAATTTGGAATGAATTCAGGGAATGAATCCCAAGGCCGAGGCCCACGTCATCAGAATTTGGAATGAATCCATGTAATGAATCCCAAAGTAGAGGCCCACCTCAGCATCAGTTTAGGGCGATGCCCACATCAGCATCAGTTTGGGACGAGGCCCATATTAGCATCAGTATCAGTCCTGCCGGGTATGGCACTCTGGGGCGAGGCCCATATATTTATCAGTATCAGTCTTGCTATGTATGGCACTCTAGGGGCGAGGCCCACATCTTTATCAGTATCAGTCTTGCAGGGTATGGCACTCTGGGTGCGAGGCCCGCATCTTTATCAAAATCAGTCTTGCAGGGTATGGCACTCTAGGGGCGACGCCCACATCATTATTAGAATTAGTCCTGCTAGGTATGGCACTCTGGGGGCGAGGCCCGCATCACTTCAATATCAGTTTGGAGCGAGGCTCACATCATATCAGCATCAGTTTGCGGCGAGGCCCATATCAGCATCAGTTTAAGGCGAGGCCCATATCATAATCAGTTTGGAGCGAGGCTTATATCAGTATCAGTTTGGAGTGAGGCTCATATCGATGTCAGTATGGAGCGAGGCTCATATCGGCATCATTTTGAGGGCGAGGTCCCTATTGTCAGTGATATTGGGTCGAGGTACCCAGGGTCGAGGTGCCCTTGTTGTCGGTTGTAGTTCCGGGATGCGTCCCAGGGTCGAGGGTCCACTACATCAATATTTTGAGGGCGAGGTCCCTATTATCGGCGATATTGGGTCGAGGTGCCCAGGGTCGAGGTGCCCCCGTTGTCGGTTGTAGTTCCAGGATGCGTCCAAGGGTCGAGGGCCCACTACATCAATATTTTGAGGGTGAGGTCTCTATTATCAGCGGTATTGGGATGCGTCCCATGGTCGAGGTGCTTCCATTGTCGGTTGTAGTTCTAGGATGCGTCCCAGGGTCGAGGGCCTACTACATCATCATTTTGAGGGCGAGGTCCCTATTATCAGCGGTATTGGGTCGAGGTGCCTCCGTTGTCGGTTGTAGTTCCGGGATACGTCCCAGGATCGAGGGCCCACTACATCATCATTTTGAGGGCGAGGCCCTATTGTCAGCTGTATTGGGTCGAGGTGCCCAGACTCGAGGTGCCCCCGTTGTCGGTTGTAGTTCCGGGATGCGTCCTAGGGTCGAGGGCCTACTACATCATCATTTTGAGGGCGAGGTCCATATTGTCAGCGATATTGGGTTGAGGTGCCCATGGTCAAGGTGCCCCCGTTGTCGGTTGTAGTTCCGGGATGTGTCCAAGGGTGGATGGCCCACTACATCATCACTTTTAGGATGTGTCTCAGGGTCGAGGGCCCACGCATCAGTTGTAGTTCCGGGATACGTCCCAGGGTCGAGGGCCCATTGCATCATCAGCACAGTTCGGTAATAGAGCCAACATTCGATGGTTCAGGAACGAAGCCTAGGGGTCGAGGCACCTCGCTACCATATCAACTCAATTCAAAGCAGTAGGCAAGCCGGATGGTAGCTAGCGAGCCAGGTAAGTGAAAATACATTGCACGTACTTTGATAAGATTGTCATTGTCACACACTACACAAGTCTCATCAAAGTGGGGGCGACTGTAGGCATTGTATTTTTACATATAAGTCCCGATGATGAGTCTCATATGGAGACACTACCTCTTTGATTGTGAAAGCCGCGGGAAACGGACGTCGGAAGAGCAAAGTTGGAAATTAGCATTTGGTCGGATTTAACTCGCTTGTTTCGCTTCGGGTTCGCTTGTTGTACCTCTATTTTAAAACAAACCAAACCCATTTAAAACACATCTCGCAAATTAAATAATTAAAATATTTAAAATACATGTCACAAATTAAATTAAAACAAATTAAATTAAACTTAAATTAAATTAATTTAAATTGCATTCACAAATTAAATCACCCTCCTAAATTAAATTAAATCTCTTTCCTAAAATTCATAAATCACTTCCCCAAATTAAAAGATTTACTTATCACATACTAAATTAAAAGATATCGCCAATTAATACACAAATCATATTCCTTCTCCAACAAGGTAAACCCCCTCCATTGGCCTATAAAAAGAAACATTCACCCCCTTACCAAACCCTGGCAGAGACTCACAAAAAATAAAATAGAAAGAAAACACCACTGCTCTCACGCCCTTGCTATCACCACAAAAAAACCTTAGATTGCCGCACCCTTCACCCTCTCTCCTCTCTCTTCCTCACAAAATAAACCCTGAAACCGTCAAGAAAATAAACCCTAATCTTCTCTTTTCCCTGGACAAACACACGGTAAACACAAAAAATATTAAGACCTAGACGTCCATCTTCTCTCACCACAACAGCCCTCCACACGTGAGCCAACAAACAACAGCCACATAACCTCCACTACCACTGACCAGTGAACCAGCCCTCTATTCACACGCCAATGCTCCTAAAACACCCCTTCACTCTTGAACCTCACGCACCCAGCAACCCTAACTGACCATCTCTTCTTTTCACGCTTCACAAGCCCCCTGACCACGTCACAAACCCTCACGCTAAAGCCTCATTTCAACGCCCCACATGCAGCCCATGCACACGTAAAAGTAACCTTCAAAAACTGCCCTTCTTCACGTACACAGCAAATCACGCCATCTGCCCCTCACTACCCTCACAATTCATTGCCATTCACAGCCTGCCATAAAGCCTTCACGCAATTAACCTACTGCCTCACGTAAACTTCCAAGACCTCCCACACCTGCCTCCCCCTCACGCCTAGTCACATAGCCTTCAAACACAACACTCATACGTAACAAGCCCTTGTCTGCGCCACGATCACACACTACCCAGCCTCTCTCAACCTTTGACTCAACTAAACACTGCCAAGCCACCTTAACGCACACTGCACCCAAAAACTATCCTGAAACAGTCCCCAAATCGCACCAAAAATTTCCCCTTAAACTGCCACAAAACCTCACTGAAATAAGCCTTAAACTGCCGCATATTCCCCCCTTAAACTGCCGTAGAACAGTCCCAGAACTTGCTAGTAAATCACTCCCAAATAGACCCTTAAAACTTTCCAGAAAATGCCTTAAAAATGGACAACGAACTGCCCAATTTATAGCCTTGAAACCGCACAAAATAGTAGCCCAATACCCCTCTAAACACCCCAAAACAGTCCCCTAAATTACCAAAAGACAGTGACCAGAAATACCATGAAAATAGCAGCGAAACGGAGTGAAAACAGCAGTCCAAATAGCGAAACAGTGAGGAAAAATGTTGGATAAGTGAACCAGAAAAGTTACGGAACATCAACCCTTCTGACGACAGTGTAACGCGCTTTTGAGAGACGACAAAAGAGGTTAGACCTGAGGGCACCCTTGTATTTATTATCTTTCATTTATCTTTATTTATTTTAATATATTATCACATAAGAGTCGTTTATTAAGGCATGATGTGAATTCCAGATGAAAGGAATACGTGTTTTCTTTTGTGGTATATCAGATGGAAACTCGGACGTAATTCCGTAGCCGAATCCGAATGGACGGTATTACGTTTTACACTCGGGATATAATGCCACGTACCACTTGAGAGACACGTATCTCGTCTCATCCAAATTTGTAGTTGAGCATGTTATAGTTCGTAGGTTGTTTATTTATTGTTTAAAGTATGATTTAGTTTAGTTTATTAATTAACTTTCAAAGGACGATTATGTTATTTAGGCATGTTGTTTCTTTATTCTTTATGCATGATGTTTAGTTTAGTTCATATTTATGTTTCAGTAGTTATTTGTTAATAAGATTTAATGGTTCAATATGTTCAATGTGTGAAACCTTGTTTGCCGTTAAAAGACTTACTTTCAAGGATGTAAGCTTATAATAGGATTTATTTAGCAAATGCATGTTAGATCTTAATACCCTTGTACATGATTATTGAATAGATTTGGTTGATTTATTGCACAAATTATATCATCACAAATGACATAAGTAAGGGACCATTCCGAACCCAACGGTTTGAGGTCTTCCCTTGCGAGGGGTGAGTGCGGCCTTAAATCTTTATCCCAGTTCACACCGGGTGGCGACTCCATGTTATATCTCCGGTTTAGTTCCTCCGCGGACTATTCCGTACTCCCAACTAGGCTGCGAGCCTAGAACAGCATCGTCAAGTTCTGTGTCCTACAGTAGTATACCGTAGTATAGTGTATAGCGATCAAGTATCAGATGTTCACGTGTAAGGCCTGGGGCTGGAATAATGTCTGCCTCGTACGAAGCACATATCGGAAATCAAGCAACTAGTCTCTTTGAATCGGATAATCCTGACCTTGTCATATTATCCCGATGGTTGCAAATGTTGGAAAATTATTACCCATAGCGTCACTATTTGTACAGATTATTGTGTTGTTGTACAAATTAACTATGTGACAAAGGAGATTGTACTCTAATCATTTGTGATTAGATCACCTAGAGGTATAAATGATGAGAGGTCCTTATGATTTATTCCTGGACGGAGAATGATATGAGACAGTATCAGTCCACATAGGATAAATTATTAAATATCCCTAGTCAGAGTATTATCGAGATTGGACATTGATAAATACGTAAAAGACTAGTATTACACTTGTGCGCGTTTGTGAGGACACAACGGCATAGTTCTCATATATTTGGGTATAGGATACTCATGCAAGTGTAATAGGAGGTTGTGTTTCACCGATGGTACGGGAAACAGCTTCGCTCTGGATATACCCCCTCGGAATTCCATTGGTAATATGACTATGTGTCTATGGAAGTTCGAAATCAGGGTAGGTGTATTGGGTCTTAACCTGAGACTTACATCGCTAATACTTGCGACAATCAATATACTTTTGTTGAGGTCGTCCAGGGCTTCAATCGGTTCTGTGTACGCCAATGCTGAGTATATTGAGAATCGTAGTGTGTTGGGTGTGATGTCAAGACTAAAGTATCACTCCAGTCATAGTGGAGATGATGGTCACGTAGGATACGGAACTCGTTCTCTTAAATGCTCGAGCTATAGGGATATTATGACTAGGTCATGTATATCCGATTATAGAGACTAGTTACCAGACATCTGATATATGCTTCGTAAAGGGCAGACACAATTCTAGCCCCAGGCCTTGCACGTGATCGTCCGATACTTGACAGAAATATGCAATACTTCGGTATACTACGCTTGATATATATCACATATTCCTATAAGGATATATCTGGAGAATTGGGTAGGCATGGCGTTTTGCTAGAAGCCAACCTTGTCTTGTAAATCAGTATAAATGTAGTACGAGGTACTTACGTGTTCGGATAGTTCGACGACCGTATTTACTGCCAATATATCCAGGGATCTCATGGGTCGCTTCCCGAAGATTCACCGATGATGTATGACTCGCACTTAATTAATCTGGGATTAATTAGAAGAGAGAGAAAATTAATCTAAGATTAATTACGGAGATATTTTATCGAGGATAAAATATTAATAAAAGAGAGAGAACGATTAATTTGGAATTAATCGATAAAATAATATATTCGATATATTATACGAAATTGGATTTCGACCGGGAATTAAAATTAGATTTTAATTCGGGCGAACGAATTAATTTAGAATTAATTCGTTAGCGATGTGAATAGTGATTTCGCTAGGCGTAATCGTTTAATTACGTCGTGATGGAAAAATTCGTTAATTTGGAATTAGTGAACCCGAGCCCGAGAGTGATTGCGAGTGCATTCACATTTCGAATTCAAATACGGTACGCAAGTCACATCAAGCGTCATATCATTAGTCACATCATGCGTCAAATCATTTGTCACTTTGAGTGATGTGACTTGACAACATGTCACTTTATTAAAGTGATGTGAGTTACAGTGATGTGAGTTAAAGTGAATAGTGATGTGAGTTGAAAAGCATCTTTTGCTTTTTACTTTTTGACTTTTGAATTAAAGTAGTATATATGTTTATTTAATTTACTTGGTAAATATAATAAATATATATATTAAAGCTTTTCTTTTCTCTCTCCAACCTAGGGCATACGGTTTTGGTCTTTTTTGGCGCCAAAACTTCTTCTTTCTTCTCTCTCGGCTTTGAGCCATTTTCATCTTCTTCTTCTCCATTTTTTTGGGCGTGAGAATCAAGGATGAAGACTTAGTGCTAGCACACTTTATGGGTTGATACAAAGGTGATAGGGAAGTGATTTTGTGAGCATGGAATCACTTTTGGAAGCTTGAAGCTTGGAGCTTCAATGGAGGTCTTCAATGGCCGAATCTGGAGGAGTAAGATGAAGCCAAACCGTGCAGTCCAATGCCCAAGGATGTCATTGCCGTGACCTTTGATGAAGATTGATGGCTTGTGTTCTTCGTTGCATCAAAACCGACCAATGTGAGTATGTATTCCGCCTTACTCCTTTGTGTATTCATACTTTTTCATGCTTATTTGATGGATCTTGGTACCTAACTTAACTAACAGCAACACAATAGAGAACCAGTTCTGAACCCCTGCGTGATCATCATTTCCATATAACTGAAGTGATACTTCCGTCTTGACATCACATCCAATACACTACGATTCTCAATAAACCCAGAAAAGGCATACACAGAACCTGTTAAAGTCCTGGACGACCAAAACCAAAGCGTATCGATTATCGTAAGTACTAGCGATGCAAGTCTTAGGTTAAGACCAAATACACCTACCCTGAAGCGGACTCCCATAAACACATAGACATACTACCAATGGGATTTCGCGGGGTCTATCAAGAGCGAAGCTATTTTTCGTACCATCGGTAAAACACGACCTCCTATCGCACTTGTATAAGTATCCAATACTTAAATATATGATAACTATGCCGTTATGCCCTCACAACGCGCACAAGTGCAATACTAGTCTATTCCGCATTATCGATGTCCAGTCTCGATAATACTACGACTAGGGATGTTTAATGATTAAACCTTTATGGATTGATACTGTCTCATATCATCTCAATCCGGAACTAATCATAAGGACTTCTACTATTTATATATCAAAGTAAATAAATTACAAAATGGTAAACGGAAATTTCATTATTACATAGTTAATTTTGTTCAAAAAAATACAATGTCTTTTACAAACAGTGACGCTATGAGTCATAACTGTCCAACAAATCTCCCACTTGGCCTATAGCCAGTCACTCAAGCATCTAATACCAGAACTATGTACATGTCGCTCAAATTTTTACTGAGGAATAGCTTTCGTCAGTGGATCTACAATGTTGCCATCTGATGTGACCTTTTCGACCCTCACATCGCTATGATGTATCATCTCACGTATAAGATGGAAACGTTCGAAGAACATGCTTAGACCTTTGATGAGACCGCGGTTCCTTAGCCTGCGCTATAGCCCCGTTATTGTCACAATATAATAGAACGGGCTCAGCTGCTAACGGAACTACTCCTAATCCAATTAGGAATTTTCAGATTCAAACTTCCTCTTTTGCTGCTTCAGCTGTAGCAATATACTACGCTTCTGTCGTTGAATTGGCAACAGTCTCTTGCTTAGAAGATTTCCAGCTTACTGCTCCGTTATTCAAATAAAATATGTACCCGGATTGCGACTTACAGTCGTCTTTGTCGGTTTGGAAACTTACATCAGTATACCCAGTTACCTCAAGTTCTCTATCTCCATGGATTAAGAAAGCATCCTTAGTTCATCTAAGATACTTAAGGATATTCTTAACCGTCATCCAGTGACCTTTACCTGGTCGCGTACATATCATGGCATACATGATCGATCCGACTACCGAGGCGAATGGTATCCGACTCATGTTGTCTCTCTCATCTTGAGTTTTAGGACACATGTCCTTAGATAGATAGACGCCATGTGACACTGGCAACAGTCCCCTCTTGGACTGATCCATGTTGAATCTCTTCAACACTTTATCAATGTACGTACTCCAGGAGAGTCCAAGCAGCTTTCTAGATCTATCCTGGTAGATCTTTATTCCCAGAATAAAGGCTGCTTCTCCTAGATCTTTCATGGAGAATTTCAATAAAAGCCAAGCTTTCACCGACGTTAACATGGGAATGTCATTGCCAATAAGCAATACATCATCAACATAAATGACAATAAAAGTCAGTGCTCTCCCACTAACCTTCTTATATACACAATGATCATCCTCGTTTTGAATGAAATCATATTCTTTTATGATCTCATCAAAACGTTGGTTCTAAGACCTCGATGCTTGTTTCAATCCATAAATGAATCGATTTAACTTGCAAACCTCATTTGCAAGTCTAGGCACGATAAAACCGTTAGGCTGTTGCATGTAAACATCCTCCAAAAGGTTTCTGTTAAGAAAAGCGGTTTTAACGTTCATCTGCCATATCTCGTAATCGAAATATGTAGTAATATCAAGCATTATCCGAATGAATTTAATCATGGCAATGGGTGAGAAAGTTTCATCGTAATTGATATCATGTCGTTGAGATACCCCTTCGCTGCAAGCCTAGCTTTGTACGTTTGTACATTGCCATCCATGTCGGTCTTGTTCTTGAAGACCCATTTGTAACCAATAGGCTTTACGCCTTCTGGTGCATCAACTAGTTTCCAAACTTGGTTGGTGTACATGGAATCCATTTCGGACTTCATGGCTTCTTGTCATAAAGCGGAATCGATATCTTATATCGCTTCCTCATACGTAGCTGGTTCATTATCCTCAATAAGATTAATATCTACATGAGGTGAGATCAGAAACCCATACCTCTCAGGTTGTTTCCTGACTCTCTCCGACCTACGCGGTCCTTATGTAATAAAAGATTGTGGAACAGTCTCATCCCAGATAGACTTTTTTTATTCCGTTGAGGATTCTATGCCAGGAACAGTATCACTCCGACTTTCATCGAGTTCTACTTTCCTCCCACTAACCACTGCATTTAGGAATTCCTTCTCAAGAAAAACCGCATGTAGAGCAACAAATACTTTGTTCTCTCGTGGGTGATAGAAGTAATATCTTTTGGTTTCCCTAGGATATCCTACGAATAGGCATTTATCTGATTTGGGTTCAAGTTTGGTACCTTCCAAACGTTTGACGTATGCCCAGCAACCTCAAATCTTCAAGAATGGGAAACCCGGTTTCTTTCCTATCCATATCTCATACGGAGTCTGTTGAACAGACTTTGACGGAACCTTATTCAAAATAAGAATTACACTGTTTAATGCATATCCCCATAAGGAAATAGGTAGCTCTGTGTGCTCATCATAGACCTTACCATGTCCAATAAAGTTCGGTTTCTCCGTTCGGATACACCGTTTAATTACGGTGTTCCAGGAGAAGTCCACTGTGAAAGAATACCATATTCTTTTAAGTAATCAAGAAACTCATTGCTCAAGTATTCGCCACCACGGTCTGACCGTAATGTCTTTATACTCTTGCCGGTCTGTTTTTTAACTTCGTGTTGAAACTCTTTGAATTTCTCAAAAATTTCCGACTTGTGTCTCATAAGATACACATAACCATAATGTGATGCATCATCCATAAAGGTTACGAAGTATTCGTATCCACCTCTAGCCTGGCTAGATATGGGCTCACATACGTCACTATGAATGAGGAATAAGAGTTTGGTGGCGCGTACACCTTTACCGCTAAAAGGTGACTTAGGCATTTTGCCTAATAAGTAAGATTCACAGACGTCATATGAATTAGGATCAAATCCGTCCAAGTACCCACTCTTCGAAAGTGTGGATATGCGAGTCTTGTTTATGTGTCCCAGACGACAGTGCCACATATAAGTTTCATCTTTATTACTCATTTTAAGCCTTTTGTTTGTTATATTATATGTTTGAGATTGATTTATATTCAAAATATAAAGACCATTATTTGCAACAGCAGTGTAAATTTCTACATCATTTTTATACACAAAACACCCAGTGTTCCTGATATAAAAGTATACCCACATTGGGCTAACATAGATACAGAAATAATATTCCTAGTGAAACTAGGTACATAATAACAGTCTGTAAGTTCTAGTACATGCCCCGAGGGTAGTTCTAAAACAAAAGTGCCAACGGCCAAAATGGCGACTTGTGCCCCATTTCCGACACGTAGATCAATCTCCCCTGAGACCAGTCTCCTACTAATCCGCATATCCTGCACATCACTACATATGTGAGTACCACAACCAGAATCAAAAATCTAATTTTTAAAACTAGAATTAGTCATGTTTATTTCAATAACAAACATACCTGAAGTCGGTGCCTTGCCCGCTTTAATCTCCTTCTGGAGCACCCGCTTGCCACACTGGAGGCATACATCTTGAGATTTTTCCTTAGACTTCCCAAAAGCCTTTGATGATTTGGCCTTGCCCTTTCTTTTATGCTTCTTCTTCTTCACACCTCCAGTCGCCTTGGTCCCAGCCCTCGGTGTCTGAGATGTCGAAGCAAAGTGCGTATTACGCTTATTGCCCTTGAAAAGATCCTTCTCAGCTTCCTTCAGAATTGACAACAACTCTCCAAGAGTATCATCTTGGTTCATCAGGTTATAGTTTATGATGAACCCTCTTCAAGTGTCGGGAGAGACGGCAAGATCAAATCTATGGTAGTCTCAACTTCTAAGACTATCCCCATCTGAGTTAGCTCGTCAATGTCCACTATCATCTGTGCCATATGGGACTCAACATACATGTCTCTTGACATATGTGCATGAAAGAGCTTCTTCTGCAACTCATATCTCTGCGATCTACGGTTAGATCGGTGAAAATCGTGCAACCTCGCCAACATGTTATAAGGATCCAAGTCTCTGTTCTGTCAATGGAAATACTGAGTCATAGCAGCAAGCATAATTGACTGAGCAGTAAGTTGTCATCGCTGTGAGTCTTCCAAAGCTCCAGCTCAAGTAACTGATCAAGTTTGGGTTTAGGCCCAAGAGGTGTCTGTATAGTATATAGCAGCCTCTCGGCTCCAAGGACTATCCTCATATTCATTTCCCAATCGGAAAAGTTTGTGCCTTTGAAGACATTTCCGCCCATGATAATGTCTCAGACATTTCCCTTTCTCGTCATCTTGATTACGATAGTCCAACTATCTAATCAACGAAATTGGGTACAGTCCAACTGTTACAAGAAAAATAATATTATATTAGTCCAACTAATAAAATAATTTTGACGAAATAATTTGAATACGCATAAAGCTAAGTATCTGAACGAAATTGCAAATTCAATACTAGCCTCCCACTATTTTTCGGTGAGCCTCTAACCCTCTGTCGAGTACTCAGGAAACCCAGTTTCCTAGTGGGCTAGGATCCCGTTAAATAACACACAACCTTGACTTTGGCCAACAAGATGTATGATATTTAACTAGGTAGATCTCGAAGATCAATTGGATCTCATCCAATTCCTAGATCCGGTAGGTGGACATCCAAGTCTGAAACATATATACAATATATATGCCAATATATCCAATATATTTGCCTAACCTTTTTCCTCCGAATCAACTAAGCTTTGGCTTTGGCACAATAAGCTTAATGATTCCAGTTAAGCGGGACCCATTGACATGGAAATCTTCGTAATCAATGTCGATGGACAAGAAGTGATCTTGACTTTGGCCAACAAATCACAACTTGGACAAGACACCGATGTAGAACAAAGCCTTCATGATTCAAACACATCCGCAATTGACAAAGGTCTTGACTTTGGCCAACAAACCAATGCCAACTTTGGATCTTGAGTAAGAATCACTCAACGGAAGGAAAAACGCTTAATATGTTTTGAGGGTTTTTCGCGTAATTAGCAACCAATTAATTATCTTTGTTAAGGTCTCATCATACACCCGTAAGCATGCATTCTAAAAGCATAATAAGGCGTGTAAATTAATAACGATATACAGATGGATATTTAACAGATTCTTCCTAAAACAAATCACTCTATTTCCTCTCACCGGCTAGCACTATTATACTTCTACCCAATTACATAATACAATAAGAGAAACCTCATTAACATTGAGGGGAATTAGGTGAGAAGAGAATACAAAGAATCAATTAGAGATAAGGCTGGACACGCAGGTCCAATTTAATAAATTCCAAATTTACAATAATTTCCAAAATTACCCTTTCCCTCTAATATCCATCTAATATACGCTATTCATTTATCACATCCATGTATTAATTCAAGCATGTTATTCAATCAATCTAATCAAATTAATTAATCTTTGAATATTAGTGATCATCCAGTTCAAACAATGATTTGATTTACGCGAGTCCAACTCGTTTGGAATAAGTACTCAAAATATGAATTCTTGAATTAAATCAAACTACTTAATTAAATCCAATTTAATACGTTTTCAATACTAATTCAATTTTTAATTCTAAATTAAAATACTACACTTTTTAATGCGCTTTAATGACTTAGATTCCAAATCTAATCTTAATGGGTCTCAAAGCCCAATTAACATCCAATGTTCTTTGATTAAAGTCCAATGGGCTTTCAATTGATTTCATAAGGCATGGACTTTGGTCATTATGGGTCAAACCCAAATACCAAGGCCCAAGCTAAGGAATCACCCTTATATGCCAAGAAACCAATTTAGGCCCATTAGGCCAAATTAAAGTTTTAAAGCCCATTTGTCATATTTTGAATTAATGGAATGATTTAGGTCCAATATGGATCCAATCCAATTGGCCTAAATCAACCCAAATACAACAATTTCAAGCCCAATTCTAAATCAAGCCCAATTAATCAAATTTTAATATTCCAAATTTTATAATTCAATTAACCAAAATGTTAAGTCATAATTAATCTTTTAAATCAATATTTCCAAAATACTAATCTGACCATTAATCATGCTTTAATTTGTTCCATTCATGTCCAATATTTTTCAAATAAAAATCAAGTCATTACATGTTTCATCACTCTCTCGGCATTGAAGGATTTTTTGTCCGATTTCATTTTTAATCCAATCGAATTACAAATCAACATTTCCAATTGTTCCAAGTCATCCAATGTTCAAGGAAACAAAAAATGCCATGAGTCTAGGGTATATCTCACATTCGGCCAAGCCATGTTTTTGGGGAAAAGTTCATCCAATTCATTTTTCTCAAAATTGATCATTAACAACTCCAAGTCATCCATACACAAGCATGCTCAAACAAGTAATTTAGTGAAAACATGCTTAAAATCAATTTACCCAAAATTTACCCTAAGTTCATTTCATGCACAAAATGGCTCATTGATACCATTGTTGGGTTTCTAGGTTAGTACCAAGATCATATTAAGCATAGAAATGTATAAATACACATAAGAAGTATGGCAGAATCATACTTACAAAGATCGATTTTGGATGTGAAGAATCAAGAAAAAAATTTCTTCAAGAAGCTCCAAGGTTCGGCCAAGGGACTTTGTTGATGAAGATGATGAAGCTCCAAGCTTTAAAGGATTCCAAGCTCTTAATTCGGTTCCCTATCACCTTGTATGGATTCTCAAATGTGCTAGCAAGATGGAAGAAAGAAAATGAATCTTCTTCCTTGGAGAGAAGGCTCACGGCCAAGCATGAGAGAGAGAGATATATATTTTGGTTTTTTTAACTTTTTATTTTCTCAAAACAATTACTAAAATCTATTACCAAAAATTTGGTATATACTTCCAAAGTCAAAACCCAAATTTTGGCTCCAAAATGGCATTAAATGCCTACACCTAACTCCATCATGAATAGTGACTGCATGTCACTCATCAAAAATGTGACAAGACATCTATCACTAAAGTGACTCGTGATGTGACTCGCGATGTGACTTTTGGGCCCCACTTGATTCAAAATGTGAATGGGCGCGCAAACACTTCCGGGCTCGATTTCACTAATTCCGAATTAACGAACTTCCATCGCGACGTAATTAAATAATTATGCCTAGTGAAATTACTATTCACGTCGCTAACGAATTAATTCTAAATTAACTCGTTTGCCCGAATTAAAATCTAATTTTAATTCCGCGTCGAAATCCAATTTCGTTTAAAATATCGAATATATTATTTTTTTCAATTAATTCCAAATTAATCTTTCTCTCTCTTCAAATAGTACTTTATCCAAGATAAAGTCTCTCCGTAATTAATCACAGATTAATTATGCTCGAATCATACGTCATCGGTGAATCTTCGGGAAGCGACCCAAGAGATCCCTGGATATGTTGGCAGTAAATCCGGTCGTCGGACTATCCGAACACGTACGTATCTCGTACTACATTTTTACCGATTCACAATACAAGGTTGGCTTCTAGCAAAGCGCCATGCCTACCCAATTCTCCAGAAATATTCTTAATGAAATATACGATCTATATCATGTGTAGTATACCGTAGTATTCCGTATTGCGATCCAGTATCGGATGTTCATGTGTAAGGCCTAGGGATGGAATAGTGTCTGCCCCGTACGAAATATATATCGGATATCAAGCAACTAATCTCTTTGAATTGGATAATCCTGACCTTGTCATATTATCCCGATGGTTGCAACATAATAGAGAACCAGTTCTGAATCCCTACGTGATCATCATCTCCATATGACTGAAGTGATACTTATGTCTTGACATCACATCCAATATACTACGATTCTCAATAAACCCATAAGAGGCGTATACAGAACCTGTTAAAATCCTGGACGACCAAAACCAAAGCGTATCGATTGTCGCAAGTACTAGCGATGCAAGTCTCAGGTTGAGACCAAATACACCTACCCTGAAGCGGACTTCCATAGACACATAGACATACTAACAATGGGATTCTGCGGGGTCTATCCAGAGCGAAGCTATTTTTCATACCATTGGAAAAAGACGACCTCCTATCGCACTTGCATAAGTATTCAATACTTAAATATATGAGAACTATGCCGTTATGCCCTCACAACGCGCACAAGTGCAATACTAGTCTATTCCGCATTATCGATGTCCAGTCTCGATAATACTACGACTATGGATGTTTAATGATTAAACTATGGATTGATACTATCTCATATCATCTCAATTCGAAACTAATCATAAGGACTTCTACCATTTATATATCAAAGTAAATAAATTACAAAATGGTAAAAGGCAATTTCATTATTACATAGTTAATTTTGTACAAAAAACACAATGTCTTTTACAAACAGTGACGCTATGGGTCATAACTGTCCAACAATCTAATCATTGTCTCTAAGAATGCCGCTATAGATCATTGTAATCATTGTCTATTCGGTAAGCAACATAGCATATTTTTTAATTTCTCTTCTACGACAAGATTAGAGTTGTTAAGTCTGTTACACTCTGATATTTGTGGTCCCTTAAAGGTTAATTCACTAGGTGGTGATAAATAGTTTCTGACTTTCATTGATGATACTTCTCAGAAAGTTAGGGTGTATTTCTTGAATATAAATGATAAGGTCCTGGATTATTTCAAACTCTTCCATGTTATGATAGAGTGTGAAACAAGAAAGAAACTGAAGTGTCTCCGTACAGATAATGAAGGCAGTACATTTCATAAGAGTTCGATGCCTACTGCGAAAGACACGATAATCGACATGAAATGATTATTCCACGCACCCTATAACATAACGATGTTACTGAAAGAATAACCCGCACTATTATGGAGAAAGTCAGAAACATGATCATCATGGAAAAGCTGGAAAAGCTGGCAGAGTCATTCTAAGAAGAAGTTGTTTGTGTCGCCTGCTACCTAATCAACAGATCACCATCTGTACCGTTGAATTTTGAGATTCCGGAGAAAGTGTGGCCTGGTAAGAATCCCTTCTACTCCTACCTTAGAAAATTCGGTTGTTTAGCCTTTGCACAAGTATTCAATGAGCTCAGGCAGAAGCTTGATGCAATGACTATTTCATGCATCTTCATAGGCTATAGAGCCTAGGAATTCAGATATGGGCTATGGGACTTGATGGAAAATAAGCTCATTAGAAGAAGGGATGTAGTGTTTCTTGAACATCAGATAATAGAAGACATTAAAAAGCCCAAGATTTCTTCTAATTCCAGTGCCGATAAAATTGATTCAAATCCAAACACAACCCCATCACCGACATGAGTGGCCACATATAATAATAAGGTACATGATATGTCAGAAGCATAAATAGAGGAGAAAGAAGATGGTATTGGCAGGAGGAGCCGCAACCCGCTCAATCAGAGGCTACATGATCATCCGTAGATCTGGATAATGTAGACCTCCATAAACCAATGAACCTAAAGTACGAAGATTTGAGCGAGGCCTGATTTCATTAATCAGATACTCAAGATCTGACTATATTATGCTTAATGACATGGGGGATAGAAAATTTCAAGGAAACTATATCTCATAAAGACAAAGGAAAATGATTGCACGCAATGCATGATGAAAAATAATCTCTGCAGAAGAATCATACTTATGAGATAGTCAAGCTCCCGCAAGACAAGAAGGCACTGAAGAGTAAATGGGTATTCAAGTTGAAGAAAGATGGCATTGTAACTGTGGTGAAACAAAAAGCCCGGTTAGTAGTCAAAGGATTTCTACATAAAAAGGGAATCGACTTTGATGAAAAATTTTCACTAGTTATAAGAAAATAGCTTCAATCCGAGTTGTCATAGAATTGATAGCTAGTTTGAACCTAAAGCTTGAATAAATGGATGTTAAGACGACATTTCTTCATGGTGATCTACAAGAAGAAATCTACATAGAGCAGCTAGAAGGTTTTAAAGTTTCAGGAAAACAGCACCTTATTTACAAACTGAAGAAGATCTTGTACAACATCAAGCAAGCACCAAGACAGTGGTAAAAGAAGTTTGACTCGTTCATGGTAAGTCAAGACTACAAAAAAACTGCAGCAGACCAGTGTGTGTACATTTAAAGGTTTCCGAATGGAAATTTCATTGCTATTCTATTATATATAGACAACAAGTTGATCATTGGACAAGATGCAACAAAGATCAACCAGCTTAAGAAAGAACTCTCTAAATATTTTGACATGCAAGACTTAAAACCAGCTCAACGGATTTTTGGAATGCAAATAGTTCGAGACAGACAGAACAAAAGGTTGTGGCTTTCACAGGAGAATTATATTGAACGAGTGATCAGGAGATTTGATATACAGAATGTCAAATCCATCAAAATTCTGCTACCGCACCACTTCAAACTGAATAAGAGTTTGTGCCCCACATCCAAGAAAGAGATAAAGAAAATGTCATCAATACCATATTATTCAGCACTTGGAAAACTAATGTATGATATGGTATGTACCACGCCAGATATTGCTTATGCAGTGAGTGTAGTGAGTCATTTTCTCTCTAACCCATGAAAAGAACATTGGGAGACAGTCAAATTGATTCTCAGCTACCTCAAGAGTATATAGAAGTTATGTCTGTACTACGGGGGAGCTGATTCAATCTTGAAAGGCTATACAGATTCAGATATGACAGGAGATCTTTATGATAGAAAATCTACATTAGGTTTTCTCTATACTGTTGATTGCAGATGTGTATTGTATTATCCATAAGAGAAACTGAGTATATTGCAGCAGAGAAAACAAGAAAGGAAATATTGTGGTTAAAATATTTTCTCCAAGAATTATGAATCAAGCAGACATAATATAAGATACATTGTGATAGTTAAAGTGCTATGAACCTGAGCAAGAACTCAATGTATCATTCTCGGACGAAGCATATCAATATTCGCTATCATTGGATACACGAGGTGATAGATCGACAATTGCTGAGACTAATAAAGATTCATACTGATAAGAATCCAGCAACATGTTAACAAATGTGGTTACTCAGGACAAGCTAGAGTTGTGTACAAACATAACAAGAATAGCTGTCAAATGATAATTATTTCGGATGCAGTAGAATGGGGAGAATTGTAGAATTCAACTGCATTTCATCTCCAAGAACCATCCAATGCAACTTTTGATGGAAGATTTGCATGTTGAAATTTGTGGTGAAAGCATCGAAGAAAAAATCTTCTTTATTGACTTATGAAGCGAAACTCTAAGTTTGCTTTAAGTGCATTCCTTAGGTTGTTGTAATAGTGAGCTTGAGTTTCACTATAAATAGAGAGCTCATTTGAGAGCTTATATCATCCCCAACAATTAAGATTTATGTAAAGAGTGAATTTTTTTTTTTTTTTTTTGGTAGAGTTTCAAATATTTATAAATTTGATTTTCTTTCTCATAAACACTCTTCAATGATGAGAGAATCACATCAACAACACCACCACACTTTCAAATCCCACCCAAATAAAAAATAAAAAATAAAATAAAATCCTTGAACAATTCTTATTTTGTTGTAATGCAAGCAAGAATGCAATTGGCCGAAACCAACTTTTACAACAGCATATTCGGAGCGAAAGCTGGATTTAAAGTTAAATATTTGTTTGCTGAGACGAAAGGAATTATCAATCTATTACTACAACCGTTGGATTTGAAGTAAGGCATCAATCGGTTACAAATGGTGTCCTGAAAATCGGATTTGACCGGTTTGATGAATCGACCGAATCAAGAATCGATCATGTGTTCCATCTAATTAAATATTAAAATCAGATTTTTAAAAATCAGTCAAAATCAAATTGAATCGGTTCTTAAATTCTTTTAAATCAAATTTAAAATTTTTATAATTTTTAATAAGTTAAAATTATTTATGATATCATGCAATTTTATAATTCAATCGAAATAATTCAATCGATCAAATTAATAACCTAGTGAATTTTTTAGATCACCTATTCCATAATTAATAATGTTTTTGAAACATTGGTTACAAGATTTTGAGAAAGTTCACCGACTCAATCAGAGCATTCGAAATAAATGGACGGTCAATATTAGCGCAATTTCACCGCTAAAACAATAACACGTGGCCAAGTTGTGCTAGATTCTACGGACATGGCGACCACGTGCTTTACCTCTCTCGAAGCAGCCACTTCAACGAACAATTCAACATCAAACCCTAAAAATCACTTTTTTAACGTCTTAACAACTCTCTCTTTCCCTTGCGTTTAATCATCAAAATGGCGTCGTTTAGCGAGGCACCACCCGGCGATCCAAAGACCGGAGAGAAGATCTTCAAGACTAAGTGTGCTCAGTGCCACACTGTCGAGAAAGGCGCCGGTCACAAACAAGGTCAGTTACCGTCACTTTATCTTCTCTCTGATTTGATTTGGGTTTGTTTGGATCTGATAATTTGTAGATTGATTTCAGTGTGTGGGTTCAAAATTATAGACGGTTTAGGGTTTATAAATAATAAATTTGGAATCTAGGGTTTTTACGGGTTGAGTGTAAATTGGTCTTGTAATGTTTCTTATTGTATTTAATGATTTAAGCTACCGGAATTTAGGGGTTTGATTGGGTTAGAGTGTAGATTGGTTAAAAGTTTTTTATTTTTTTTTTATTTTTTTACTTGTGTTATTTTTCTAAAATTGAATTGTGAATTGCAGGGCCAAATCTGAATGGATTGCTTGGAAGGCAATCTGGGACGACGCCTGGTTACTCATACTCTGCTGCTAACAAAAACATGGCTGTTGTTTGGGAGGAGAAGACTTTGTATGATTACTTGCTCAACCCTAAGAAGGTATGATAGCAATAACTTTGGTATAAATCTTGTCTATGAAGTTAGGATAGTTCAATGTTAGATATGATAGGAATAACTTGGGTATAAATCTTGTCTATGAAGTTAGGAGAGATCAATGTGTTCGTCAGGCATGTTAATTATATTCGATAATCCGGGTTTCATTGAAACTTGTGTAAATTTCATGAGTTTCAAGATCCTTGTTAATTTATATTAGCTTTTTCTATATGGTGGCAAAGATAAAAATGAGTTTGCACTCTTGCTTTTTCATGTTTTGGGATAATAAAACTAAAATGTAACACTATTTCTTTTTAGTGTAGACATCTCAATTATCCATCAAGTTAGGACGAGTTCAATGTTTGTTGAGCACTTTATTATGTTTGAAAATCTGGGTTTCCATCAAAGCTTGTGTAAATTTCATGAGGTTCAAGGTCCTTGTTAATTTGTTTTAGCGTTTTCTATATGATGGCGCACATATGAAATGAGTTTGCACTCTTGCTTTTTCATGTTTTGGGATAAGAAAACTAAAATGTATCATTATTTCTTTTCAAGTAGTGTAGACACCTCAGTCATCCAACAACGGTTTCTCTGTTTTAACATGTAACACTATTGGTGGGACTTGAAAGCGTTTGTTGGTGTATTAATGTTTTTTACTTGGGAGTTTCTGTGGATGTTTTATGATTCATGTAAACATGTTACAATACTTGCTGTTTCTTTTCTTATCAATTTGCTTCTGTATTTTTACTTTTTCCCTTTCTGGTTCCTGACACTTTCAATGTTTGATGCAGTACATTCCTGGAACAAAGATGGTTTTTCCTGGATTGAAGAAGCCTCAGGATCGTGCTGACCTTATCGCATATTTGAAGCAATCTACTGCATCTTAGGTACTTGCTTGTTTCTCTGTTCAAATTGTTTTGCGGGGCAGATAGAGCACTTAGTTTTTACCAGTAATTTTAGACCGTTAAGGTTCAGGCATGCTCTTTGTAATTTGTGCATTGCTTGTCATTGGTTAATTAAGAATAGGTTGCTGTCATTGGCAAACATAACATACAATTCAATTCCCTGGTTGTAATTAATTATCTTTCATGAATTTTTAGAGAGTATTTATTTGGTTGGCAAATGATTTTTCTTTTTAGTCGGATTATCCATGATAATAGTTATGGCTAACAGTCAATAACTAGTTTTTCCATAACCATTTTTGTGATGCAAGGTGTCACAAAATCAAACTGAATTATACTAAACCAAATTGAACCAAAATTTTGTTCTTTGCATGCAAGAATATTTATAAATTCCATATTGAGATTATGTTACATATCATAATAGAATTGTTATGTTCTCGTACTATTCCTCCTTTCACAAAAATTCGATATGATTAAATTAAATAAAGATAAGTATTTAATTCATATAATTTTATATAAATGTATAATTGTACATTGCATGATTCTTCAAAATTACATGATGACATCTATGAGGGATACATTAGACATTATGAATTAATATATTGTAGGGTATATTATCGTTTGATATAATCAGGTGTAATATCCAAAAATAGCTGAATTGAACCGAATTGAAAAAAAAAAAAAAAAAAAAAAAACCAAATCGAAATGTGATAAAAATCGAATGGTTCCAAACTCCCAAATCAAATAATTTGCAAACTGAATTGAAATTTGGAAGAAACTTAATCAAACCCGAAATGGTCACCCCCATATAAGACGAGAGATTACACGGTTAAAACATTATGTACGAGGCGAGATCAAAGCTTCCAAGTCATCTTCTAAAAAGATTTTAAAGACATTATACGTTTTAGGAGAAAACACATCCAATACTTGAGTTGTCACTCTTTCCTAAAATAGAAAATAAAGGGAAATAATATCAGCAGACAATGATACCTCAAGAAAAGCAGTTAATGAGTTTTTACTGATCATCCTTTACAAACTTAAACTGACGGCTCGTTACGACATGGTTCTTATAATCTCTGCTTATTCTGTTGCATGTTTGTGATTGCCTGCAGCTATGAATGTCGATCTGGAGTTATGTCGTTTGGAATGCTATTAATTAAGCCATATCATGCAATAATATTAGTACATTAATAATGGGAAAAATCCCATTTGATAGTATTTTTGAAAGGAAAAAAATAGTGGAAACAAGTAGAATAGTCTTTTAAGGGCAAAAATGTTTGAACACAACAATTTTAATTTAGACTTTTTTGTTATACAATTGCTTCGGGAATTTTTTTCTATAAAATGCCTAACAAAATAGGTTTCTCTTACTCGTTATTCATTTCTAAGACGAAATACTCCTTGAAAATAACACCAAACAGCTACTAATGGTTTCCAGATTCCCCCAAAAGAAGCCACTTCATCCTGTTAAACTAGCTAAAAATACCATATTGATGTTTCCTTCTCCATCAAAAAAAAAAAAAAAAAAAAAAACCCATTACTTAGTGTACAAGACTCCCGCTATAAGTAGGATCTGAGAAAGGTCCTAATCTATTTCCCCCACTATTTAGTGAGTAAAAAATCTAAAATACTGACTGAATAAAAAATCTAAAATACTGACTGAATTAAGGTAAATTCAGAAAACAACACAAACTATATAGAAATGAAAGCCGCTATATGTTATATCTAGTTATACATACCCCGTCTCACCATCAGAATATGTAACGTACATATATCGCTATGAATAAAATGAAAGGAAATACGGAAACGACATGAAAAACACATAAATAGGAAATAACAGCTCATGCCTTCTAGTCAAAGAAAAAAGAAAAGCCCAAGACTTGGCAATTGTCTGTCAGCATGCAGGGAATAGTCGTTGACTAATGAAATATTAAGTTTGAGACTGTGACTGCAATGGCCGACGAAGTCCTGGTATCTGCAACACAATGGATTTATTCTGGTAAATAACATAAAAAAAGGTAAAAGGAGCTCTTTCACTACTCTTCAGAAGCAAGCATGATATACCAACTCGAATAACAAGCACAAGGGGGTATAATCAAATTGTGTTATTAATCATTATAAGGAAGTTTTGGCACAACAGTAGTCCTCGATTACTGGAAAAATATAGAGCACAAGATTGGAGCAAACCCTCAACAGTGTCAGAGGAATCTAATGCGCTCAATATTCTTATATGTAGGTTCAACTGATCATTTGAGATCATTATATTTGTTGGTGATACAGGATGTTTCTAATTAGTAGCATGGAATTTGTCAATGGAGCTGAGGCAGGACCACTAGTACTACAGATAAGTTTGGTGCCTGCACAGTAGGGAACACTTAAAACTAGTCCAGTTTCTTGATAACTTGATCCCCAATAAGATAGAGTGTGTACTTTCTGAGAAAACCGGTGCTATTCTTCAATCAAGTGATGAAAAGATTCCGACTATAACGGAAAAATGACCCTCAACAACCCTACATATTGTCGTAATGATATTTTAGCTCTTGCGGTTTTAGAAATATAAGCTTTAGTTCCTATAGTTATAGAAAAAAACAAGCTTTAGTCTGCTGTTAAATATTTTTTTGGTTAATTGAGTGACTTTTCATCTAATTTTAAAACAAAACTTTTACCATATTTGGACAGTTTTAGGGTATTCAAGTCATTTAACACTAATTAAATGAAAAATGACTCAAAATTAGCGGAAAATATTTAACGACGGAGACTAAAGCTTGTATTTCCAAATTTGTAGGGACTAAAGTGCCATTATGGAAATCTATGGGGTACTTGAGTGTCATTTTCCCGACTATTAATTATTATATCTCTTAGAATGAAGAATAATATTTTTGAGTCAGAGGAAATTAGTGCTTGAAAGATTTTTGGACAAAAGTACTAAAAGCAACTAGAGAAGAAAATACCAATACCAACCTCCACTCCATGAGGGCCAATTCGGTTACGAGATATAAAATTGAGTATCAGTGACGCAAATTCCTCAGGTACATCTTCCTGCAATAATGAGGGATATATAACTTATAATTCAAAATTAAGTAAAAAATATAAAGAAATTGTCTAGAAATATATTTGGTGGACCTGTATGGCATGCCCAGTATATCTGACAACTACCATTTGAAATTTCCCTTGCATTTGCCCAATTGTGAGAGGTCTGTTATAAAACAGTTTAACGAAATTATCAGAATATTGACTTAATGAGTTTTCTTGTTATGGCAGCATGGAATGACAGATATTAATCACTACCAAAGAAAAACATGATGTGTTTCCTGTCCCTCAGGTTCATGCAAATTGAAAAATTAATTGGTGGATTTCATGAATAACCGATGTGCTGCATTTATCTGATTGACACATTTGAAGCCAGGTGGTTCAAACAGTATAACCATAACACATACACATTGAAGAACAACGATATCAATAAACATCTTGAAACCAATTTAGAATAGCTGAACAAAACCAACCTGTCCAGCCTGTCTGTTCCGGCTAAAAGCAACAGCTTTGGGACAGGACATGACAGAAATTTCTCAGAAAGACCTTCATACCTGCAAGATATCTAACTAATTTAATATGAAAATGAGTTTTTGCAACCAAAGATACTAAGAAAAAATTATAAAGATCTCTTTATAAAGTCGGCATAACTCAGATTCTACTCAGGCATGCATTATATCATCATGTAATAGAGATTTGGAAAGCAAGATGACGGAACAAGCAAGACAATAAAGCATCAAGCACCAATGCTTTTTCTCTCTTCTCACCAGATAAACAGTTATATCTTCCTTACAACCTATGCTGTTAAAGGCGCCACCTAAACAATGCTTGGGTGAGTTTTTCAAACAGCCGCATAGGCAGCTAGGCAGTGCTTAGGTATTTCAAGTTATAACTCTATATATTATATTATATTCTATATGTTTGACTAGGCAACCCACCTTTTTACTGGTCAAAGCCGGCGCTTGGGCAGGTTGAACTCCCAAAAAGCATTTCCCTGCCTACCGCCTTTGACAACATATTTTACAACATCAACCGTAAAAGATCTATGGTTTTGGATTTAATGGAAATTCCGTAAATTTAGTAGATCAATTACTTTTTCAACACAATAACAACAAAATAATAACGCTCTCTCTCACTGAGATGATGTATTTTAAATTAAATGTGAATGTTAAATAACAAACATACCAGCCTCTCCAATATTGTTCAGTTTCTTCTAATTGAGCTCGGTAGACATAACTGCAACATCAAGTCATAATGATACCATCAAGAAAAATGACTTGGGAATCTCACAGTAAAAAATAGTACGAATGACAGATCACTTACCACTTCTTTGAATCATCATACTTTAATGTGGAAGGGATAGATACACGAGCAGAGTCAACATTTCTCAAAGAACCTCCTTTCACACTCCATTCAATCTGCGCAGTTTCTAGATTAACCAAGATACCCAAACTTTAATGGCAAATAGAAGCTTACATCCAGCTTAGCACTACCACTGAGTTTAAAAAAGGAGTTAGGCAAATTTCAATGGCATGCTATAAGATCATCGTATCTTATTAAAACTTTAATAGCAGTTTATGGCAATAGGTGCATGCATCCTATCATACCCATTTAAATAGGGTTTCAGTTCATCATATTTACTTGATATAGTGGCAATTATTAATTATTACAAGGGGGAATTGCCAAGAAAGAATAATGGCATTCTTTAAGGGAAAAGAGACAAAGCTAGGTGATTGCAGGACACAACTTACTTTTTAAGATCTCTTTCAGCCTGTATTTCAAAGAATTTTCAAGTTATCATTTTCTTTATAGACCTAAATTGGAAAGGCATTTCAAGATATGCTGTTCTGTTGGGAGTGGTTTTGATGCATTGGACTGAGATGTCTTAATACACATCCAGCCGGTTATTCATACTAGTATTGGAACTCTGGTGCCCTACCCTTGCTGGTATACTTTGACAAGTTCAAGTGGGCCAAGCAGCCCGGTCAATCATTCTGCCATCGAAGCTGTAGGACCTATGGTTGGGCTAAGGTAAGCAGTAAGACGTATGGCTGGGCTAAGGTAAGCTAAGCTGTTGGTCTAGGAACTAGGCTCGATGGAATTAAGATGGAGAAAGATTCTTATTACGCCTTTCTAAGGAAATCTCCTCTATTGACTTGAAACAGTGGTATATACAGCCTAAAACAGTACGAGTGGAATAGACAAAGCCAGTAAGTAACGAGGATGCCGGATCTGTGAAGAAGCTTACGAGGATGTCGGATCTGTGAAGAAGCTTAGAGGCTCAGAGCCAAGAAGAGAGAATGGGAGTGAATCAAAAGGCTTCTGTTTCCCTTCATGGTTTGGGGGCTTTCAGGTAGACACCCTTGTAAGGACTGGTTTTTTTCCTTTCCTAGACACCCGGTCCACTCTATATTTGCTTCTTTCTAGATATTAATACACTCTTTCAGTTTCCTATAGAAAAAGTAATAATAAGTATTAGGGTTTTCTATGTATACACTATTATCTTTTGCTATATTCTTCATTACCATCAAATCATTAGTTGCTTTCAACAAAGACTAAACTTAAACTCAAGCAAGTCAACCAAACCAAACAAAGCCTTTTCCCACTAGATTGGGTCGGCTACATGGATCTTTTAACACCATTGCGTTATCTAGGATCCATGTCATAAGAATTTCAACGAGTTTAATCGAGGCCTAACACAACCCTCTTCTTTTATCCGAGCTTGGGACCAGCTATGAAAAGATATTACAACTTAAGCACAAGGCCAAGTTGGAACACCTCAGCATATGCAGAGTTTCAAGAAAGTCAACCCTTATAATCTAAATTCCGGTTATCGAAATCGAATATTACCTGTATATATCGCTAAGTTTATTTCAACCACTGCCTAGAGGCTCGGTAATGCATTAAATTGGCTATAAATTTCAAATATTTCCTCAACAACTGACTCGTTCAGATACTGAAATCAAGATCATGCACTCACCTCATGTTATATTCTTTGAAACATCAAATACTCCATCACCATTGGTAACATTAGAAAGACTAGAAAAATTGGGATATGAAGGAATTCCAGTTACTGCTTTTTCCAAGCTTGAAAATTGTTATATTCTTTGAAATATTAAATACTCCATCACCATAGGTAACATTAAAAAGACTAGAAACAATTGGGATATGAAGGAATTGTAGTTACCGCCTTTTCCAAGCTTGAAAAGTGCTGCATTCTGCTTGATAGTATTTTCTGCATATGGATCAATGAAGCCATAGCTGTTCCCTGAAACATTTGTCAATGAAGCATCAAAAATCCATTTGTTAGCAAATAGTTAGAAGAAAATGATGAGAAGGTTGTTAGGTAGAAATCAAACCTCAACAACATCCACAATTACCAGCCCATGCAAGGTATGTAATGTTTTCTTTGCAGCAACATGCACGGCAACCGAGCCTCCCATGCTGTACAATAATAGCATAATTCAAATAAACAGTGGTTCACAGGTAGAGTGAGGAACAGATGAAAACATTAAATTGTTCTCTTGACACGGAATTATGAAGGCCTGAAGATATCTTCCACTCTATTCACTGTATGATCATTAATAGTGTATGGAAGATGGACAACTTTGCATTAGATATTGACACTAATCACATATTTTGTATTAAGGTAAAGAACTAGAACAGCTGTATGTAGATCCACTCACACGAGTATTTAGCAACAATAAACCGGTGAATTTCAATTTCAGTGCTATCACTATACAAAGAACAAGCCTCAGTTGAAAGCCCATATTGTTTCACGTCATAGCACTTAGCTATTTACAATATTAACATGATCATTCAATTTCTCATGCCGGGTGAGAACCAAAGCCATGTAACCAATAAATAAATAAACGTAGACCACACAACTGAAACGCCCCATTTGATTAATGAGATTAAAAGTTTTAGCACTTGTTTTGGCCGCCTGAAAATGCATACATGGTAATTTTCCAACAAAATTTAAACTAGTCAAAGAAGCACAACCTGTGGCCAACAAGCACAATTGCAGGAGGTTGTTCACCATACATTTCCTTTATGACAGCTAAAACATCATTGCACATAGTCTGCACACACAGTTTTATGTGAAATTAGGATAAAATACAAAATTAAGTGAACGACTTCCTTAACTACTTTATTTTGGTAATACTTATTGTCTATACCTCAATAGAGAGATCAAGATCATTTTCTGAGGATGATTTTCCATGTCCTCTCAGGTCCATGGCAACTACCCTAGCTTTCTCCTTAATTTTACTAGCTGCCAATGCAAAAGAGAGCCTGCCAACATGAGATAAGCAAATAAGGAAATATGCACGTTTCAACTGGATGAGAGAAAATCCCACCCCCACAAAAAAATTAATAACTAAAAATACAGAAAAGCATGTAAAAAGTCCTTTGATGTATTTAGTTGATTATGTACAAAATGTACATAAAAAGTACTCAAACATCTTTAAGTATATTGACATTTGTTGATAATCAAGGATAACAAGCTTCTTTTAAGGGAAGTCCGAAATACTTCAATAAGAAACCCAAGAGAGATTGAACTACTACTACAAAAAGGAGAGGGGATAAACCACTGGTAACAATTAAGGTGATTAAACTAAGTTGAGTATATGAGTTTATATTTTAAATCAGCATTCAATCGATGTACTATAGAGTTGATATAATGAGCCATCATCTTGCTTCACGAGTTACAGTGTAAGAAATGAATATTGAATATTCGAGCTGAAGAATACTTGAACATACCCAGAATAACCACCTCCATGCAGACAAAAAACCACTGGTCCTTCAGTTCCTGCCATATATACATGAAAGACCTAAAACAATAAAGCAATTAGAATAGAATAACTACAACAATTAGAAAATAGTGGGTATTGAAATATTTTCAAAATAGTCAACTAACATCATTCGTGTCTGGGATGGAGACATCCTTCTCTTCATCAAAACAGCCCACCCAATCCAAAGGTGCGTATTTTTGTAAAGAATTCCTGCAAAAAAAATTGTAAAATAAGACAATGATCTTCTTTACAATAAAAAATGGAAAAAAGAAAAAACACACACATACACAAATTAATACTTATGATTTTAGAAAAAATTCATTTACGTTGTTATGTCTTCCCCAAACCCCATCAATTAAATAACCTGCCACAGTTATCCTTTACCTTCACATTGCAAAGAACTTCCGCTAACATCATCGAGAGATGCCATTCCACATCAAATAAAATGACAGAATGGAATTCCCAAGATTTATTCACCACAAAATTGGATACCATCTTCAAGAACTTTCCATGCGATCATATCAATGCCCCATGTCTATGAGACAATATTGATATGTTAATTTCCAAAGGAACCATGCAACTTATGCAGCGAATGGACTAAGTCAACAACAACCAACCATAGCTTATGCATTATTTGCTTGTTCCAATAAGTAGGTGCCGAGTTTGCAAGCTATCAAGTGAGTGTACAGGAGTGCCTAGTTTGCAGGCCACTAAGTAGGTACACTCTTTATGTTTAACCATTGTGTTTTAATAATGTAAATGGCATTTCCATAGGCTTATAAATAGCCTCGAAATTATTGTGAATGAATGAAAAGAATTATATTCCTAAACTCTATTTTCCGGCTTTCCCATCTTCATTTCGTCTTTTGAAACTTCTTCTTACTGTTGATTCTAAAATTACCCTATCATTTGGTATCAACGCACTGTTCCGATTATGGACACTCGTGGTCAAACAAATGCTGAATTCCGCAATGAAGTCAATAAGATTCTAGCTCGACAAGAGTCTAGTTTTGATCAAATTAATTCTGCCTTATATAAAGTATTAACAGATCTCCAATCCTTATGAGTATCTTGTACTCCCTCCACAATTCATCCCGACACCAATTCATTTGCCCCAGGCGAATCCTCACAGCAACCAATTCCCACTATGGTCAAACTCACCACCACCTCAAACTACCTTTTCCCAAGTTCAATGGAGAAGACCCCACTGGAAGGGTTTACAAGACCGAACAGTATTTTGATTTCAAAAATGTTACAGCAAACCAACAAGTGCAACTAGCTTCAAAGGACCATTGACCTGGGAAGACTTTACGAAATTTGTGCTTCAACGTTTTGGGCCTATCGATTATGAGGATCCATTTGAAGCCTGGACCAACTCAAACAAGTCTCTACAGTTGCTAAATTCCAGCTCGAAAAGCTCTCACTGTGTCAATGGGTTACCTAAAAACTTTTTGGTTGGTTGTTTTATTGCAAGTCAAGATTAGCAGACACAATTAGCATGGCACGATTAATTGAGAAGCGTAATTTGCTGCATAAAAAATGAGTAGTTCCTTTCACTCGCAATCAACCACAGTAACCCAATAAATTGTTCCAGACAATTCAGCCTGAGTAGTAGGTCCCCCTCTAACTGCACAACATATTCCAGTGTTGTTAAAGACGAGAGGCGCACCGAGGCGCACCGAGGAGAGAGACGAGAGGCCTCACAAACATGAGGTGCATGCCTCACAAACATGAGGCGCACGTTTATTAATAATAATTATACAGGTGTCACCTGAAACCTTTATAATCTTTACACCATGGCATGATAGTAAGTCGACACTTTTCATAAATACTTAAGACCACTCATTTGTAATTATATTTTCCCTTCAAAATTAATATAAAAATGTTTGGAATTAATAGTGCACAGACCTAAAACTCTTTATATAAAACAATATGACATAATTATAAATAACATGTATAGCAAATGGCTCTAGCATTACTCTTTTAAATCATACATCTTATTTTGTTGAATAATATCAAATAAAATAAATATGCGCCTCATCGACGTCACCTCGTCGTGCCTCATCGACGTCGTCTCGCCTCAGCTACCTGGAGGCGCATGGCCTGTCACCTTGGGGTGCGCTTCACGTCGCCTCTAACAACACTGACATATTCAAGGGGACTTTAACGAATCACAAACCACGAAGTCTCGGAACGTCGAGAACATTGTTCTAAAACGCATCTACGCCTGGCCCTAAATCGTTGGGGCCAGGCACTCGCCGAAATGGACGGCATTTTCCGCCCATTCTGGCAAACTCATAATTTGAAATTGAAGCTGTTTTCCAGCCGGATTTTACACCTTAATCCTAAACCTAACCTTAATTTTACAAAACTAACTATCTAACTCATCAATTTCAAAAAAAAAAAAAGCTCAATTTGAAGCATAAACCATAATTTCAAAAAACTCTAATTTTTCAATTTTTGTTAGTTTCTCATCGAATTGACCCTATATAAATCTTACCATTACTCAAACAACATTTCCCTATGATTAATTTTGGAAATTCTCTATTTCCAATTAATTTCCTAAACCTCGCCTAGGCGTTAGGTCACCGCCCGACTAGCGCCTAGCGCGTTTTAGAACACTGGTCGAGAAAAATGTTTATGTTTTTATTATGAAGAAAATATGTTCCAGGCCACTATTGCCAACGTCCACAATTCTTTATGATTGACAGTTTCACAACTCTTTCATACATTGCAGATAAAGAAGTTAATGGCCAAAACCTATCCGAATTTCATCCTTGCGGACAAGGATAATTCCAAGGGAGGAATGATATGTTCATTTCCAACAGAGCCTTGCAACCTATGCAGGGAACGGATTAAGTCAGTAACAACCAACCATAGCTTATGCATTATTTGTTTGTTCCAATAAGTGGGTGCCTCGTTTGCAGGCCACTAAGTAGGCGCACTCTTTATGTTTAACCGTTATGTTTTCATAGTGTGAATGATATTTCCATAGGCTTATAAATAGCCAGGAGACTATTATGAAGAATGAAAAGAATTATATTCCTAAACTCCGTTTTCCGGCTTCATTTTTTCTTCTTAAACTTCTTCTTACTGTCAACTCTAAAATTAGCCTATCAAATGTACAACATTATAATACAAAAATGCCCACTTTCTGGAAGTCTTTGGTAGACTAACCCCATACAAGAAAAAATTAAAATAGAAAACTAAAAGATTACTTAGAACGCTAAACGAAATAGTAAATTTTAATTTTTTCCTCAAACGTGCTTCCACCAAATTTTCATTTTTTTTCCTGTTTCCTAATGAGTGTAGCCGAGATGAGAATGCTATGAAATTAGGAAGAAAGTGGATATAGCACTGATTGAGGAGAATATAAGGGAAACACAACTAAGAAGGTTCAGACATGTCCAATGTAGAGCTCCAAATGGACAATAAGAAAAAGAGGGTGTAGGACTAGGAGAGACAGGCCTAGAAATGATGGAATTATGAAGAAAGTGGATGCAGCACTAATTAAGGGAAAGATGAGAGAAACACAACTAAAATGGCTTGAGCATGTCCAACGTAGACCTCTAAGTGCTCGGACATGAAATTAGGAAGAAAGTGGATGTAGCACTGATTGAGGGGAAGATGATAAAAACGCGACTAAGATGGCTCAGACTTATCCAACGTAGACCTCTAAGTGTCCCGGTGAGAAAAAATAGAGCAAATAATGTATGACAAGCGACGTCAGAGAAGACCTAGGGTATAACTTGACATGAACATAAATCATTAAAAAAAACATATGTTTTAATGAGTTTGTGCTTAATGAAATAATGACTTTGAATAGAGCACAATGGCATTAAAAGATTCATGTAACATACCACAGTTAGTGGGAAAAGACTTTAATTGGTTTGGTTTCCCAAAATGAACACACTTAACTTACCCTAGCTTTACAAAAAATTCACTAATTGAGCTATTATTTTCCTTATAAACTACTACACTACCACAGAGTTATTTAGTTCACCAGTTACAACACAATTGTGCAACTAATCATTAAAATACCCTCATGTCAATACACAAAAATATATAACAATAAGATCACTTCAATCCTTCTACTACCCAAGTTTTCCACAAACCGTTGTACAATCCAGTCGTCACAATGTAAACAAAAAGTTGAATTATTTTTTCTTTTTCATTTTCAAGAATAAATTAATTATTTCTCACAAAGCACAATATCGAGCAGTTAAATAAATTTTAAATAACTAAAAGCACCAAATTTCTAAGCTATGATCGATTTTAGACTGATGAAATAAGAAACAAACTAGCACGAAAAACATAGAATTTTTTTTTAATCTTCTTAACAATGTTATTAAGACAGAGAAACTAATTAAAAAAAAAAGTAAAATGAAAAAAATTAAGGAGTGAGAACTGACTGAGTTGGAGGACGATGAGGAAGAGAAGCGAAAGCAGAAGGCAAAGGCGGCTGAGAGGGTTCTTGTGATTGTAATTCTTCTTCCAAGCTCTCTTCTGGAAGTGCACTCATATTTGTCGAAATAGATTCCATTGCCTTTGCCTTTGGCTTTGATTAAAATTCTACTCTTTTATATTCAATGAGAATACGATTTTGCTGATACTGTGAAACCGGATGTAGACTTTCCAAACCACCTAGTTGCAATTTACATTGCGGGCCTAGAATAAACTCCTTGTAATAAGCTATCGGCTTTGTTATTGAATACTAAAAAAAAAAAAAAAAAAAAAAAAAAAAAAAAAAAAAAATAAATAAATATAAAAAGTCATAATAGGAATAATAGACAACTAAAGTGGGAGAGGATCATATAAACACGTTTGCAACATTACAGACACAGAAATCGGCGACGTTGTCCCGGGCTAGCAGCCCGATCGGGAGTACAGAGTAGCCCGCAGGATACTAAACCGAATAAATAAAATGGAGTCGCCACTCAGTGTGAACTGGGAAATGATTTAAGGCCGCACTCACCCCTCGCAAGGGAAGACCTCAAATCATTAGGTTCGGAATGGTGCATTACTTATACCAATTGTAATGAAAGGATTTATGGGATATTATAACCGAGTCTCATGCAACACATACAAGATAGTTTAAGCGACACACAAGTTTTCACACATAGAAGTAAATGAAATAAAAGCGAGCACACAATCCCATGAACATATGCGTGAACGTTTCCTCAAGCGGTACATGGAGTTGTATCCCAAGTACAAACCGTACTACCGTCCATTCGGATTCGGCTACGGAATTTATGTATTGGTTTCCATCCGATATACCACGAGAAGCAACACTCAATTACTGACCCAATATTGACATACATGAAACTTTGATAATGCATATGACCATAAATAACCGAAGAGAACAAAACAAATGCGGAATAATAAAACAACAATAAACGGAAATTAAATGCGAAATAATAAAAGATTAATAATGTGGAATAAATGCGGAACAATAAATATGTGGCCAAAGAACTCGGTCGTTTTCAATATAGGACTTTGCATACCCCGGTTGGACGTATTCCACGTCCAACCAAACATGTCGTTTCCAGGACGACAAAATAAAATATAACAAAGGGTGCCCTCAGGTATTACCTTTTTAGTCGCTTCTTAGAAGTGCGTTACGTGATCGTCGGAAGGGTTAACGCTCCACAACTTTTCTGGTTCGCTAGTTCGATTTCACTGCCATTTTGCTCACTGTTTTCTCCACATTCTGATTCGATTTTGCTGCTGTTTTTGTCTCTGTTTTGGCACTGTTTTCAGGGACTGTTTTATGGGGTTTAAGGATTGTTTTCAAGGGTGATTTTACACTATTTTTGGTCAATTTCTTGGACTGTTTTGGGGTGTTTTATTCACTATTTTGGGGTGCTTTATACACTGTTTTGGGGTGTTTTAAGTGGCTGTTTTAAGGGTTATTTGGACTGGTTTGGACTGTGTAGTTTCAGTTTAGGGGCTGTGATTTGTGTGTAAGCTATTTGTGCGTTCAAGGTTTGTTCATTGTTGTTTACGTTTTGTGTGCAGTGAATGGTTCAATAAAGGGGCTTTGTTCACGTGTCTAAGGGTTGCTGGATTCATGTGTGATGAAGCTGTGAGTTGTGTTGTTCTCTAAGGTTTGTCTCTTGTGTCAGTGAGGAATTTGTGGCTAAGTATGAGTCGGTGTGCTAAGTGTCGTGAGTTTGTTTGAGTGGAGTGGAGTGGCAGTTTGTGAGTGGTATGAGGAGAGGGTTGCTGATTGTGATTGGCGAGAAGAAGAGAGGCAAGAGAGAAAGGGTTATGGTTTACTTCGTGAGTGTCATCAGAGAGAGTCTTGCCGAGAGATCTAGGGTTTTCAGTCGGTGGGGTGAGGTAGGCTTAAGGGTTTTTGTGATTGTTTTGTTGCCTTGTCGGTGAGGAATTCTATGTAAAGGGCGTGAGGGAATGGCTTTGGCGAGAGAGAATGGTTTGTGTGAGGGTTAGAGAGAGCTACCTCAGGGTTTTAGTTTGTGTGTCTTTTTATAAGAGTAGGTTAGGGTTGTCCTTGCATGGGAAGGAAAGAAATCATGCAATCATGGGGGGTATCTTTAATTAGTTTATTATAAGGAAATGATTTATTTAATTTAAGAAGGTGATTTATTTAGTTTAGGAAAGGGATTTGTTTTTATTTAGGAAGGGAAATTTGATTTGAGTTAGACATGTGTTTTAAACGTTTTAATTATTTTGGATTGGGCTTGGAGGCTTGGGCGTATGGCTTGGTGTGGGTTGTGGGGATTTTGGGCCGAATCTAATAGTTAAGACAGAGATTAATCGAGCGAACCCGAGGCTAAGCAAACGAATGAAATCTGGCAAGGTATTGATTTTTGAATTTTCCCTTCCGACGTCTGTTTCCCGCGACTTCCGCAACTTATCGGGTAGTGCCTCCATACGAGGCTCATCATTGGGCCTTATGCAAAAATACAGTGCCTACAATTACCTCATTAAAACTTCATGAGTAAAACTCAATAGGATAAAATCTGATCAAATGAAAAAAGAGTATAATATACTTAAATTTATTTATAATTTTTTACTTCAATGAATATACTTTAGCTGATGAAATGTTCCCCTCAAAATATATTATCAAGATAATTTACTACGTCGACGCATACCAACTTTATTTACAAGTTTCTCAAAAGTTGATATTGATAAGGTTTTGATAAATAAATATAAACAAGTAAAGTTATCAGTGGACTATATTCTCTTGACATTCATTTTATTGCTCCATTGGAGTTCATGAATGTAAAAGAACTTTGGTGAGATATGTTTGGTTATGTCCCTTGATGTACTTTTATTTAATTTGTGCAATACAAGCAGTATTGTCTTCATATATCATTGTTAAAATATTTGTAGCGGCGTCTAATTTGCTTGTACTGTGAATATAATGGATTAGTGACATTTACTATATATATTTTTTGTTTGCTTCAAGTAGTGCAAATATTTCTGAGTGATTATAAGATATAGTAACAAAATAGTGCTTTGTAGATTGCTATGAAATTGTCATATTATTTTAGATAAAGACATATCCTATCTGTGAGCGTGTTTTATAGGGATCAAAGATATATTCTGCATCAGTATAACCAATAAGACCTGAATTTTGTGTTTAGCTCATTTGAATAAAATAATCTCAATTCTTTTGTCCAATTAAGATAATGTAAAATATATTTGATATCATTTCAATATTGTCGAGTTGGTAGAGAGCTAAATCTTACCAATAAATTTATTGAGAATGCAATTTCCAGCCTTGTACATTGAGCTAGGTATAACAAAGAACCAATTGCATTAAGATATAATACTTTTGTACCAAATATCTCTTCATCATCTTCTTTAGGATGAAGTGGGTCATTTTTAGGATCGAGAGATCGAATAACTATGTGAGTACTTAAAAGATGAGCATTATCCATGTTGAAACATTTTATAAGCTTCTGAATATAGGTGTAGGAGCGAATCATAGTTTACAGTTATGTTTATGACGTCGGCGACCATTACTTTGTTGGGCTCGCAGCCCATATAGAGTACGAATAGCCCTACGGGGAGGCTAACCGGAGAATAATAGAGTCGCCACCCGGTATGAAATTGTTGGGATATATGCCCTAGAACTTCATGTAATGTGTAAACGGAATTATTTATTTAAAATAAAAGATGCATTGTTAATTTATCAATTGTTTTATGCATTGTTCATTTATCAATTGTTTTGATTTAAATCGCATATTATAAATTATACAATTTACCATTGATTACTTATGTGCCTTCAGACTTAGTGTGAGTGTCATACACAATAGGATTTAAGTATGAAGTCAGTAATCTAAAATAGTCCATAGAGAGTAAATAAAGCGGGTATTTTATTTGTGGTTTATCTATATATGCGGTCCATTCTATAAATATATGGCGACCTTGATCCGAGATCGTCCATAGGGTGACATGAGAATAAAGGCACCTTATATGATATGATCATATAGGACTAGACCCAGATAGAAAAGAATTTCTTATAATATCCGTTAAATAAAGAAGCTCATTTCAATCTACTAGATGGTCATATATGAATTTATCTGAATCCTAAGTGTACTACAAACTCATGCATGACCGGCCATGTCCTTTGATTTACAAAAGTGAGGTTAATGAAAAAAATCACAACCAATTGCTACGTACTTTGGGGACATGGTTTGTTGTGTAGCTGTTGACGTTTTATATAGATATGGAGTTCACTTCTTTTTGCGAGAAGTAGATGAGTATATCTTTAAGGGTTGATTCGGTACTTGAACGATTAGAGCACTTAAGTCTTTCTATTGCGAATAGAAGGATATATATTCATAATAGTTATGAATAAATCGTTCATTAGAAAATCAATGATACTTAAGGTAAAAATAATTAGAGTGGGGTAACAGACAGTTTGACTCGGATCTAATTATGAGATACTCGTGAATGGTCATTCCATATGTAATGAATATATCGATGAACACCGACGTAGTTCAACTTATATTATATATCTACGGCAACGAGAGTGCAGCTTTGGGTTTTTAGTAGAATAACCTAAAGTTAATAATTCTGAATATTTAATTAAAGAGTTTAATTAATATTTCGGGATTAATGCAGCTTGGAACTGTCAGTTTATTTGGTCCCGTGCTAATTCGATATACTGTAACAAATTAAATATAATTTGATAGTCCAATTATAAACTCACATATATTATTAATATCTTTAATAATATATTTATCACACATGGAACTTATATTAATTTTAATATAATATATTTATTTAATGTTAATGATTATAAGATAATTACTTAACATTTTATAATTTTAAATCTTATAATTATTAAATTATATATTAAGTTTTGGAAACAAATGGATTTTAAATTCATATATTTATTAAGTTATTTTGGCAATTTAATTATGTCTTAATAAAGACATTTAATAAAATAATTTTGGTTATAAAATTGGCCCCAGCGGCCGAAACATGCAAGGGGTAGGGGAAGGGTTTTGATTAATTTTTTAGACAACCTAAACCTAGATATAAATAGGAAAAATGTATTCCTTTTTATCGTAATCTCATTCCAAGAAACCTTAGCCTCATTGGTCTTCATTTTCTCTCAAGAGTTGAGACAAAAGAAAAGAAAAGAAAATTTGTGTGTGATGATTTTTTATCTCTAAATCGTTTAGGGATTGTTGTTTGAGTCTAGTCCACTCTAGCTTTTATGTAGCGAGACATAGTACAAAAGATCACTTGGTGTTGGAGCAATATCTTTATTCTTCACTTCTATTAGACTCATAGGAGTGAGCAGAAAAATTATACCCACTGCTGCCATATTTTTCTAATCTTTTGTGAGTTGTTTATGTTGCGATTTTGCCCATAAAATTTAGAAACACAAATAAGTGTATTATATAGCATTTGGGATTGTTTTGGAGGTATTAATTTTTCCAAAACAGTGGCAGAAAAATCAGCAAACAGTCGACACCAAAACAATGAGTTGTGCGAGGGTAAATAGTAGTTTTGGTGTGCAAACCATTTTTGGGCTCCTGTTTAGGGGCTGTTCGGGGCTGGCAAAATCATTAAAAATAGAAGCAAAACAAGTCCAATAGACCTGGCAATTTTCGGTTAAAAAGGGACAAAGATAGAAAATTTTTCAAAATCGATCCCGAAGCCTAATATGCTTCCATCGCACGGGAAATCGTTTCCCACAAAAGTACTGGGAATGATTTAATGCCGCAGTACACCCCTCGTAAGGGTTTACCTTAAACCTGTTTGGGTTTGAAACGGTCTCTTACTTATGCCAGCATAATAATTATGTTTAAAAGAGGTATATCATCATCTTATGATGTAATATCACACAAAAGCAATTCAAAGACATGCAAGTGCGCAAACATAATAAATAAAGACAATAAATAAAATAAATCTTCGTAAGTTATTACAACTTTCATAAAACAGTAATAATATGGATCTGGATAAGCATCACATTGGCCTGGCCTTGGGGAAGCCCTTCTGGATATGTCCTTAAGTCAGCCGAATATATAATTCAATCATTATATTCAGCTGGACTTACTAGAATTATGGTCGGATGTATCGTGTGGTCCAGAAATACATCAACACTCATACATAATAACAGATATGATAGACATGTATTTGAAGATATATTTATAATGAAATGGTCATCTTCAGTGGTACGTGGCATTGTATCCCGAGTGCGAACTATATTACCGTTCATTCAGAATCGTCTATGGAACTTATGTCCGGGTTTCCTGAATCCACTTGAAAATATTTCTTTTTCAAATTTCTCATGCCATTGTTCAGGTGATTGTTTTAATCCGTATAAGGATTTTACAAGTTTACACACCTCGTGTTCTTGTCCATGAACATTAAAACTTTTAGTTGTTACATGTAAATTTGTTCATCCAATTCACCAATTAAGAATATCGTCTTTACATCCATTTGATATTTCTCAAGACCAAATATAGATGTTATGGCTATAAACATTCTTATTGAAGTGATACGGGTCACTGGTGAGTAGGTATCAAAGTAATTAATGCTTTTTTTGGTCTATAACCTTTTATGACAAGTCTTGTCTTATATTTATTTATTGATCCATCCAGCTTCATAATCCATTTGAAAATCCATTTTTAGCCCAACGGCTTAGAACCTAGAGGAAGATCAACCAACTCACAAGTATGATTTTGAAGGGTATAATCAATCTTACTGTTGATAGCCTCTTTCCACAAAGGTGCCTCTGAAGAAGACATTGCATCTTTATAACTTTGAGGCTCATTTTCTAACAGGTATGTTAGAAATTTAGGTCCAAAAGACTTAGACATTCTTGCTTTTTTGCTACGTCTAGGTTCATTTTCCTCAATATTTTCATATTGATATGATTCTTGGTTAACTTAATCACTACTTGTAGCAATATTAATGGTTCTTTTGAGAGACTTCGTTCTTTATTTTTCTTTACAAGGAAATATCTCTTCAAAGAATGTCGCATTCCTTGACTCAATTATCATATTTTGATTGATTTCAGGAATTTCATATTTATATATCAAGAATCGATACGCGCTACTATTGTGAGCATATCCAATGAATATACAATCAATATTTTTTTGTCTTATTCTCACCTTCTTAGGTTTTGGAACTATCACTTTGGCAAGATACCCTTATATTTGCATATATTTGTAGGAATGTGCGTGACCTTTCCACAATTCATATGGTGTCTTATCCAATCTTTTATTAGGTAACTTGTTCAGAACGTAGTTGGCGGAAAGCAAAGCTTCCCCTCATAAGTTCTGGGGTAAACCAGAGCTTATCAACATAGTATTCATCATTTCCTTCAACGTTCGGTTTTCAAGTTCAATAATCTTGTTTTATTGAGGCGAATAAGGGGCACTAATTTTGTAAATAATTTCATGATTTGAACAATATTCACTGAATGGTGATACATATTCACCTCCTTTATCACTCATGATTCTTTTGATTTTCTTGCCAAGTTGATTTTCAACTTCGTTCTTATAGTGTACAAAACTCTCAATAGCTTCATCTTTGCTTCTCAGCAAATACACATAGCGGAATCTTATGTTGTCATCGATAAAAGTAACAAAATAATTTTTATCGCCTCTAGATTACACAACATTCATATCACACACATCAGTGTGTATAAGTTCCAAGGGTAAGAACTTTGTTTTATGGAATGAAATGATGTTCTATTCATTTTCGCTTCAACGCTTGCTTCACATTTATGTTGGTTATCAATTGTAAATTTAGTTTAGAGGTCAATGTTAATTAATTTACGCAATAAATCATAATTAACATCTCCCAACCTACCATGTCATATATTTTGTGACCTAATAATATAAGCAGAAGATGTAACTTTATTGTTATTAGCATTGTGTTGATTGACAGTTATTACATTGAGCTTGAAAAGGCCCTCAATACAAGCTTAACATCATTCTTGCTAGGGAGTGAACCTGAAATCAAGTTCTTCCAAATATCAAGAATGTGCAAAATATTCTTTAATGAAAGCTTCTTCCTGAATGTCATCTTCAAAACCACTATGTCTTGTCCAACCAGTCTGGAGGTAGTTGAGTTTCCCATAGTCAGATAATCGTGACTTTCGACCTTCTGATAGGAGGAAAATATTTTATTGTTAGCACAAATATGACGAGTAGCCCCAGTGTCTAGCCATCATTCTCTCGGGTTTCCAACCAAGCTGGCTTCTGTGACAAGTGCTGAGAGGTTCAACTCTAAGATCTCATCAGTCAAAAGCTCATCTATAATAACATAGGCCTCGTTTTTCGTTTTCTTGCCTTTGTCCTGAGAGTTCTTATTTCTGTAGTCATTTGCCATGTGACCTCATTTCCCACATACATAGCACTTTCTTTTGAACTTTTTGTTTACTTGGGAAAAGCCAGCTCCATCGTTATTTCTCTTTCGGCTACCTTTTCCACCCTCAACGATATTGGCCTTAGACTCCATAGTTTTATATCTAGTCTTCTCGGACTTTCTATTGTCCTCTTCGATTTGCAACCAAACTCATAGGTCTTCAAGACTCATCTGTTCTCTTCTTATGTTTCAGATAACTTCAGAAGTCCTTCCATTATGGAAGTAACTTCTCAATAATTATGGCAACTTGAAATATCTCATAGAGTTTCATTCCCTAATCCAATATTTCGTGAATGATCAAATGTAGTTCACCCAACTGAGATATTACCATCATTGAATCTACCATTTTGTAGTCTATGAACCTACCCAGGATAAATTTCTTCTGTCCAACATCCTCTGTTTTGTATTTCTTCTCAAGAGATTCACATAGAATTTTCGCAGAAGTCATGCTTTGGTTCACATTATACAGGATATTGTCAAGTCTCCTAAGAGATAGTTCTTGCACAAGAAGTCGTCTTGCGACCATGCCTCAACTTGTAGTTGTTTAGCTATTTCAGTTTCTCCCTCTATAGAACCCAGAGGATCTTTCTAGAGATACTTAGCCAATTGCAGTGTTGTCAGTTAGAACAATATTTTTCTCTCTGCCACTGTTTGAAGTTTACTCTACCAAACTTATTCGGTTTCTCTCCATGAGTGACCGATATTGTGATATTTCCACTAGTCATATATAACTGGAAAATATACGTGAGACAAATCACAAAAAGATCAAATTTATGATCATGTTTATCTGTTACACTAAAAATCTATTTATTATTACTTTGGATAACAGTACCAAAATAAAAGTCCTTGAATTTGTGATAAAAATTTATTACGATAGGTAAACAAAGGAAAATTCCCAGATGACGGAGGGGTTCCCGTGTAACTATTTTTAAGCTCTTATCGACTTGGTGACAGAATTTCCTTAATCACTTTCTCAATAGAAAATCCTGGGCATTCAATCTTTAGTGTTATACTTTAAATTTCAGCCAGAATACAATAATTTTTAAATATATGTATATATATAATTCAATCAAGCTTGGATGGAATTACTTATGTATAACTACACTTTTAACTCTCGATCAAGTCCAACAAATAATTAATAAACCAGTTTAAATAATATCAACTTTATCATATAATCAACTTGGTGTATGCATGTGATAATTGAACCTCTAATATTAACTCAAATTTATACTATCAAGTTTATAAAAAAAAAAAAAAAAAAAATTCATGTATATGATTTTTACTAAGTTAATATTTTATTAAGCATATATTCAACTTATTTTACCAAATTCCATAACTAAAGCATGTATATATGTGTATATATATACATACACACAACACATATATATCAAGTTAATATGTGTTTTATGAAATCTGTAAATTAATAGATTAATATAAGTCTATGTTATTATTCCAAATCTGAAAAAAAATCCATATATAACTTGTGTTAGTGTCACATTCATTCAGCCGTTCGAATGAAATTTTCCTGAGATTTCACGTTCGTGTAGCGTTTGATAACACATTTGAACGGACCTTTCCAGAGAGTTTGCATTTGTGTGACGTTCATCACAATGTTCGAACAAAAATACAAAATACATGGTTTCTCTTTATGCGTTCATCTGGCGTTCAAACGCTCTTACGTATTTTTCATACACATAATATATTTTCCAGAGAATAGAAGAATAAGACATGTAAAAATTTGAGTTAACAACACATATAAACATAATAAATTCTTAAGATTGTTGGAGTATGTATTTTTAATCAATTTACAATATGCATATTCAGTCAAAATCATCAACTTTCTATCATGCAAGCCATGAATAAAACATAAAAAATAAAGACTTAAAAAACCTATAAAATATTGATGAATGCGAAGAAACTTAAACCAAGTTGAGATGCCTCTGTCCTTAAGAACTTATTAGCCATTTCTCGATGCTATACGGATTTCTCGTGATTAAAGTTATCCCTTAATAACTTGATTTCTTCTTGTAAAAGTGGCACTATTTATTTCAAGAACTTGAACTTGGAATAATTGTAGAAACTCTCTTTCTAAACTTTAACAATTAATTTTCTTTTTCAAAGTAAATTCAAAATGAATAACCTAAGAGTTCTATTTATAGAGATGAATGGATGCCATTGAAGAGATACCTTTAAGCTTAAGGATGCATTCATTTAAAAGATTATACCTCTTCAATGCACCCTTATAATTCAAATTGTTATAACATTCCACTCTGAGAGATCTATCTCTTCAATTTGTGACCTTCCTAGAAGCCATATATTAGAGGCATATCTTTTCAATAAAGTATTGTATAAATACATTTAATAATAGAAAAGTTTCCTACATGAACCACCTTTCCATTACCAAGAATTGATCAAGATGATACTTATAGTGGTGGAGATCAAATGAAGCTTAGAACTTGGATTTGGAGTAAAGCTTGAAGACCAACTGTTGGCTTGGAGATATGTATATGCCTAATCCTTAGTATAAATTAATTATATTAATTTTTGAATTGATTTTGTTGACAAAGATGATGAACATGTATTAATTTAATTTAATTAAATTAAATTTGTAATATACAAAAGTTATGTATTATCGATTTATGTATTTGTATACATGTAGTATATGAAAAATTTATTGTTGTGGATATTGTTTGGCATGTAAAAGTGCGTGGTAAAAATTCTCGTAATCTTCGAAATTATTCTGGATGCGTATCAGGAATTTACCACAAAATGCACTTTAGGGACAAGTTTCTGGAATTTTTTGCAATTGTTCAGGTGTTTTGGGAATTTTTGGGAAAAATCGTACTAAGGGAAAAACTGTAATTTGTTGAAATTACGGCGAATATGTTAGAATTGGTACTGAGCGTGTCAATTTTTTTTATGTATTTTCCTACCAATACGTGTATGAACAGTATTTTGTTATGAATGAAATATGTAGTTTCTTTGATATACTTTAAGACCTATGAAGATTAAGTTATAACATAAATACAAAAGCATCGCAATTGACATTGAGAAATGTTATAACAATATCATTCTTGAACAGTTCCTGGTCAAGATTTAAATTCTTGGTCAGTAAGTAAATCCGAAAGACCAATACATGTCGTATAACGAGATATTAGATTCTGGTGGTTTATCTCAGTGAGCCACGAGTCTAAGGCGACTCGTATAGATATGTAAGTGTTCATAACATATGAACACTGAACGACTCACGAAAGATTCCTAATAGATGGTACGCTTGTATTAGTATGAATCTTTTCGAGTTGAATAGTATGGTGTTCTTTAGACTTGAGATACCACGATGGATATATGAGTTATCCTTCACACTTTGATATCAGTCATGCCTCCGACCTTTTTAGGTTAGACATCCGCCTGTTCATTGGGTGTGCAATGATGTTAATGATATCCGGTGAAGTATCCAGAGAGGATCTGTGGGTCCTCCATACAGGATTTAGGTGTCCACTCCATTAGATTGAGATTTTTTAAATCCATAGCCATGGTATACTCAGAAGTGTTATTGAAAAATTACATATCTATATGTCGAAGAGATTATACCTTATGAGATTTGACGATTATATTTATGTCTCTAGTATATATCTAGATACCTATGACGGAAAGTTTATACATATGTGAAGATCTCGACATGTATAGTTCAGCGAGAATTATGGATGTGAAAATTTGGATCCGGACCCGGATCCGGGTCTAGATTCGGAAGTAATTTTGTTACCCCGAGTCTGGTTCCGGACCCGGGTAAATATATCTGGGTCCAAACCCAGGTAAATATATCTGAGTCCGGATCCGGATACCTGATTTACTATTTTTTTATTTTTTTATTTTTTTAATTTTTAATTGTATTAATTTATATTATATTTGGATTTTGTCAATTTTATATTTTTATTTCAATTCTCTTATATTTTTTAATTATATTATATTATATTTATATATATGCATATTATTTTGTATTTTGTATTATTTTTAAATTTTTTTTTCCCCCAGACCCGGGTCTATCCGGGCCGGATCCGTGCGAACCCGGGTCCGAATTCGTCCGGATCTAAATTTTTAATCCCGGACTCGGGTCGTCTGGGTCCATGCGGACCCGAGCCGAGTCGTATTGCCATGCCTAGCGAGAATGTTTGCGATCGTCATAATTTATAAGTGGGTGAATTATAGGCATTGAATTAGATTAAGTGACGGATATACCCGAACTTAGAGAGTCTCGTATAATTGAAAATACTCATAGAGTACTAGGGTAACTTATAATGAATAATATTAATTATTCGAAAATTATTTAATGGTTAAACGATGATTACACATGCGGGTTTTTTGGTAATTTTCGAAATTAATGTGCATATATATTATATGCATAATTTTGATTATATACACATCAATTAATTATCAAATGAATTTGTGACACATATATCCATGGATGTATTTTATCATTAGTATAAATGTAAAAATACATAATATAGTTAAATTAAATGAATTAGTTAATTAAAAGGTTAATTAATTGAATATTATGTGGGCTTTTGTTTGGTATTAGTGGGATTAGGTATTTTTATTTTTAAAATTGTTTTGAAAATAAAAATAATTTTCCCTTGGTGTCCACTGTTGGAGTTTTGGCGTGGGTGTAGCGGAAGCTCGCGGTTCGGGTGAATTGTAATTTCAAAACTTTTTAAATTACCGAATAAACTATTCAATATCTAATATGAATAATTCATTCATATTTCACCTAAAAATATTTATTTGATATCAAATAACGACACAAATAGTTAAGAAACATCGAGAATTTTTTACGAAAATGTTTTTCCGTAAAATGGCGTAAAACACGTTTTTGATCAAACCGACCACCCAATGCACATGAGGGCTGCCCAGGTCGGCCCCAACAGTATTAAGACAGTTCATGGGCTGCCTGAAAAGTGACCAATTCACTGTTTGGGAAGCCGTCACCCGGTTGGCTCAAAAGTCACCTAGTAACTGTAGGGGTTGGTGCTCACAGCGCCAATTCCCGGTTGTATTTCCATATAAATACTTCTGTAAAACATTATTATTATGAATAATATATGCAGTTTCTTTAATATAATGAATCTTATAATATGGTAAAGACGTAATGACCCTAGAATGATTAGTCATGATACAGTTGCAAAAGCGTCGCAACGGACATTGACAAGTATCATGACGTTGTCATTCTCAGACAGTTCCTGGTCAAGGTTTACACTGCTTGGTCAGTATAGTAAACCCGTTGAGACCGGTACAAGTCGTATACTGGAATATATGATTCCAATGGTTTCTCAATGAACCATAAGTCTTGGAGACTGGTATAGACCTGTAGGTGTTTATAGAGGATAAACATTGAACGACTCACCGAAGATTCTTAATGGATGGTACACCAACGTCAATAAGAATCTTCTTGGGTTGAGTAGCACTTGTGATTCTTAGACTTGAGATGCCATCGTGGGCACATGAGACATCTTCTACACTTAGATGGCAGTCACGTCACCGATCTATTTAGATCAAACCTCCGCCTGTTCGTTGGGTGTAGATAGATCCTCAGTGTGTCATATGTGTGTCAAGATAGGATCCGTCAGTTCTGTGTAACAGAGCATAGGTAGTCCATATAATTAGCAATCAGATAAAACCATGGGCCCGTGGTAAAGTTTAGAAGCTAGTTCTAAACATTCTTGTGAGATTGCTAATGGAATAGTCGACTGGATAATCCCCATAGAGATTTGACGTTTACATCTATATCTCTGGGATAAATCCGGATATCTGTGACGGAGGAATTAAACATTTGCCATGACCTCGACCTGTATGATTCAGCCAGTTTATCCGTGATCGTCATAATTTATGGGTGGATAAATTATGGATACGAAATTTGATTTCGTGACGGATACGCCTGAATCTAGAGAGTCTCAATAATGAAATAAACTCGTAGAGCACTAGAGCAACATTAATAAACAATATTGATTGTTTATAAAGTCGTTTAAAGGTTAAACGCAAAAATACATGTGTAGGGACCCGATAGTCATTTACTAGATTATTGTGTATTTACATTTAATACTTGATTATTTTAATACACATTAATTAAATGTCAAATTGCGATATTTGACTTATATCATAAATGAATATATGTATTTAATATTAATGTAAATATAATACATATATTTGAGATATTTGTATTTAATTAATTAATTAATTATTAAATGATTAATATAATTAAAATATAATATCTTATATTTAGATATTTGTTTTGTAATGATTAAAGTTGTATTTATTAAAGTAGATAAATATCTTTAAAGTAAGTTTAGATATTTAATTTACTTTAATCAAATGAAATTGAAATGAAAAATTTGGTATATACTTGACACCAAATTCGGCCAAGGCTTTTTTTTGTCTAAGTATATATTGTTTTCATTTGCTTTTCATTTAGTTTAACCTAATACACTTTTACAAAGAGAGAGACACCATTGAAGAAGCCAAAAGAAAGCTTGAGAAAGAAAGAAAACATCAAAAGCTTGGATTTTTAGTAAGTTTCTTGAACTTGCTATTAGTAAGGAATTTATTCCTTAGGTTCTAGGCTTTAATATATGATATTCTTAGGATGTTTCTTTCTTTGTTCCTTGTGGTTTTTGTTGATGGTTGTTTTGATGAAAGTGTTGAGCATGTGTAGTGAAGGAAGTGTTTAACTATTGTAGTAATAAACATTCTTATAAGGTTTATGAAACCATGTTGCTAATCTAGAGTTGTTTATCCACTCTAAGATGACCTAGATTTGATCTTGAGTTATTTCATTGTGTTGAGACTTGGATTGGATATAAGAAAGATGATTGAAGTAATTGATTTGGTGTATTTAGTCTAATTTGTCCAATTTGTTGAAATTGAGAAATTAGGGTTTATAACTGTGGATGCTGGATTTCAGCCGAGGTCCACAATCAGAATTTGTAGGTTGGGGGCACTAGCGATCCTGCAAGACAAAGGTAGAGTGAGCGGGAGCAGACTGCCCACCGGTGTGGTGGGTGCCGGGGGCACTCCGACGCTCAAGTCAGTAGTATGAAATGAGTTGTAAATGTGTAAAAAGTGAAAGTAAGGCTTATTACTACCTTGACTTTCTTTGGTGGCCGTGAGGGCAGCGACAAGTGTTTTTGGTAATAGAAAGCTCTCAGAATTTGTGTCAGAGAACTGAAGCTTGTAAGAAGGATGTGAAGTCTGCCTTGAACTCTGATTTATCGTCCAATTTATAGATCTGAAAAGAAAACTTTGTAGCTGTGATAAGAGCTGGCAACAGGCCTACAACGTGCTGACACTTCTGGCTACGGGATCCACAACGTGTTTTGGATCCAACTTTCGGCGCTGCATGTGTTTATGTCTAGAAAAAGAGAAAGTAGTTAAAAATCGTGTTTTATGCTGTCTATTTATCTGACTTTTCATTTGTAGTGTTATGTACTGATGGAATAAAGTCTTCTGGGCTGGGTTCTCCAATATGATTTTTATGGGCCAATATTTGTGGGCTTTTGGTATTTGAATTTTGACGTGAATAGACGATTTTACCCTCGGGTCCAATTTTGGTACGTATTATGTACTGATGGAATAAAGTCTTCTGGGCTGGGTTCTCCAATATGATTTTTATGGGCCAATATTTGTGGGCTTTTGGTATTTGAATTTTGACGTGAATAGATGATTTTACCCTCGGGTCCAATTTTGGTACGTACAGTTTGTTCCCTACTCTTTAAGTCAAAAAGTTTTTGACTTTGAGAGTAATATATCGAATGTATCGTCTGGGATTTGACCTTGGTATGTAAACTTTTTCTGAGTCGTTTAGAGTAGTCATAGGCTTAAGACTTAATCTTTACGAGATATGTAGGAACGATTTGTTGAATCAATGAAGTTCAGGATTTTGTCTAATTCTGCCTGAACAATTAGGGAATGTTCCCAGTCGACTGAACCTGGTGAAGGTCAGGATAATCCCCATGCTACGGGTCCTTGGACCAGGGGAATTTATTCATGTCGTCTGGACCAGATGAAGGCCGGGACTTGAACTTGACTCTGTGAGCCAATGGGGAATGTTCCCAGTCGACTGAACCTGGTGAAGGTCAGGATAATCCCCATGCTACGGGTCCTTGGACCAGGGGAATTTATTCATGTCGTCTGGACCTGATGAAGGCCAGGTCTTGAACTTGACTCTATGAGCCAATGGGGAATGTTCCCAGTCGACTGAACCTGGTGAAGGTCAGGATAATCCCCATGCTACGGGTCCTTGGACCAGGGGAATTTATTCATGTCGTCTGGACCAAATGAAGGCCAGGTCTTGAACTTGACTCTGTGAGCCAATGGGGAATGTTCCCAGTCGACTGAACCTGGTGAAGGTCAGGATAATCCCATGCTACGGGTCCTTGGACCAGGGGAATTTATTCATGTCGTCTGGACCTGATGAAGGCCAGGTCTTGAACTTGACTCTGTGAGCCAATGGGGAATATTCCCAGTCGACTGAACTTGGTGAAGGTCAGGATAATCCCCATGCTACGGGTCCTTGGACCAGGGGAATTTATTCATGTCGTCTGGACCTGATGAAGGCCAGGTCTCGAACTTGACTCTATGAGCCAATGGGGAATGTTCCCAGTCGACTGAACCTGGTGAAGGTCAGGATAATCCCCATGCTACGGGTCCTTGGACCAGGGGAATTTATTCATGTCGTCTGGACCAGATGAAGGCCAGGTCTCGAACTTGACTCTGTGAGCCAATGGGGAATGTTCCCAGTCGACTGAACCTGGTGAAGGTCAGGATAATCCCCATGCTACGGGTCCTGGACCAGGGGAATTTATTCATGTCGTCTGGACCTGATGAAGGCCAGGTCTTGAACTTGACTCTGTGAGCCAATGGGGAATATTCCCAGTCGACTGAACCTGGTGAAGGTCAGGATAATCCCCATGCTACGGGTCCTTGGACCAGGGGAATTTATTCATGTCGTCTGGACCTGATGAAGGCCAGGTCTCGAACTTGACTCTATGAGCCAATGGGGAATGTTCCCAGTCGACTGATCCTAGTGAAGGTCAGGATAATCCCCATGCTACGGGTCCTTGGACCAGGGGAATTTATTCATGTCGTCTGGACCAAATGAAGGCCAGGTCTTGAACTTGACTCTATGAGCCAATGGGGAATGTCCCAGTCGACTGAACCTGGTGAAGGTCAGGATAATCCCCATGCTACGGGTCCATGGACCAGGGGATTTATTCATGTCGTCTGGACCAAATGAAGGCCAGGTCTTGAACTGACTCTATGAGCCAATGGGGAATGTTCCCAGTCGACTGAACCTGGTGAAGGTCAGGATAATCCCCATGCTACGGGTCCATGGACCAGGGGAATTTATTCATGTCGTCTGGACCAAATGAAGGCCAGGTCTTGAACTTGACTCTATGAGCCAATGGGGAATGTTCCCAGTCGACTGAACCTGGTGAAGGTCAGGATAATCCCCATGCTACGGGTCCATGGACCAGGGGAATTTATTCAATAGCCCACATGTATGTCGACTGGAGTAGCATCACGTCTATACTCCACATGAATGTCGACTGGAGAAGCATCGCGCCTATACTCCACATGCATGTCGACTGGAGAAGCATCGCGCCTATACTACACAAGCATGTCGACTGGAGAAGCATCACGTCAATAGCCCACATGTATGTCGACTGGAGTAGCATCACGTCTATACTCCACATGAATGTCGACTGGAGAAGCATCGCGCCTATACTCCACATGCATGTCGACTGGAGAAGCATCACGCCTATACTCCACCAGCATGTCGACTGGAGAAGCATCACGTCAATAGCCCACATGTATGTCGACTGGAGTAGCATCACGCCTATACTCCACCAGCATGTCGACTGGAGAAGCATCACGTCAATAGCCCACATGTATGTCGACTGGAGTAGCATCACGTCTATACTCCACCAGCATGTCGACTGGAGAAGCATCACGTCAATAGCCCACATGTATGTCGACTGGAGTAGCATCACGTCTATACTCCACATGAATGTCGACTGGAGAAGCATCGCGCCTATACTCCACATGCATGTCGACTGGAGAAGCATCACGCCTATACTCCACCAGCATGTCGACTGGAGAAGCATCACGTCAATTGCCCACATGTATGTCGACTGGAGTAGCATCACGCCTATACTCCACCAGCATGTCGACTGGAGAAGCATCACGTCAACACGTGCAAGAAACATTCTATCTTCGTCGATTGGAGCATTCCTTCACATATTTTCTATATGCATCTGTCGAAATCACTTCAAGCATGACGATTGAGATAATCTTCTTAAATGTAAGCGTTATAGCCCCATAATGTCGATTGAAGTACTCTTGAAACTACATCAATGACGCAAGTTGATTGAAAGAAATTTATAGAGATTCAAACGATCCTTTGTATAATGAAACATGAGGTCAAAGTTCTACTCTGTAATAAATGATTCCGTCTTGAGGTGGATTGACAAATGTCATCCCATCGGAAGATCTTTCCATTTAAAAATATCATTGAAAGACTTGAGGAAAATGGGGCTTGAGGGTATTTGGAGCCCATTTAGATAAAAAAAACCCTAGTGGGATTTTCGAGGAGTCTTTTGGAGGGAAAACGAAGCGCCTAAATGGAGACTATAAGAGTGGGCTTTGAGTCTCATTTGGTCTCACACAAGAATTCCTCTCGGTTGGCAAAGCTTAAGGAAGCTCTCAAGATCTTCAAGGTATTCCTCATACTCTTCTTCGCATTCTTCAACATCTTCAATGTTCATGTTGTAGATTCAATCTGTTCTAAGTCAAGTAGGTCATTTGGATCTTGAACAATTTAGCGATATATTGAGATTATGTTTGTGATTTAGACGGGCTTAGATCTTTTAAGGAGTAGATATTTTAGGAAACTTCTGTTTTACGCTTGGAGAAATGTCGAGTGAGGATTCTTTGGGTAGTTTGGGCGCTCAAATTGACAAGTATATTGAACAACCTATAGATGATTCGAGTGACGAGGAAACTCATAGATGTTGGTCGTATGGAGATTTTTTTGATGCTAGAGCCGTAACTTTGGCTAAACCACCTTTGGGTATACCCACTAAAGTTACACCTTTGAGATCAATACTACCCGCGCATCGGAGAGTCGAGTGGACTGCCGAGCACGAGTGAACCAACAAATATCTTAACCAAGAACCCAGCTAGTCGAGTGACTGAGAAATCAATGAGGGAGATAAAATTGAAATATAAGTTTCCTTCATCAATTGAAGTAAGGTTAGCATCGTCGAATGAAAGGATAGATTACAAAGTTCCTGGGTGGATTGGGTTTTATGAACGTACTTTTATTGATGGATTCAGATTCCCCATTCCAAAGTTAGTATGGGAAGTGTTGAATCATTACCAGCTGGCTCCTTCTCAACTAATGCCAAACACTTGGAGGATTCTACTGTCGATTGAGTGTATCGCTTTTGAATTGGGGATCGAATTCGGGGTGCGAGAATTATTGTATTCCTATTATATGAAAGAGCACTTGAGAGAAAAAGGGAGATATCACTTGTATCTCCGCCAAAAGAGGGAACATTTGGTATTGGGGCTAACAACTAATGATAGAGGAGATTGGCATAGAAGTTATTTCTTCGTTAGGGGAGAGTGTGTATTTGGGTCGAATGGGAGAGGAGAAATACCTGAACATTGGAGCTCGTCGAGTGAGTGTTTTCATCTTAACTTTGATATTCCGTAGTTGTATTTTGAATTGCTGAGAATATCCCTCTTTTGTTTTTCCAGGTCTTCAGCTAAACAGATCATTTGATATTACCCAGTCGAGCCGTTTCGAACACGAAATACATTCTTAGCTTGCCTGATTCGAAGAGGAATTGGAGAGCTGCTTTAGAAGAGAGGAGGTTGAGGTTAACTCCGCTGTGGAAGGAAGTGCTAGATTCAGAAGGTACTTCCTTGGCTTTGAGTAAACACATTTTGGCCGTGATATTATGCACTTGGGCGATTGAGGTTACATTTGGAGGGCTGCTATTTTTAAAACCGCTGACTCCTGAAGAATTTCTATGCGCAGTTGAAATGATGTCGGGCCCATTCAAAGTGCCAAATCTTGATGAAATGAGAAGTCGAAAGAAGGCAAAGAAAGTTAAAGCAAAGGTGCCTGAAGCCGTTGAAATGGTAATCACAAAACCTGCTGAAGTCGTTCCAGTCGACGTTCCTGAATCAATTGCACAGCCGACTGAGAAGGTCTCTGCTTCAAAGAAAAGAAAGGCAGTAGTAGAAGTGGAGGAAGACGCAGAAGGCGTTATAGTGAAGATTCCACACGGGTCTACTGCGATTTCGGATCCTTCCAGCCTTACTAAATTCATTAAGCGTCTCTTACTTGAAGAGGACGAGCAAAGGCTGATTGAACTGGGCCCAACCGAAACGAGCAAGAAGATTGCGGCTCTCAGTTACCAGGTATTCAGATTTGGAAAATTATATTTATTTACTCATTTTCTTATGTCGAATGGGAGAAATTGAGTGAAGTTCGTTTCAGGTTATGGAGTGTGGCCTTTTTATGCAAGAATATGCGGAATTGAGTCAGAGGAGGATGAGGGATTTGGAGAAGGCGAACACATCTGTCAGAAAAGACTTGGCTGAATTGAAAACGAATTCTGATGCTACTGAAAGAAAGTTAAAAATGGTTGAGGAGGAATTGAAGGGGACCCAGGCAATATTAAAACTGGAAAAGGAGGTATCTGAGGCAACTAATGAGGCGTATAAAGAAAGTTTGGAGAATTTGACGAAGGAGAAAGCAGAGTTGTTTGAGCAGCTTGAGATGATTGCATTTGAGTCGATGATGAAAGAGAGGAGCAGTCTAATGGAGGAATATCTCGCTGGTCAAAATGTCGCCTGGAAACCAAGGAAATGGATCCGTGAATATGAAAGGATGGCTGCCGGATTATCCCTCACAAGCGATGGTGAAGAAGAAGAGAAGGGAGAAGAAGTGCTCTCGAAGGAGATAGTTGAAGAACGCGTGGTTGTTGGGGAGATTGAAGAAGAAAAGACAACTACAGATAAACGTGAAGAAATAGTTGAGGGTCCTGGACTGATTGAAACAGGTCCAATCTCCCGCTCTCCTACCCAGACTCTTGAGGTTCCATCTGTGGATGTTCAGCTTTCTCCAGAGGTCCCGTCGACTGAGATGCCCGTAGAATAAATATGTAATTGAAATTATCGATTATCTTTTTGTAATGGGAAATCGCGAATTTTGAATGATATATATAATGTTCCTTTTTGATTGACATCTAGGATTTAAAATTATCACACAACATTTTATTATCAAATAATTCACAGGCCGAGTGGGCAAGACAAAAGAAAAATAAAAATTACCGGTAGAATCGCTTAAGGTGAATTGCATTCCAACTATTTTGAATAGGCCTTCCTTCTGTCGTTTCCAATTTGTAAGCGCCCTGTCCAACGATCTTTGTAATGACGTATGGGCCTTCCCAATTTGGTCCTAGCTTTCCATCTTTGACCTCCTTGGTATTCTGAAATACTTTTCGTAGGACCCACTCTCCTTCTTTAAACGTTCTGTACCTGACATTTTGTTAAAATTTGGCCATTCTCTGCTGATGTCCTGCAAGTCGTATGGAGGCTCGTTCCCTCAATTCATCAAGCGTATCAAGACTATAACTCATGAGTTGTTGATTCGTGTTTTCCTCGAGCCATTGGTAACGAGGAGTTGGAACAACTCCTTCGACTGGAATCACTGCTTCACACCCATATACAAGGGAGAATGGGGTTTGTCCAGTTGATGAACGGGCTGTAGTTCTGTAGGACCACAAGACTCCTGGAAGTTCATCTGCCCATGCTCCTTTTGATTTCTCTAATCTTTTCTTCATTGTATTCAAGATCGTCTTGTTGGATGATTCAGCTTGACCGTTCGCTTGAGGAAAACGTGGGGTTGAAAAGTTTAATTTGATTCCCCAATTCTTGCAGAAGTCTTGGAAACGGTAGCTGATGAATTGGGACCCATTGTCAGTTACAATTTCCCTTGGCAAACCGAATCGACAAATGATGTTTTTCCACACGAAGTTTTGCACTTCTAAGTCCCGTATCTTGGCAAAGGCTTCTGCTTCGATCCATTTGGAATAGTAATCTGTAAGGGCAAGCATGTAGACTCGCTGTCCTGGGGCGGTTGGTAGCTTCCCAACAATGTCCATTCCCCACTTCATGAATGGCCAAGGTGACAGAATCGGCTTCAGTTTCTCTGGTGGTAAGTGTGAGATGGGGGCAAATCTTTGACATTTCTCACATTTTCGAGTGAATTCAACCGAGTCAGCCCGCATCGATGGCCAATAGTATCCTGTCGTGTGGGCTCGGGAAGCTAAACTTCTTCCACCTGAATGGTTTCCACATTCCCCTTCATGAAGTTCGGTTAAAACGTTCAAGGCTTCTTCTGGAGTGAGACATTTGAGGTAGGGACCAGATAGTGATCTCTTCAAAAGTTGTCCATCATGTAGTGTGAACCTGGCAGCTTGTCGTTGAATCTTTCGAGCCTCAATTCTATCTTCTGGAAGCATGCCATTTTGCAAATATTTCACAATGGGAGTCAACCACGAGTCGTCTGATGTGATCGTTGTAACTTCTTCGACACCATTCTTCCAAATCGCTGGCCATTGCAAATATACAACTGGGATGGACTGAATTTTATTTCCTTCTATTGTCGAGCCCAGTGTAGCTAAAGCATCTGCGTGTGTATTTTCGTTTCTGGGGATTTGACAAATGGTTATCTGCTCAAATGTCGACTGGATTTCCTTCACCTTTTGTAGATAAGAAACCATCTGTGAATCCCTAGCTTGATAAGAACCCTGGAATTGATTGACAATTAATTGAGAATCTGATTTTACTTCTATCTTCTTGGCACCAAGCTCATGGGCCAAGTTTAAGCCAGCAATGAGAGCTTCGTACTCGGCTTCATTATTAGAGACTCTGAAGCCGCATTTGATCGCCTGCTGCAACACATCGCCTTCAGGAGTTGTGATCACAATCCCTAAGCCGCATCCACGTTTATTGCTTGACCCGTCGACTGCCAATTTCCAAGTAGCTGAAGGATGGATACATTGTATTTCCTGTTCGGTTGGTACTTGTAGACTGGAGCTGAAGTCAGCAACAAAATCTGCGAGTGCTTGCGATTTGATTGCTGTGCGTGGTAAGTACGTGATGTCGTGTTCTCCTAGTTCCACAGCCCACTTCGTCAGTCTTCCTGAGAGCTCGGGCTTATGAAGTATGCTCCTCATTGGGTACGAAGTATAGACAGTGATTGGGTGTCCCTGAAAATATGGTCGTAGCTTCCTTGCTGCAGTTATTAAAGCCAGTACCAATTTTTCCATAAGAGGGTAGCGTGACTCCGCATCTAATAACGCTTTACTCACATAGTAGACTGGGAGTTGAGTCCCGTTGTTCTTCTCGGATCAAGACTGCACTCACTGCTTGTTCTGAAACTCCTATGTAGAGAAAAAGTCTTTCATTGTCGAGTGGCTTTGATAACAATGGTGGAGAAGATAAGTATCGTTTAAGTTCCGTCAATGCTTCTTCGTAGGCAGGAGTCCACTCGAAGTGTTTTGCCTTCTTCAAAGCTGAGAAGAATAAAAAACTCTTATCGGTTGACTTGGAGATGAATCTATTAAGCGCGGCTATTCTCCCAGCTAGTCGCATGACATCTTTCGGATTGGTAGGAGAAGGAATGTCAAGAATAGATCTGATCTGATTAGGATTAGCTTCAATTCCTCGTCGCGTGACCATATATCCAAGAAATTTCCCTGAAGAGACTCCAAAAGCACATTTTGTTGGATTCAATTTCATACCATATTTCCTCATTGTGTCGAATGCCTGCTCCAAGTGTGTCAGATGTTGTTCGGCTTCTAATGATTTTACCAGCATGTCATCTATGTAAACCTCCATGGTCTTCCCTATTTGTTGAGAAAACATTTTGTTCACCATTCGTTGATATGTTGCTCCAGCATTTTTGAGTCCGAATGGCATCACTTTGTAACAAAATAAGCCTCTGTTGGTGATGAATGCAGTTTTTTCTTGGTCGTTCGGATGCATGAGGATTTGATTGTAGCCTGAATAGGCATCCATGAAACTCAGTAACTCATGGCCTGCTGTAGCATCAACCAATGAATCAATATGAGGTAATGGGAAGGAATCCTTGGGGCATGCTCTGTTCAAATCTGTGAAGTCGATGCAAACTCGCCATTTCCCGTTCTTCTTTCGTACTACTACCACATTGGCCAACCATTCTGGGAATTGAACCTCCTTGATGGCTCCGTTCTGTAATAATTTTTGAACTTCTTCATTGATGATCTGATTTCTTTCTGGGGCAAACTTTCTTCTTTTCTGTCTATCAGGAGGGTAGCATGGATCTACATGGAGCTCATGGGTGATTAATTCCAGGTCGATCCCGGTCATATCTTCGTGTGACCAGGCGAAACAATCATGTCGCTTCATTAAGAAATCAATTAGGTCGGCTCGTAGCTTGGGGTGCAGATTAACTCCAATTGGCACTTTGTGATCCGAATATTCTGAGTGTATTGGGACTTCATCTAGCTCCTCTACGCCTGGCTGATCTGGTGGTAGAACACCAGATCCCTTCATTAATTGCTATGCCGACTGAGGTTTCGCCTTTAAAGTCGTCTGGTAACAACTTCTTGAAGCGAGTTGATCTCCTATAATCTCCTGAATTCCCCATCTTGTGGGAAATTTGAGCACTTGATGGTAAGTTGACGAGACTGCTCTCATCTCATGAATCCAAGGTCGGCCGACAATCAGATTGTAGGCTGAGGGACAATCGAGAACTAAAAAAGTTGTCATCTTGTTGACTCCTCCAGCATAGACTGGGAGTGTTATTTCCCCGATTGTGAATTTTTGTTCGCCGCTGAATCCAATAAGAACAGTTGACCTCATATTGATCTTTTCCATCTCGGTTCCCATGTCGGACAGAGCAGTCCTGAAGATGATGTTTGCTGACGAACCTGTGTCGACTAAGACTCGTTTGACTATAAAATTAGCAATCTGTAATGAAATCACCAACGCGTCATGATGCGGATTCGTTTGATTGGAATTGCTGTCGTCTGGGAATTCAATTGTTAGATTTGTAACCATCCTTTCAATCGACATAGTTGAATTGAATGGACTCATTGCTGCTTCTCTGGTATGTCGTTTCGCAGCCGAATATGAGACACCGCTGACTTCGGACCCTCCAGAAATAAAAATTACTGTATTATTGACTGGTGGTGGTGGTATGGGGCCTTCTTCCTTCTCGTTTCTTCGGGCTATAGTAGCTTTGCCTTTTTCCGTAAGTAAATCCTTCAAATGTCCTTTATTAAGCAATTCCAACACTTCCAGCCTTAAAGCTACGCAATCTGCTGTCGTATGTCCATAATCTCGATGAAATTCACACCATTTGCTGGTATCTTTTTTGACTGAATAATCTCTGGAGAGTGGGGGCCATCGTACCTCGTTTCCCATCTTCTTGAGGACCGAAACCAGTTCACCTGGGGAAACAGTGAAATTGTAGTCTGGGAGCCTTTCTCTGTTTATGGTTTTATCTTGAGCCCTGAACGGCAATTGTTGTCGCTTGAATTCTCGGTTGAAATGTCGATGCACTCTTTGATTGCTCTTCATGTCTGTTGGCCGTAGTGTTTTGTTAGGGAATTCTTTGCGCCGTTTAATTGTATCTTGAGAACTATCTTGTCGAAAATTAGAAGAAATTTCTTTTCTTTGGTTTCTTTTGTCCTCCTCCCATCTTATTTCGACTTGGGCTCGAGCCATGGCCTGATCCATTGTGTAGCATCGAAATTTAGTGAGTTTCTTGTATAGTCCACTTTCTAGAAGCAATCCATTTCTAAATGCTTCTACCGCCGTAGGTTGATGGAGGTCAGAGATAGTTATTCTTTCTTTATTGAACCGAGCCGCGTAGCTTCGCAAAGATTCTCCTTTTCTCTGTTGGATGGCATAAAGGTCGTCTGAAGTCTTTTCAATCTTGCAAGAACTTGCGAAATGCTCTACAAACTTGTCTGCCAATTGTTGGTATGATCCAACAGACCTATATGGGAGGTTGATGAACCAAGTTAGGGCTGGCCCCGCCAACGTTTCTCCAAATCCTCTACACATCCCAGCTTCCCACTGTTGAGGGGTTAGGCCCGTTGACATCATCTTATATTTGTAATGAATGATGTGGCCGTCTGGGTCAGTTGATCCGTCATACATTTTCATATCTGGGGGACTGAATTTTCTTGGTAATTCTACAGAAGAGATAGTCTCAATAAATGGTGTGTCAGAAATCGTCCCGGCTCTACTCTTCTTTGTTGGTAACTTGATGCCTGGCAAGCTGGACAAGATTGCTTCTTTGAACTCTAACATTTCTTTTCGCATGCTGGATGCGACTTGCTGAGCTTGGTCGACTGGAAAAACTGTCATATTTGTATGACTTCTTGGAAGGCCGTCTGGGGAAGGATCATCATTCGCCACATCATTGAATGTCTCCATCAGGTTAGTTGGGGCCACAAGATTATTGGGATTATCAGGAGAGTCGCGCTGTTGAGAGGTGAAAGAGATTAATTCTAACTGCTTCTGAAGATTCAAATTGGAGCTCCGCATAGTCTGGTTCTCTTCCTCCAAGGCTCGTAGTCTTTCTTGTAGCATGGTAATTTGGGATGCAATTGGGTCTGGCGTCTGTTCGCTGCTTGAAGCCATGAGTGACAGTGCTTTCCGTATTATAGACTGAGTGATCTTTGTTTGCTATAAATCACTAAGGCTCCACGGTGGGCGCCAAATTGTGGATGCTGGATTTCAGCCGAGGTCCACAATCAGAATTTGTAGGTTGGGGGCACTAGCGATCCTGCAAGACAAAGGTAGAGTGAGCGGGAGCAGACTGCCCACCGGTGTGGTGGGTGCCGGGGGCACTCCGACGCTCAAGTCAGTAGTATGAAATGAGTTGTAAATGTGTAAAAAGTGAAAGTAAGGCTTATTACTACCTTGACTTTCTTTGGTGGCCGTGAGGGCAGCGACAAGTGTTTTTGGTAATAGAAAGCTCTCAGAATTTGTGTCAGAGAACTGAAGCTTGTAAGAAGGATGTGAAGTCTGCCTTGAACTCTGATTTATCGTCCAATTTATAGATCTGAAAAGAAAACTTTGTAGCTGTGATAAGAGCTGGCAACAGGCCTACAACGTGCTGACACTTCTGGCTACGGGATCCACAACGTGTTTTGGATCCAACTTTCGGCGCTGCATGTGTTTATGTCTAGAAAAGAGAAGTAAGTTAAAAATCGTGTTTTATGCTGTCTATTTATCTGACTTTTCATTTGTAGTGTTATGTACTGATGGAATAAAGTCTTCTGGGCTGGGTTCTCCAATATGATTTTTATGGGCCAATATTTGTGGGCTTTTGGTATTTGAATTTTGACGTGAATAGACGATTTTACCCTCGGGTCCAATTTTGGTACGTACAATAACCAATTCCAAATTTGGGGCTTTTGAGATATGTTGTGTATTTGTATGTGTATATGATGCATATAAAGTTTCATGTTGATTGGATTACATCTTGATGTGTTTTGATGCATGAAATGACAAAATGCAATCCCCCCCATCATTTGGTGCTCTCGGCCAAGATAAGTAAATTAGGGGATTTTGGTTCTTTTGGTGTTTTGATGATTCAAGCATGCTAAGTTCATCTTAGAAATGATTTAGAATCATTCAAAATTTATTAGATCAATTTCGGACTAAAATGGACAAATTACCATGTAGGGGCAATTTGGTAAATTCACTTGAATTTGATTCATTTGAATTTTGTTTTCATAATTTGCTTATTGGAATATTAAATAAATATGTTTATTTAATTAATCCGAGAAAAAGTTTTGAAATCCGAAAGATTTTCGCCGCTTCCGCTGCGTTACCTGATTTACCCCGTAATAAAACCCCTTCAAAATGGTATCAGAGCGAGTCTGATTCTAGGCCGTTTAAAATGATTGGCTTTATTTTAATCATCTTTTCTTGACTTTATGCATGCTTATTAGGATCTAAACTGGTTAGATTTAGGGTGTATGACACTTGGCGGAAAATCCCTAATAATCAGGTTTTAATGTAATTATGTATTTGATGCATGTTATATGATCCGTCTCGTCAATACGGTTTATGAATATCTCTTTGTGACTACATCCGAGACCGTGCCTCTACTGTGAGGGTGTAGCCGATAAAGATTTATTTATACCGAACGTATATCAGATACTAGGTAAATTCAAGTAAAAGCAGAATTCTGAACGTGCCCTAGCTGTCAGGATTACGTGAGTAACTTGAGTTTATCATTGACGAGTTTAACCTTGGTACGTCTCCTTGTGGGCCTGCCTTCGCAGCGACAGCGAGAAACGGCCAGGACTGGGTGTTTAAGGAGTCACTGTTTAGTGATTGACAAATGAGTTGTCTACCTGATGAATATACGTAGGCGAGACCGTGCCTCTGCTGTGAGCTGAAATATATTCACGGGGTCCACTTTTCACTATTTATATTTAATTTAATTATTGAATATTTGTATTCTGTGTTGGGATTACAGTAATGCATGATTTAGTGGGAGGGGCATATTAGATTAAAAATCCATGATCTAGTTTATGCTTTTGATATTATATGAAACTGTTTTTATTCTGCTAACCGTTTTTCGTGATCTATATGATAGATTTGCGATGGCGGGTCAATCCACAAACCAGTTTGCGCGTATGCTTGATGCGAACAAACTGAAAGGCGCTGAGAACTTTACGGACTGGGAAATGGACTTGAGGATTGTCCTCGATTCCGAGAAGTTGGGATATGTGCTTGAGGGCCCTTTGCCCCTTGCAGTGGGTGAGGAGGCTTCGGAAGAGGAACACCGAGTTTTTGAAACTTGGAAGGATGATGACTTAAGGGTTAAATCATACATCCTCAGTTCACTCTCTCCGAAACTCAAACAACAATACTATGGTATGATTGATTCCTACAATATGATGACGCAATTGAGACAATCGTTCGAGAACCAAGAACAAGTGATTGTTCATAAAGTCGCCATGGAACTGTTCCATGCGCGTCTGGATGAGGGGCAAAGTGTTAGCCCACATGTTCTTCAAATGATCGATTTGATCGATCAATTGAGGCAACATAATCTCATCCTGAATGACATTCTCGGGAGGAGTGTCATTCTAGGTTCTCTGCCAGCTTCATTCCGACAGTTTGTGATGTACTTCAACATGCATGGGACTGTCTGCACCTACCATGAGCTGCATAGGATGTTGCTCACGGTAGATGAGGACCTTAAGAAGGGATTACCGACACGCCCTCCAAGATCTACTTCTCTTTCAGCTTCTTCCCAAGGAATGTCCAAGGGAAAGAACAAGAAAGGGAAGAAGAAGAAGAAGGCAGTTGGTCCTCAACAGCAGCCAAAGATAGCCAAGCCCAAGAAGGCTTCTGAAGACAATTGCCACCACTGCGGCAAGGTCGAGCACTGGAAGAGGAACTGTCCAGATTAAATTGCCCAGATCAGGAGGGAGAGAGCATCGACATCAGGTACTTTTATTTTTCCAGTTATTGATATATCTTTGGCTTGTGAAGCCGTCACATCCAACTGGATTTTAGATTCTGCTTGTCCCATTCACATTTGCAATACGTTGCAGGTGCTGAAGGAAAGTAGGAGGCTGAAGACTGGAGAGATGCAGTTGCGATTCAGGAGTGGAGACTCACTGGATGCAGTTGCAGTGGGAGTATGCGAGATCTCATTGCCGAATGGGACACTTTTGTTAAATAAATGCTATTTTGTGCCAGGATGTGTGGCTAATATTATATCCCTTTTTGTATTAGATACAGAAGGCTTTTGTATTAATATTAAGAATAGTTCTTTGTATTTATATGATACAAATAATATTCAGATCCTTTGTTGTCCAAATATGCATGGTCATTATACACTGCAAACATCAAAAGATATATTAAGTTCTGGAATTAATAAATGTAGATTACCTGAAATTAATAATACTGAACTTTGGCATATGCGGCTGGGTCATATTGGGGCTAAACGCCTTAATCAAATGGTTAGGAATGGTTTGATACCAGATCTCACCATTGAATCCTATCCAACCTGTGAATCCTGTATTCAGGGTAAAATGACCAAAGCCCCATTTTCTGGTGTTGGACACCGAGCCACAAACTTACTGGAACTCGTACATTCTGATGTATGTGGTCCACTAAGTCAAACTACTCACAGTGGTTATTCATACTTCGTTACCTTTACCGATGATTTATCACGGTACGGTTATGTCTATTTGATGAGACATAAATCGGAAACCTTTGAAAAGTTCAAAGAATTCCGAAATGAAGTAGAAAAACAAACTGGGAAATATATTAAATGCCTTCGATCTGATCGAGGTGGCGAATATATGAGTGGTGAGTTCATTGATTATATGAAAGAGAATGGGATTCTCGCTCATACACTCCTCCAGGTACCCCACAACACAATGGAGTATCTGAGAGGAGAAATCGGACTTTATTGGATATGGTCCGATCAATGTTGAGTTTCACAGATTTGCCCTATTATTTATAGGGCTACTCTCTCTTAACCGCCGCACATCTTTTGAATAAGATTCCTTCAAAAGCTGTTCCTACGACACCGTATGAGATATGGTTCGGTAGGAGACCAAATCTTAATTATATTAAGGTTTGGGGTTGTCCTGCCTATGTCAGGGTGACTCAGCAAAGTAAGCTTTCGCCTCGAGGGCAAAAGTTTAGGTTTGTTGGATATCCTCCGAATACGAGGGGATATCTGTTCTATGATACCGAGCATCGAAATGTATTCGTAGCTCGCTTCATAAAATTTCTAGAAGTAGAATTTTTGTCAGAATGTGGTGATCATAGACAGGTTATGCTTGACGAAGTACAACCTAAAAACAACGAACCAACGGAGGAACCTGAAGTTCAAGTGGATGAAGGACCTTCAACACATACACTCCGTAGGTCGCAAAGGGTATCCAGACCTCCTGAACGCTTGTATTTGATACAAGAAAAGAGTCTGGATGTTCTCTTAATAGAAGAGACATATCCTTTCACCTATAGAGAATCGATGTTGGACATCGACTCCGTGAAATGGCAAAGTGCCATGAAATCCGAAATAGACTCAATGCATGAGAATCAAGTTTGGGACTTGGTTCCGCTTCCAGAGGGAATTGTTCCTATCGGCTGTAAATGGGTTTACAAGAGGAAGCGAGGGCCTGACGGTAAGGTTAAAACTTACAAGGCTCGACTGGTAGCAAAAGGTTACACGCAGCGACCTGGTGTCGACTACGATGAGACTTTTTCACCAGTTGCAATGCTTAAGTCTATTCGGATTTTGCTTTCTATAGCTGCGTATCATGACTACGAGATTTGGCAAATGGATGTCAAAACGGCTTTTCTAAATGGATTTCTTGATGAAGAAATCTATATGGAACAGCTGGAAGGTTTTGCATCCAGCGAAAAATCGGGCATGGTATGTAAGCTTAAGAAGTCCATTTATGGACTCAAACAAGCTTCACGAAGTTGGAATCTTCGATTCGACGAGATTATTAGATCGTCTGGTTTTCTCAAGAATTCAGAAGAATCCTGTGTGTATCAGAAGGCTAGTGGGAGCATGGTCGTATTTTTAGTCCTATATGTTGATGACATCCTAATCATTGGGAATGATTTAGGTATGTTACAAAGCATTAAAGCGTACCTCTGTAAGAATTTCTCCATGAAGGACCTGGGAGAAGCTTCCTATGTTTTAGGGATAAAACTCTATAGAGATAGACAAAGGAAGCTGATTGGGTTATCCCAATCAACGTACATAGATACGATCTTAGAACGGTATAATTTTGGTAAATGTAAGACAGCAAACATACCGTTCAGACATGGGATTCATCTTTCAAAGAAGATGAGTCCGCAAACAGAAGATGAGAAGGTTAGAATGTCTAGCCAACCTTATGCTTCGTGTTTGGGCAGCATAATGTATGCCATGTTATGTACTAGGCCTGATATCAGTTTCGCTGTTAGCGTAACTAGCAGATATCAGTCCAACCCAGGTAATGACCATTGGATGGCCATTAAACATATCCTCAAGTATCTTAAAGGTACTAAGGATAAGTTAATAATTTATGGAGGAAACAAACTGCAAGTTAATGGGTTACAGACTCCGATTTCCAATCGGATCCCGATGATAGAAAGTCTACATCTGGATTTGTCTTTACCCTTAACGGAGGTGCAGTTTGTTGGAAGAGTTCCAAAAAGGGATCTACAGCTGATTCCACCACTGAGGTGGAATATATTGCAGCTTCTGAAGCCGCAAAAGAGGCTGTGTGGATAAAGAATTTTATCACAGAATTGAGAGTTGTCCCAAGTATCGAGAATGCGATTCCGTTATACTGTGATAATACTAGAGCCATTGCGCAAGCAAAGGAACCAAGGGCGCATCAGAAGTCAAAGCATGTGGAACGCAAGTACCACATCATTCGAGAGATTATGTCACGAGGGGATATTGTCGTGTGCAAGGTACCGAGCGAAGATAATGTAGCAGACCCGCTGACGAAGGCCATACCTCCGAAGTTGTTTGATAAACACGTGGAGTCGATGGGTATTAGATACAATCATTATTGGCACTAGAGCAAGTGGGAGTTTTTGTAGGGGTTGGTGCTCACAGCGCCAATTCCCGGTTGTATTTCAATGTAAATACTTCTGTAAAACATTATTATTATGAATAATATATGCAGTTTCTTTAATATAATGAATCTTATAATATGGTAAAGACGTAATGACCCTAGAATGATTAGTCATGATACAGTTGCAAAAGCGTCGCAACGGACATTGACAAGTATCATGACGTTGTCATTCTCAGACAGTTCCTAGTCAAGGTTTACACTGCTTGGTCAGTATAGTAAACCCGTTGAGACCGGTACAAGTCGTATACTGGAATATATGATTCCAATGGTTTCTCAATGAACCATAAGTCTTGGAGACTGGTATAGACCTGTAGGTGTTTATAGCGGATAAACACTGAACGACTCACCGAAGATTCTTAATGGATGGTACACCAACGTCAATAAGAATCTTCTTGGGTTGAGTAGCACTTGTGATTCTTAGACTTGAGATGCCATCGTGGGCACATGAGACATCTTCTACACTTAGATGGCAGTCACGTCACCGATCTATTTAGATCAGACCTCCGCCTGTTCGTTGGGTGTAGATAGATCCTCAGTGTGTCCTATGTGTGTCAAGATAGGATCCGTCAGTTCTGTGTAACAGAGCATATGTAGTCCATATAATTAGCAATCAGATAAAACCATGGGCCCGTGGTAAAGTTTAGAAGCTAGTTCTAAACATTCTTGTGAGATTGCTAATGGAATAGTCGACTGGATAATCCCCATAGAGATTTGACGTTTACATCTATATCTCTGGGATAAATCCGGATACTTGTGACGGAGGAATTAAACATTTGACATGACCTCGACCTGTATGATTCAGCAGTTTATCCGTGATCGTCATAATTTATGGGTGGATAAATTATGGACACGAAATTTGATTTCGTGACGGATACGCCTGAATCTAGAGAGTCTCAATAATGAAATAAACTCGTAGAGCACTAGAGCAACATTAATAAACAATATTGATTGTTTATAAAGTCGTTTAAAGGTTAAACGTAAAAATACATGTGTAGGGACCCGATAGTCATTTACTAGATTATTGTGTATTTACATTTAATACATGATTATTTTAAATACACATTAATTAAATGTCAAATTGACATATTTGACTTATATCATAAATGAATATATGTATTTAATATTTAATGTAAATATAATACATATATTTGAGATATTTGTATTTAATTAATTAATTAATTATTTAATTGTTAAATGATTAATATAATTAAAATATAAATATCTTATATTTAGATATTTGTTTTGTAATGATTAAAGTTGCATTATTAAAGTAGATAAATATCTTTAAAGTAAGTTTAGATATTAATTTACTTTAACCAAATGAAATTGAAATGAAAAATTTGGTATATACTTGACACCAAATTCGGCCAAGGCTTTTTTTTGTCTAAGTATATATTGTTTTCATTTGCTTTTCATTTAGTTTAACCTAATACACTTTTACAAATAGAGAGACACCATTGAAGAAGCCAAAAGAAAGCTTGAGAAAGAAAGAAAACATCAAAAGCTTGGATTTTTAGTAAGTTTCTTGAACTTGCTATTAGTAAGGAATTTATTCCTTAGGTTCTAGGCTTTAATATATGATATTCTTAGGATTTTTCTTTCTTTGTTCCTTGTGATTTTTGTTGATGGTTGTTTTGATGAAAGTGTTGAGCATGTGTAGTGAAGGAAGTGTTTAACTATTGTAGTAATAAACATTCTTATAAGGTTTATGAAACCATGTTGCTAATCTAGAGTTGTTGATCCACTCTAAGATGACCTAGATTTGATCTTGAGTTGTTTCATTGTTTTGAGACTTGGATTGGATATAAGAAAGATGATTGAAGTAATTGATTTGGTTGTATTTAGTCTAATTTGTTCAATTTGTTGAAATTGAGAAATTAGGGTTTATAACCAATTCCAAATTTGGGGCTTTTGAGATATGTTGTGTATTTGTATGTGTATATGATGCATATAAAGTTTCATATTGATTGGATTACATCTTGATGTGTTTTGATGCATGAAATTACAAAATGCAATTGCCCCCCCCCCCCCCCCCCCCCCAATTTGGTGCTCTCGGCCAAGATAAGTAAATTAGGGGATTTTGGTTCTTTTGGTGTTTTGATGATTCAAGCATGCTAAGTTCATCTTAAAAATGATTTAGAATCATTCAAAATTGATTAGATCAATTTCGGACTAAAATGGACAAATTACCATGTAGGGGCAATTTGGTAAATTCACTTGAATTTGATTCATTTGAATTTTGTTTTCATAATTTGATTATTGGAATATTAAATAAATATATTTATTTAATTAATCCGAGAAAAAGTTTTGAAATCCGAAAATATGATTTTCACCGCTTCCGCTGCGTTACCGGATTACCCCGTAATAAAACCCCTTCAGTAACGCCGTTTTTCATCATTTTCACTTATTTCAACTCCGAAACAGTTTTCGACAATTGTTCAAACACACATCCAATACATTTATATGACATAATTTTCATCAGCATAAAAATATTTTTCCCAGATCTGATCCAGAAAGCAAAAATATCAATTTTTTCACGTTTTAATCCAATTTTCTTAACATTAATCAAATTAATCACAACACCATTCCAAGCCACCACCAATGAAGCACCCAAGAATAATTTTAGGCATTAAAAGAGTGGTCATAACACTCTAGAATGACAACATATCATCAAATGATCAAATTGAACAAATATTACAATAATATCATTCAATATTATTTCGCATATGCACCAAGCCTTCCCTTCCATCTTCCAAATCAAAAACACCCAAATTCTAAAGAAAATAAGAAACCCTAAAATCTTACTAGATGATCAAGAACAAGAAACATTCTTTCTAAGCTTAGGGATATTGAGGATTACCATTAATCTCTTAATTTCCTTAGGCTTTTTCTTGATTTTCTTGACTTTTCCTTCTTGAATCATCAAGGAAATTTGAGAGTGTTTTTGAAAAATAGGTTTCGGCTACTTCTAGCCATTGGAAGGGAAATGAAAAATTTTTTACTTTAAAAAATCCCAATTGTCGACTTACTAGGGGCAATTTTGTCATTTTTACAATTTAATTTCATTAAATTAAAAATAAGCTTTATGTTAGCAAATCAAATTTGCACACATTAAACATATTGCATAACATTTATGTAATATGAATATTATTTAATTATTCAAATATTAATATTTAAATATGTAAATAATCAATTAATATAATTATTATTATATACGTATTTTTATTTACATTAAATAACAAATACATATATTAATGGCATGTGTCAAAGTCTCATTTGACAATTAATTAATGTGTATCTAATCAAATTATGTATCAATATAAATACACAATAATTACTATTGATCCACAAGTGCCCTTAAAACATGTGTTTTCGTTTAACCATTTAAACGATTCGAATTAACTCATTTAATTCAGTGACGTATTATGAATAATCTGTATTATTCATAACTCCTTGCCCAAGTGCTCAACGAGTACACTTCATATTGTGAGACTCTCTAAGTTTAGGTTTATCCGTCACGAAATACAATTTCGTGTCCATAATTCACCCATTCATGAATTATGATGACCACAGATAATCTCGTTAAACTATGCAAGTCAAGGTCATTACATACGTATAATCCATCTGTCACATGTTATCCATATTATACTTGGGATATAGAGAAGAACGTCAAATCCTTACGGTATAATATAGTCTACTTTTAAATTTAGGTTCTATAAATAACACTCGAAACTTGCTTCTGAAGTTATACCACGACCGTGGATTTACTAGATCGCAAACACGTGTAGGATACCTATGCCCTGTACACAAGACTGATGGATATCATGAGCATCAGTCCACACCCAACGAATAGGCAGAAGTCTGATATAAATAGATCGGTGACATGACTTTCATCTAAGTATGGAGGATAACTCATATATCCACTGTGGTATCTCAAGTCAAAAGACCACTATGCTCACTCAACTCAAGAAGATTCCTATTGATGTTGGTGTACCATCTATTAGAAAATCTTCAGTGAGTCGTTCGGTGTTATCAAATAAACACCTACATGTCTATACGAGTCTCCCAAGACTCATGGTTCATTGGGATAAACCATCGGACAAAGTCACGATATACGACATGTATGGTCTCAGCGGATTTTACTAACCTACCCGTGTTAGAAAATCTTGACCAGGAACTTTATTTAAGGACATACAACTTATAGTGACGCTTCCCAATGTTAATTACAAACTGTGTTGTAAATGCGCACTACATTGTAAATCCTAGGATCTTTGTCTAATATACACGTATCACTAAAACAGATTTAGTTTCAATCTAATCATAATTAGATATCTAATCGTAATTAGGTCGAATATGTATATAAAAGACAAGAGGTGCTACCATTAAATAAGTAATATTATGGAAAAAGTAATTGTTCGTATTCATGAATCGGACATAAATACAATCCTTATTGGCAGTGAGAGCACCAACCCTAACACCCACCCCATATTTTCAACCACCATCCTTTATAAGTGGGGGCTGTTCATTTTCATCTCCATTAGAACCAAAAGCTTAAATAGTAAACCCTTAGAAAGCGAAAGAATTGGGAAAACAAATCCAAGAGCTTAAGCTTGAAGAATTGGAATTTAAGGTAAGTTTTCATAATTCTTATATTAGGAAATTATTTTCCTTTACTTATTTTGAATACATAAGATGTATTTTTGATTTTTCCCTCTCTTGAATATGAGTTTTGGTTGTTATAAGCTTGTTGGAAAGAAATCATGTATATGTAGTGAATCTTTTAAGCTTAATTAGTGTTATTGTAGCTTAATTTGCTTAAAAAAATAATAAGTTGTCATTCTCGAATCTATGTAATATCCTGAATTTTTCGGAACGGTTCTGGAAGATTTTTGAATTGAAGTTTAAAATTTAGAATTGAATAATATTCAGAAATAAGACTTTATGTGTTTGGAAATAGGTTGGAATATTTTTAAGTGAAGTTTCGTCGCATTGGAAAACGCATGATTTCGAAAATCGGTAACGCGATTTCTATTTATATCGTTATACATGTAAAGATTTCTTATTTCTGCTATAAAAATCACAAAAGGACTCCGATTGAGCTGATTCTTGAACTATCAGACTCTTCTCCGAGACAAAAAACTTTTGTGTAAATACTTTTCGAAATTTATATCAGAAAAGCTTCAAAACTGTGAATTTCCGTGAAAACTCCATGACAGAGACCTAATTGAAATCTTACGGGGGTCAAAACATAATTTTCCAAACTTTTTCTATATATACCCAATCTTTTCTGAAATCACAAAAATGGAAAAAGAAACCTAAATACCCCACACGACCCTTCACCCCTAAAATCACGTCTAACTGACCTGGTCACACCGGCGGCCTGTCGATCATCATTAGTCGGCGTGACTGGCCAAGGGGTGCGCCAGCCACCCCTCCACTTTGTGGTGGCCACCGACAGCCCCCATAATACCGACAATGGCGAGAGTAAATGAGATACGCACGGGCCTTATTTTCCCGATCCTAGTTCCTCACATCATTTCATGACCCAAGCCACTCGCCAAATCGAAGCTCTCAGAGAGTATAACAAGTTGACGGTGATGGATTTTCTGTTATGTGCATGGTTGCATATGAAACGAGGAAGAAGACTTGATGAATAGTGACCCATGAGTGAATAGTAGCTTCGATCGAAATTCTGTCGATTCTTGTGCGTTCGTGGGATTGTTTGGAGTCTGCTCGGAAAGACCTCCCAGTAAAAACTCACAAATTTTAAGTTTATCGTTGAATGTTCGGATTTACCCAGTAACTTCGTAGATTAGTGTAATGATATAAATTGAATTGTATGAGCATAAGTATATTGAATATGTGTATTTGTTAGAATCCGAGTGAAAATGAAATGAATTAGATCGATCCGATAGATTATGTAATTTTCAATAAAAGTGGATTTTTTGTGTATTAATGTGTTTTTGATCGTAATGATAGATATGAGTCGTATATAATGATAAGATAGTATTTAGATAAATCCGAGCAGGTTCATAGGGTTTGGTACCCTTCCGTAGCATTTGTGGAAACCTTTTTCGGAATACTTTCTAAAAACACGTAGACCGAGGATTTAAAATAACTAGTAGCATGAATTTATTTATTATGGTGTTTTAAGATTATTGAAAGTAAAATCATTGAAATCAGACTTGATTTGGTTGTCCCGAAAAGATCTGGAATTTTGTCAAAGTTAAGTCAAGAATTCTGTAAAGTTATGATTCTGACAACATTTCGTCATTTGTTTTGACAGATTTGACTAGGATCTGGAACGGTTGCGAAGCCAGGTAAGTAACCCATGCAATGAGAACTTAAATTGGTGAATTCTTGTTTTTAATTTACATACACACACACACACATACATATATATATGATTGACATGTTAGGTTAAAAAAGAGAATAGTTAAGAGGTAGTTTGAGAACAGAGTTCAAGGCTATGTTTAGTTAAGTGAAACGACCATCACATGTATGAATTGTGTTATTCCTATGATATGAAGTGAGATGTTCAATGATCTTAATGTCTGTATATATGTATTAATGTGTTTTGAAGTGAAATATTTGATAAGCTTAATATCTAATTATATGTATGAATGTACGTAAAGGTATAGACATTTAATGACATAAAATTTTGTATGTGAATGAATATGTAAATGTATAAGTATATGAGTATGTATTCTTATATGTATATGATGTTAAGATATGTATAGGTTGGGTATACGGATTCGATAAATAGAACAAGTCGTGATTTCTGATTTGATATTAGCTTATGTATATGTACGCTATATGAATCAATTATTATTATCTTATACATGTAAATTATTTGGATAGAAATTGAAATGGTTTAGTGATATAATGAATAAATATAAGCTAAGTTCTCCTCGAATGGATATGTTTATTTAGAAAAGTTATTATATCAAATGTTCCTAGATAGAAATTCTGAAAATGAACACGTTTGATCGATAAAATAAAAGATATGATGACTATTAAAGATATGACATTTGAATTCGTAGTAAGATGTATATTTGTATGTTTGAAACATATGTTTGTATGTGAGGGTTTGAATGATGTTTTGGAGTATTTGTCATAGATGTACTTGTGTATGAGAAGTCGTACGATGAGTTTGGTGTGTCGTGATTTGTATGCATGTATGTATGTTCGATTGGTTGATGTTCTCATGGTATAGTAGTCGAGCTGGTTAGGAATTCATTCGGATGGAATTCATCTCGTACTTATTCTAAAATAGGTAATGAGTCTCGTACAAGCATTGTATGTGTAATCCAACAATTTGTATATATTGTTTGGTTATGTTTTCTTTGATGTATTGGTTGTTATATATGCTTCTTTTTCGGTACAAGATGACTATATGTATGTTTAAGTGTTTCTCTGTGTGTGATATAATTCATGATATTTTTGAACTGTGTATGTTATTATAGAATGAATGATTTGATAAATAGTGTGAGTATAAGTTGCTGTAAAATGTGTTTGTTAAGTTGTTATCGTATGTACGTATATGTGTAAGAATTCAAAAATTGTATTTGCATGATTATGAGAGAAATGAGTTAAGATATATATGAATGTATATGAATCACGCATGTTAAGTCATTATAAAGCTATCGGAATTGAAGGAAGTTTGCATTCAATTGAAAGAGTTTGTTTCAAAATGAAGAAAGTTTGATTAACTTTTCGATTTAGTGATATTCCAAAGATGGATATTAATGATAAAAGTATAGATGCATGACTTCATATTTCATGTGATTGAATTGGATTTGATATTAAACGATATACTCTATGGTATTCGAGTTTTGTTTTGTTTGCTTTGAATGTTAACTATTAGATTGGCACATATGTAGATATATAAATATGAAAATTTGACATGGGTTAAGTATAAAGGATAATAACAAGTAATAAATCTGTACTTGTAAAAATATTAGTATTTCTGACAAACTGCTAATATGTTTGACTTATTTGTTTGTAGTTTATGTTTGACTTATTTGTTGTAATACTAGCATGGTTACTTACTAAGTTTTATAACTCACACAAAACCAATTTGCTAGTTTTTCATGTTGGCTTCTAGATTAGTCAACCACGATTGCTTTGGAAGTCATGCTCAAGACGCGGATTACCCAAGTGGCAGTCACCTTCGTAAGTGTCCTGGGAAAAGTTTCAGAGGTCTAGGATTTGTGATTGATATTTTATTTATCATGATGAGCACGTTGTTTGTATATATTAAGTAATGATTTGATTGCTTATGATGTTGTGGGCATAAAGCCATTGAGTGTTGATAGATGATGTGGGCACGAAACCTTAGATGATGAATTTAGCGGCTTATGGAGATGGGTCAATCTTGTCTTCTGTCGGTAACACCTTGCCTCTAGCGGGGTGTTACAATCTAGAATTGTTCTGAGTGTTTTGATTGTGGTGAGACTCTTGAGATGTTGGAAAGTTGGGATTAAAGCTTAATTGGAAGTTAATTTTAGTATTATTTGTTAATTTGATTAATTAAATAATTTAGGATTTATGCCTAATTCTAAAATTGGAGCTTTTCATTCATGGATGTAATTAAGTACATTAGATGTATACTAATCATTTTGGTAGTGTTTTAGAAATATTTAAATGTGTAGATGACATTTTTGAACTAAAATGAGAAAAATGCAAAAGTTTATATTTCTAGCCTAATTTCGGCCAAGGGATAATTTGGAAATTTTCAAATTTGATTTTGGGATTCAATATTAAAATAAATAATTTATTTTAATAGTCTAAATAAAATTTTGAAATTGAAAAAAAATTGATTTTTTGCGCTCCGCTGCGATACCTAATAAAATTGTAATTACGCTAACATGATTAGCCCGGCTACAGTGACTGAATCACTATAGCAGTAGTTGATCTGGTTATTTGGCTAAACTAGTTCACTGGCTCTCCCGGGCAGCCCGATTCATTAATCTAATAATCTAATTCACTTAAAACCGCGAAAAATATTATTGAATTTTTTTGTCTCAAGTCACTAACGTAAAATCACATATTGATAGGATATCAATTATTGATTAAGGTGAAATATGAATGAATAACTGTTATGTGATACTGGTTATTCATGCAAACTTAAAAAAAAAAGTTTAAAGTCGATTTCGCCTGCGATTACGCTATCATAGCAAAGATGCAAAGTTTATTAAAAATAAATTATTCGAGATACGATCCCGTTCATTTTCGCAGCACGCTTTTGAAGCAAAGACTGACAACAAACTTTTTCATTATGTATCTTATGCTATCCCACAGACCTGACATGTTATGCAATGGTAGTAGTCAGTAAATATCAATCCAACCTAGGATTGGATTCTTGATGGTTGTTAATGAAGCTACGACACTTGCTATTTGATTAAAGAGTTTTATTTCTGAATTGGAAATTGTTGATTCCATTTCAAGATCACTGAGAATTCACTGTGATAATTATGCTACAAAAAACTTATTGCGAGATTATCGTACAGCAAGTATACGGTGTCAAGTTTTAGTAAAAGATAAGTAGAGTGTCGAACCCTTAGAGCTTGTAATCAAATTCTCACTAAGTACTATAATTGATTAACTTAAATTTATTTAGAAAGAAACTTTAAAATAATCTAAATTAAAACTAAAAACTAAATAACAAGATATCAAAATGTCTAATTAAGCTAAACCAAGATGAGAGAGACTTTAGAGTCTGATTTCACGTAGTTATCCCCTATGTATTTTCTAGGCCAATCAATTCTTATTCAGTTGCATCGTTCATAAGTCAAGAACCCTAAATTATTCTAACCCCCTCTTCCGAGTTCCGAGTGAAAATATTATTAACTACTGATTTCGATATCCCTATAAAAATCTAGTAATTAATAATTCATTATTAACTCCCGAACTCTATAAATCTCCTAAGTTATATCATCTAGATCCTATTCAAAATCCCCCCTCCCGAGCAATAAATTCTAAACATGCATCATCACAATGTATGGCGAACAAACTAGAAGCATTAAACATAAAATAATATAAATAAACTGAATCAAAATTTTATAACAATAAATTGGCAATTAAAACATGGGTTCAAGCCTAAGCCACATCATCCTCTAGAATAATAGATTTAGTTCATGACTAAATATAAAAATAAAAAATAAAAATAATGTCATGAACGTATTACACCTGAATCGAATCCCTTCATTTTCGGATGTCACCGCCTTTGTCTTCTCTTGTCGCTGTTCAATCTTCCCCTTTGGATCTCTCTAAAATATGTGTTTAGAGCACTTTAGTTTTGTATTTCTCTCATCTTTAGGGTTTTGGATGAGCTTCTATATTTATAGGAAAGTATTGGAGTCATTTTGCTTGTAATCATGCAAAATTATAAAAGCAAACAAAATAATCTCGATAGTTACATATAGTATTGTCTTCAAAGAATGCCTACCAATGAAATCAGAGAACTTTCAAATTACTCAATGTAACTAAAATCCGAGTCTTGAATAAATCATCTAAGCCAGACTCACAATGTGTGTGTGTAAAGGTCCGATTACAGCTCGATTCCTAAGTAAGTCAACTCGATGATTTCATCTCAAAAATTGAGATCCGATTGGTCAAACCAACCTAGATATCTCAAAAGTACTTTGTATTTCCCTATTTTGTGCTTAGTATGGTATGATTTTTTTTTATTTCATCATTTTTTTTCAACACACCTACCCTTTAAGATATCATTTTTCATCATGGTGGTCTTAACACAAGTCTATGGGTAGCTTCACGTTTATCAATTATAGGTGGTTTAACTTTTTTCTCTTTTTTCAAATTTTTTTAACAATATCATACATCATAACACTAGAAAATCGAGATAGATATCTAAGCAAATTATCATTCATCGGCAATCGATCTCTTCAACTAGTCACTTTCCCAACTACATAGGTTCTTACTGCTAAAATCTATTATTAAATGATTACGAGTCTAACCTAGATCACCTACTCGAGGCATCAGATAAACATAAATTGAGAACTTATCATTTCTAAGATTCCATCCTAAAGCAAACAAAACTCATCATTTAGACACATAGTCTTTATGGTTCATGGTATTGGTCAAAGGTTAGAGAAATCTAATTTGGTTGATGATGTCGGCAACTTTCGCCATATCACTGTAGATCTTGCTGAACAACACCGTACTTCACACCAACGTGGCACTCAAAGAGTTATTTTTATCCCATGCCAGGTGAGCAGGAAATTCTGTTATTAATTGAGATTTTTTTTTCCTATGCTGTTTGGTCCCTTGTATGGGGAACCTATGTATACTATGCAGGATCTTAAAGGAATCAGTTTGATGAAATTAGGCTCTGCTTATCTGAAGCAATTGTGAAATAAGTTGATGCATGGACATATTTTCTTGCTGGGGCTGTGTCATGACCATAACTTTTATAACTTATTCAGGTTGGGTTCAACAAGATATTCAAATGTTATGATCCCTATATTTTTAACTTATTATTTCCTGTTCCCATGAACCTCTTGGTTTGCTAATGCATTGGATCATTAACTGTGGTAAAGAATGTGTTATCTGATTGGAATCCTATTTTGGTTTAAGATTTGTGATCTTAGTTGAGTATTCTCCTTCATACAAAGTTGAGGTAGTTTTCAAATTTATTTATTTATTTATTTTTTTTATATTTAAATTAGGAATTGAAAATTTTATGAAGCAATGAAAAAAAATGTTAGAACTGTGCTTTGGACCAGTTGTCCTCTAAATCGGCAAAAACCCTAGGAGGGGAATCAAAAGGGATACAAAAATCTTCTGAAAACAGTCAGAGACTAAAATTTACAGTGAACACCCAACTAACTTATATAAAGCTAAACCAACCTATACAATCCTATTGATAAAGTTGCTTATAATACATAAGCACTACTGCTTTCTTATTATTTTCAATAAATGTGCTAAGTGCGTGTTGGATATCACTTCATATTTTTGTTTCAGTGGAGAAAAGGTTTGAAGCTTAGCAGTGAAGCTGCTGTTGAAAAGCTTACTTTAGATGGTGTATGGGGTTTGTGTGTCACGCTGAGTGCAACCGTCATGATGTATTATACTACATGAGCACCATCTACTGTCAGGATATTATCAATTCGGTACTGCTTACCTTATCTCTAGTTTCTTGCTATCTCCTCTTTCTCTCTTTCCAACCCTACAAATTATAAGTTCTGTCAGAACCAATTCTTTACAAGATGTCTAGGTTGTTTTTGCTGAGTAAAACCTGAAAAATTATGAACTCATATCTAGGCATATGTGATGGCCATGATAATTGTGCTATTGAACTATTTGTCTTAGTTGTCAAGTTTGAAAAATTTTGCAATTAGCTAACTGTTTCATGGCTACCATGATTTTTATTTCCCAAGTCTTGGATCTTAAAAGACAAGATTATTAATGGAATTATTGTGGATATTAGACGAGTAATATCTCATTTTTCTCGTGCTCAAAACATATTTTTGATGGTCATTGAGAGGATTGCTCGAGGGACTTTAAAGTATAGATATAAAAGCCTTGATTGGATGGTGTTTGCGCAATTTTTGTGCGCGAAGAAGAAAGAGAAACGTGTAAGGTTCAAACCTCCTGAGACAAAGTCTCAGTAAGGGGTGTTTGATTAAGTGAATAAGCCTCCAAGGGGCGCAAGCACACAAATTACAGTCCTAAAAGTTATAAAACTAAAAGATAGAAAAAATGCTCGTTTGAGTCTTCATTTGATTGGTTTTCTTTTTCTCTCTGTACAAGTGAGCTTTTATAATTCTCTCTGTACAAGTGAGCTTTTATAGTGCAGCTTGTAAACTGCTTGGGCAGTTTCAGTATCTCCCTGCAGCTGCTGGATCGTGTCTTCAACCGTCGAGCTGTACGTCTCAACTGCTTGATCGTGGAGGTATAACTGCTTAACTGCTGTAGTCGTGGGATCAACTTCATTACGTGTTCTCGTTCTAATGCTTCGGTCGTCCTGGGTTCTTTTCGCTCTAACTCAGTGATCGCTCTGACCGCACTTCCTTTCATCGCCCTTCTTGCTTTCGTCCTTCACTCCTTCGTTCTAGGGCGATTTCGCTCCAGGGTGGCATTTTTTCTTTTGCCAACAATTATCCCTAAAATCAACCTTGATTGTACTGGAGGTAAAAATCGAGGTGGATTTTTCGGCTTTTCATCCAGGTTCGTTCTTTCCTCCTTTCAGGGAAGACCGCTACGCCAGGTTCATTCTTTCCTCCTTTCAGGGAAGACCACTACACCAATCGAGGGCTGATCCGATGGTTGTCCTTTAACCTCAACAGGGAGGAGAACACTTTAGTCTTTCCTGGGCCTCTAGTTCCTTGTTGATGTAAGTAATGCGTCTATTGTCCTCGCTCCCCAGGTTTACCTCTTCCAATATATCATGTGCCCTTGACATGCTTGCCTTATGTCGTCCGTTCAGAGCGTATTCTTCTTCTTCCCGTTCGCTCTTGTGACTTCCTTCCAGCAAACAATCCACCCCGCATGCCTCTCTTATCCTGTCTTCTGTCCAGTGTGCTAACAGTTTATCCCTTAAGGCCGTAATCGCTAGGGGTGTGCATTAATCGGTTTTAACCGATTAACTGAACCGTTCCGACCCATTTTTTTTATTACGGTTCGGTTAATTTGGTTAAATCGGTTATTGCGGTTAAAATTTTTATTTTTTTCGGTTATTCGGTTCGGTTACGGTTATGAGATTCTTATAACCGAACCGACCGATTAACCGTATATATATATATATATATATATATATATATTCTTATAACCGAACCGACCGATTAACCGTATATATATATATATATATATATATATATATATATATTATATATATATATATGCGAATCCTTTAATTTTTTTAGAATCGGATATGTGATCGAATTAGTGATCCAAAAAATTTACTGCGTCAGTGGTTCGAACTGGTTGAAACGTTCATAAAAATCGGTAGAACCGACCTACATCATATATAATTTTACTAATTAAAAATTATAAAAAAATATTAAATTTTAATTTATTAGATTGGTTAATAACCGAATTAACCATAACCGACCGAAATATAATGGTTAATTGGTTAATGGTTATGTGTCATAAATTGGTTAAATTGGTCACAGTTTTATTTAACCGAAAATTTCGGTTACGGTTAAAAAATCAAGGATTAACCGACCGAACCGACCGATGCATACCCCTAGTAATCGCGGCCTGAGCTTCGGCTTCACTTTCTTGTTTCGTCACGTAGGCCATTAAGTTGGCCTTGGTAGCCGCAAGTGCGGCTAGTTCTTTATTCTGCTTGTTCTTCTTCATTTGAATTGCTGCGCGTTGGCTCTCCAAAGACCACTGTGATTGGCCTTGTTTGCGCAAACAAATCATTTAGCAGATCAGTGGGGTATGGTTCGTCATTTTGGGCCACAATGGTCGAACTTTCCCCTTCATTCTAAACTCTGGTCGGCCCGTAATTCCCTTCGTACATGAAGTATTCGGCCGAATTTGTTCCTGCAGCGAAAGGCTTATTGTCGGCATGTACTACTTCCACTTCGTCTCTCTGGTTCCAAAAAACCAAGCACTGATGAAGAGATTAAGAGATGAAGGGACGCATCGGCTGCCGTGTATCCAATCTCGTCCCAAGAGCATGTTATATGTTGTCGGCCCGTCTATAATGAAGAATACTACTATTTGGCCGTTGTCGCTCCTCCATTGAAACTCGTTAGCACCACTTCCGTAGGGATGAGGTCCCCCTCCGATTTTGCTAAACGCCCTAGCATCCTAACCGGAATAGCATTAATGGCTGCCCCCATTGTCAATTAATACCTTGGTAATAGGTATTCCATTTGCCTTCGCTTTTACATACAAAGGCCGAAGGTGCTTTGTCATTTGTGGTGGTGGCTTTGGGAATATCACCTTTCCTGATGGGCCTGTTAGCTCTCTCTCATCGTTAGTCCGAGGTATTTCTTCTCCCATGTCTCAGCCAGAAGGTGGTAGTGTGACTGGAGCATTGTGCGATACATTATTGACGGCCAATCTTCGCTTTTCTGCCCTGGTGATGGTCCGTCTTATTTTGGGCGTCTCATATAGGACCAGAAATGGAGATCGTCTCAAGTTCTCTCCTAACGTTCCAACTGCAGGGTTGCCGGCCTCGTACAATTCTTTGAGAAGCTGATTCTGTGATATCCTCCTTCTTCGTGCTTCTATCCTGATGTCTATCTCTTCTTCTACGTCGGTCATTTCCTCATCTGAGGCTTCCCTATCCGTTATCGAGAGCGCTGCAAATTCCTCCCCATCACCCTCATAGACATCTTCGCTTGTTCCAGCTTCCCTACTGTTGTCCCCCTTGAATTCTCTGGACAACAAGTAATGGTTAGCCACAACCGGTGGCATGCTGCCGAACTGAATGACAATAGGGGGCTATTCGTCGTCTGCTTCGTCCCATTTTCGTCTGTCGAACTTGGTTCGTTCTTTGCAGTTCGTTATTTTCCTTTCTTTCTGGTCACTCCCCTTGTCATTTGCCTCCGGTTTCCCCGTGATACGAGGACTACGGCTTGTGGTGGCCCTTACCCCATTTTATTGACGCATCATACGGCCATAATTTCTCTGGTGTCTCCTTTATTGTGTCCTCGTCATTTCGTCCACGGGAGGATAGTTCCTGCCCGAACGTTGTCCCGACTGCGGCCTTCGATACGAATGCCATATATTGGGCCGATGAATTTTCGGGCTAAACATCCTCACATTTTGGACGAAGTTTGAATTTTCGCCATAAAACCTTGGTGCAAAGGCTGCCAGGTTACTGGTTCTTTCTTTGCGGGCCTTTCGCAAGTGTCTTCCAACTCCCTCATCCACTCTACACTGTTCCTGCACCGTACAAAGGTTTTGCTGATCCTTCTGTTTTTGGGGTGCTTTAATCATTTCCAGAGCGCTTGGATGATGACTATTATGTTCTTCATCTGGGACCAACTTGAATTTTGGCAAATTGGTAAGATCCGAGTTGATCATGTTTAATTCCACTGGCTTGGTAAACGGGTTGGCGTCCACAGCCATTTTTTTCTTGAACGTTATTCGTTCAGATTCTATAGCATCCTGCAAAACATTCCGAAAAACAAGACAGACATTAGTTGAATGGGACCATGCATTATGCCATTTACAATATTTTTTGCTGCCGATTTGCTCGGCGTATGGCGGTCGCTCAAACTGATCTGTTTGTCTTTGTACAACTGATCGAATATGGCGTCGACTTTTGTGATATCAAAAGAAAAGTTTCTACCATTTTTATCGTTCTTTTCTTTGACTTGGGGTTCGGCCCATGTTTTACAAACGTACGGCTTTCCTTTAACCAATTCGGCCCAACACAATTCGGCCGATTTGACGTCCATTTCGCCTATGTCATAATCGATGCTCCTATAATACGTCCCTTTGCTAGAATTTTTCATCTGCTCTTCTTCCCTTAGCAATCATTCGTAACGCACCACACTAGTGATGAGCTGAGGGAGATCCCAAAAATTCACGATCTTGAAATTTCTTTTTCAAGTCGAAATTGAGGCAACTTTGAGCGATTCTTACGAACTCTTTTTCTGGCAAAGGCACGTAACATCGGCCTCGAGCCACTTTAAACCTTTGTAAGAATATTTCGGCCCACTCGCCCGGCAACTGTCTCAGGTTTGCCAGATCGGCCAAAGCCACTTCGGATTCGGCCTTGTAGAATTTTCTGCATGTAACAATTGTTCCATTTGTTGCCAATTTTCTACTGAGTTGGCCGGCAGACTAATGTACCAGGAGAACGGTACTCCTGACAGTGAGCCGTGAAATAGTCTCAATTTATGGAAATCCGTGACCTCTCCACACTGAAGGGTAAATCGCCCTATGTGTTTCATGGTAGAAACTTCCCCAGACCCCGTAAATAGGGAAAAATCTGATATTTTGTAGTTTCTAGGCCACGGATACGCCACGTCGATCCAATCGGGATATGGTTTCCGATACCTTGGCCGAATAGGCCATACTCCCAGACCGAATTGATTTTGAATGATCCCGGTCACCTGTTCTATTAACATGTCATTGCCATTAAATGACATTGCTATGGGAGGTGGTTGTGATCCTCTCACAAGTGGGACATAATTATGATTCTGTCCCTGAGAAACCTGGACGCCTTGAGGCAACACCACTTCGTGTTGTGCCATGTTTGGCCCTTGGTGCAGATTTGGCCCTAAATATGGGCCATTGTCCCCAAGACTTGTTCCTCCCCTAGAAATCGGGGGGCCATGATTCCTCGTGGAGGAACATTTCTCGGACCAGCCTCTTGATTGCTTGATGCAGGGGAAGGCGTAGTCCACGGTGGGGCTGTCCCCCCGTTTACACATTTGGCCATTAACTCGTTCAATGAGCTTAAGTGTTTGGCCATATTTTCATAATGTGAATTGCTAGTCGAGACAAATTTATCTATGACATGAGCATTTTGCAGCCTAACCTGTTCAACAACATCCTGTGTGAATTCACTGAACAATGCACGAACCGTATTAGGGTTGAATTCTCGCATAGACTCGTATCGACTAACTTCTGCCAGACCCTCGAAATGACCCACCACGGCTGGAACGTGGGGCTGGTTGGTTTGCTCCAGTCCTCCTTCCTCCGTACCTGAGTCAGTTTGAGTGTTTCTTTTCGGAGGCATCTCCACTTCTTACACCAAATCTCCCACTGTGGTCGCCAAAAAACTGTTTGCGCAATTTTTGTACGCGAAGAAGAAAGAGAAACGTGTAAGGTTCAAACCTCCTGAGATAAAGTCCCAGTAAAGGGTGTTTGATTAAGTAAATAAGCATCAAAGGGGCGCAAGCACACAAATTACAGTCCAAAAAGTTATAAAACTAAAAGATAGAAAAAAAATGCTCGTTTGAGTGTTCATTTGATTGGTTTTCTTTTTCTCTCTGTACGAGTGAGCTTTTATAGTGCAGCTTGTAAACTACTTAGGCAGTTACAGTATCTCCCTGCAGCTGTTGGATCGTGTCTTCAACCTTCGAGCTGTGCGTCTCAACTGCTTGATCGTGGAGGGAAAACTGCTTAACTGCTGTAGTCGTGAGATCAACTTCATTACGTGTTCTTGTTCTAATGCTTCGGTCGTCCTGGGTTCTTTTCGCTCTAACTCAGTGATCGCTCTGACCGCTCTTCCTTTCATCGCCCTTGTTGCTTTCGTCCTTCACTCCTTCGTTCTAGGGCGATTTCGCTCCAGGGTGGCATTTTTTCTTTTGCCAACAGATGGATTTATTAAGTTTAATTCTGCCCTGTTTATAATTTCTCATGGAAACATCTTTCTGCTATAGATGTATTGCCTATTGAGCATGCAACAATTTCACCTCTTTATTTTCAAATCCTCTCGTAGATGTTTTTATTTTATTCGTTTTCTGTCTATCTACTTCGACTTTGACTTGATGATTAAGAAAGGAAGTGATTTTCTTTTAATGGGATCAGAAGTTTATGGTTTCAAGATGTCTGGGTTGAAATTGAAAACAAATTTGAAGTTTGAACTGATGAATCTGCAATTCTCCTCCAGGTTTCGAACCAATTAAATTGGTTATATCTGAAATTTCTAAAGCTTAATCCTGGTTATGATGGAAAGGTATGGAACTGATAGGTCTTTATTAGGTTATAACAATAAAGTGATAGATTACATTACATAATCTTTCAATTTATGCCAAAATTTATATAGGTTTCCATATATGGTCATTCCTTGGGAAGTGTCCTCTCATACGACATCCTCTGCCATCAAGCGAATCTATATTTTCCATTTCCAATGGATTGTATGGACAAGGAACATGCCGGCACTGAAGAATCTTCCTCGGATATGCACAATCAGCCTTCTAGGAGTAACTCTTCAACCAATCTAGAAAATAATATCTCCACTATGATGAAGGATACTACAGAAGAGGTGAATCCTGCTGATGAAGACACAGTGGCTGTGCAATCAACCCAATTAATGCGGGAGGAGGGAAATTCTGAAAATCTTTCCCCAATTATGGGTCCTGTCATGTCAGTTTCAGGTGAAATTACTGCAACAGCTATGGACTCTGAGCGAATAGGTGACAAAGATGTTCTTGAAATGGTTCATGGTTATAGTCCCACACTTTCTCCAGAAAATGGTTGCTTAAGTGAAGCTACTACCAACACAGCCTGTGGTGTCCCAGGCATGGAGAAGATGGAAGAGGAAGATTGCTTAAATATCAGTGATAAGGATAAAACAATTAATCTTCTCACCGAAGAGGTGGAACTTTGTATATCTTTGTCATCCCTTTCTTTCAATTTTATATATTTATTTTACTTTTACCTGAACTCTAGTTAACAAGCATAAAAAAAAATTGGATAGTTCTTCTCAAAAAGTACTTTTATAAACCTTTGGGTTATGTTCAGATACAGCACATTAAATGTGGGTTGTGTGTGTGTGTCTTTTTTTTTTTTTTTTTTTTCCTCTTCAGATTAATTCCCTAAAAGCAAAAATAGCAGAATTGGAGTCCAAATGTGATGTTAAAGCCCTAAATGGTGAGTTGCATACTTGCATTGGTTTGATATCTGTTCTTCATATTCTACTTTTTGGTTGTTTCTTACTGAAGGAGCTTTATGTGTTGATATCTTGGAGTTTCGATGTGTTGCATAAACAGAAAATAATGAGATGCTTCCTACCAATCCAGAGCAACCTGTATCTGAGAAGTTTCCACCCAAGCAAGATGATGACGCATCAAAGAGTTATACCCCTTACATTAAGTACACAGAGCTTGAGTTCAAGGTTTGGGACAAAAACACTCTTGTTCCTTTGTTGAGCATCTTTTTCTTGTTTCCGAGGGCTTTCCCAGAATCAGCATTTTTTTAAAAGAAATTTCTGAATTTGTGGACTGCAAATTTAAATCTTTATATTTTGGAAGAAGAAACAAAATTGGATCTTTACAGAGCTTTGTCATGTACATATGAGTATATCTGTGTTATATGACGGAACCTTTAATTTATTTTGTTTTCCTTTCAGGTTGACACATTCTTTGCTGTTGGATCACCTCTTGGTGTCTTCCTAGTGCTCCGTAATATTCGTTTTGGAATCGGTAATCATATGTCTTCAAATACTTCAATATTGGTTATGGGTTATTCTAACTGTTGGTCATGGAATTCAGTGATATATTTCAGCATTCATAATATTTATAAGTTTTTTCGTTTGGGTAAATGATGAAATATCGCTCTTGTTCAATGTGGATCTACAATGACCAGACATGCTTGAAGAAATTCTTTCATTTCGGGATGTACCAAAAGTTGACCAATCCACAAATTAAATTCTTTTACATCTTGGTTTTATGACTTTATGAATACATTTAACATATTTTAGGTACTTCTCATGGTTTTTGTCAGCTTTTTGAAGAAGTTAAAATGACTGCCTATATTGTTTCATCAGTGTAAATTTTAACAAACATTAGATTCTTGTGCGCCATTTTTAATTATCAATTGTGTGGTTTTCATGAGAGGTTAATGATGTCAAATAAGTTTGTGTCTTGATGTTTGTTTAGTTAATTTTACTTTGGCAACTGTAGTTTTTTTTGTTTTTTGTTTTTTTTTTTTTTGTTTGAATTTGAAACATCCTCTAGAGGTTTGTCTGTTTAGTTTCCTTTTTTAGCTTAAGAATTCTTTATATAGCACTTGTCTCCATATTCAAACTCTAGAAGTTCAATTTTACGAGTTTTTCTTTCTTTCTTTCCAGGAAAAGGACAAGAATATTGGGCAGAGGAAAATATAAATGAAGAGATGCCAGCTTGTTGTCAAATGTTCAACATATTTCATCCATTTGATCAAGTAGCCTATAGGTTTATTTCACACATGTATTTCATTGCTATTATAGTAGTTTTGTTTACCTTTTCTGAGTTGTATTATGTTCTGTGGAAGATGTTGCATGAAAGGCATGAACTTTCTTTCATAATGTGTCGCCCACTGAGTAAAAGCTTCCTGATGCAATCAAGTCCGTGGTTTCAACAATCACAATAAGTTGATTTGGCTTTTATATTATTAGCTTATACTTGAACATATCAAGTGTATATTTTGGAGATTGGTGTAATTTCTTACTAATTATTATTATTTTTTTAGAAGAATCTTCCCCTCTAAAATTGCAAGAATTTGGGATTTGATATTTTCTTCCATATTCTAGATTTCTGTATACAAAGTGATATTTTCTAGTTTTTCAAGCACTGTAAAGTCTATTATAGAGCTTTTGTGCAGTATTAGAGAGTGAATAAATGACAAAATGATTGTTAAGAAATTTGTTCCTCTGCTCTCCCCTTTCTCTCTCTCCTCGTTCCTTTCTTTTAATTTCTGGCTTTATCCTTCCTTTCATCTTATCTGTTTCTCTTTCTCTCAACTCTCAGATATTCTTTTTCTTATCTACTGGGATTCTTCTTCCTATGCCTTCATTTCCAATCATGTTGTCTTTATCAACCTTCTTCGTCTCCTTTCATCATCTTTCTTGTTGGACCAATGCCTTAAGAAAGAGAAAAAAAGAAAGCTATGCTTCAGAGTCTGCCAATTTTGAGTGTTTGATGGAATGCCAGAAAGCCTTGCCCTACGTTATAAAGAATTCACCACATCCAATCTTCTCACCCCTAATATATATATTAATTATGATATTTCTGAGAGTTTTATTTTCATGTTAATGATGGTGTACTCTTTTATATGTTTTTTGACTTATTTTCCATTATTGTCTTTGATATGATAATTCAGCTTAAATTCAGGATGTATTTACAGAATTGATGATGGATTTTGATACAGAATCGAACCACTTGTTTGTAAAGAATACTTAAACAAACGCCCGGTTATTATCCCATACCACAAAGGTGGGAAGAGGTTGCATATTGGATTTCGTGTAAGCCCCTTTAACACTAGTTGATAATGAATCAAGTCTAGTCACCCTCTATCTGAAGCATTTTCTTTTCCCAACTCTTGTTTTGATTTCTTCATATATCTGGCTTAGGATTTTACTGAAGATTTAGCTGCTCGATCTCAAGCAATTGCGAATCATTTCAATTCTGTAAGGGTGGGCTCTTTGACTTTCCAGAGTTAATATATCTTTCTAACTTATTTTATGCATGAGGTTTTTTATTGTTTAACTTTGTATTTCAGCTTTTTGGTCTTGTCTCGTCTTTTATCCTGAATGCACAGGCTGTGATGTAACATAAGGAGAAATGGATAGAGATAGAGGGAAGAAAAAAAGAGGAGAGATAGAAGAGAAAAGTTGAGGGAAGAAAAAAGAGAGAGAGAAGAGAAACAGTTGAGGGAAGAATAGTGTGTAAAAAGAGAGTTTTCTCCAGGGCGATGTATAAACTAAACATTTGTCTTTATCTAAACTTAACCTCCGTTCTTTGGTTCATACTTGCAGAGATTTAAATCCAACACATTTGATTCATTTCCCTAAATTTGCTTACATGCATGAACATGTAAATATATACTATTTTTAGGTATCCATTAGACATCAATTGAATTGTTATTAATTCACAAGGAACTACCATATACATTTTTTGTGGTTAAATATTTCTGATCATTTGTGGGAAAGTTTTGAAGTTCTGAATTCTATGCTGTTGAAACAGGTTAAAGTTTTAACAGTTTGTCATTCAAGAAAAGCAGATGGCATAGAAGGTAATAGCTGTTTGCCTTTATAGTTCGCATTGCCTTTCTTTCAACCCATTATACATTCCTCCTTCTGTTCATGAAAATAACAATGTCTTTCATGAGAGGAGCCCATCCTCCCATATACTGGCAGACCCCCTACCCACCCAAAAAGAGGAAAGAAGCCCCATGCAAGGAGGAAAAATATAAGAGCAAAGAAGAAAAGGAAATAGATAAAGAAGATGGTCTCTTTATTTAATTTGATTTTCCTATTTATATTCTCTTAATGACGTCAATGATCTGTCCTGTATTGTGTTGCAGAAGAAGTAGAACATGGTCAAGAAGAAAATGAAGGTCGGTCGTATGGTTCTATAATGATGGAGAGGCTAACTGGAAGTAAAGATGGACGGATCGACCACATGCTTCAAGTGTGTACTTAAGTTTGATGCCAGCACGTTGTGCTTTATTGTTATTTCATTTATAATATTCTTCGACTGTGTTTGTGTCCATATGCCATATTTTCTTGATAATTTGATTTTGAATTCTTCATTGCCCTATGTTTTACATCTGGTACTACCATTGATGACTATACTACCTTAGATTTTATGCGGAACTTTTCTGACCTGATATCTTCTTAATTTTCATATTTGATTTTTTCTTTGGAATGTGATTGTGTACACATTGAATCCTCCCCAGAGCCCACGATGTGGGAAACTCGTGTGCTGAGCCATCCTTTCCTTTCCTTTCTATGTGGTTAGCTTCTTACATTAGGAATATGTTCCCCCACTCCCAAATGAAATAGAAAAAGTTGAAAGATCATGGATTTTGGTTTTTGGGCCTAGGTCTCATTTCTGGGGCAATGAACTTTTCTGACTTCAGTCCTACCTTCGGTTCTACTGGAAGCTTAGTTTGGTAACTGTTTTGATTTGTTGTGTTTTTCACTACACTCGGCAATGTAGCGGTCCTTGCTCATGTAACACTGTCCTCGGATAATACAGCGTGTTCCTGGCGGAACAACCTAGCATTAGCACAAATTTTTTTATGATCCATGTCATAAGAATTCGACTCATTTTACGTTGATTGCCGAGACCTAACACAACCCTCCTCCTTTGTCCGGGTTTGGGATCTGCTATGAAAAGATATTACAACTAAGCACTAGGTGGAGTGGAAACATCTCAGAATATGCGGAGTTTTTTAGAGGACCCTTTAATTTGTTAACATATTTGGTGCTTTTCAAATGCATTTTCATTTTTCCAAAAATAGTCATATGGCTGTAACCCATAGCTGAATCTCATTTAGCTTTAGCCCTATGCAGTTGCTAACTTGCTTATTGTAGGCAATGAGGATAGCTCAAATCTGGTGGAAAGGGTGTATCTTATTGCTCAATAGTCCTAAGGTCTTAATCTCTTGCAACTGACATACTTTTAAAGTATTATGTTGGCATTAACCCCCTACCTAAACAAGAACAAGCAAATTAAACAAACTATTCAAAGTGCCAATCCCTTTTTTTCTTGGTGTGGGAAGTAGGCTTTTAAGGATTATCATCTTACACATATCAACCATAGGAATTGGTAAGATTAATAAAATAATATTGATGGAAAAGATTTTGAAAATGAGTAGGTTCTAGCCTATATGGTATTTTATGTATCCTCTTGCATGCTTTGAGGACTGAAAATTGTGCGATACAGATCCGTTTCAATGCAGTAACTGTAACATCAAATCAAAGTAGGTGCCCTGACAATAATGTACAATAGGCGATGGACACAATATAAGTAATTCTCCTAGTACTTCGATTATTTTCAGTTTGCAATATTGAAGGACTTTCCTTTCCTTGTATTTATGGAACATAGGATTATTTTAGTTTTTATTGGTTTATAAAATGACTGCCAACTTATGCTGTTGATTTATCCTATGTTCCTTTTTGTATTGGTCATGCAGGATAAAACATTTGAACATCCATATTTTCAAGTCATTGGAGCACATACGTAAGTACATAGTAAACGAATGTTATCTAGTATATACTTGGGTAGGTTATTCAATTCTTACTGTATAGTTTTTTATTATTCCATGCTTTTTATCCAACGAGCTGAGGCATAAGTTCCCTTGAGGCAGTTTGTCATTCTTGTTCAAGACTCAAATAGGAGGCATATTAACTTTGACAAGTGTGCCTCTGAGAGGAGGATGAAGCATTCAATAGAATAGATTAGCCTTTATGGTTGAGATAGTAGGAAATTCTGAAGTTATTTAATTCCAAAGATGACTCGGATGTTTTCACATCAGCAGGACTGTAGGATGTGTTTCTTGTGCTATAGTTTCTTTTCTCTCTGCAAGCAGCATTGCTTGATGGGACAGTATGTTATTTTCTTTCCCCCATCATTTTTCCAATTATTAATTTGATAAGGGAAGCCTGCCTATCCCATATCTTCTCTATTATTCGTGAAATTGACATTTATTCTTTAGCCTTAGTATAGCACCTGAGAATTGACCAGCTAAGCTCTAGCTGGATCTTTCAAAGAGCTGTGCATCTCTTGCTAGCAGATAGTGCATGAATTTGCATTGCAACTAATGCAGGTTTCTTTGAACATCTGCATAGATTTTCATCTTAAATTCAAATAATCATATTATTTGGACTTCATTTAACTATTAAGTGCTGGTTGAGTGCATCTGCTCCTGTTACTCTCATGTCTTACATGTACTCAAAACAAGGCCTAATTGAACCAGTTGTCTTTAATTCTTGTAAGATTATAGACAAGTATTTACTCATCACTTGGTTATGATTGTTGTTTGCATGCAGTGTTGCTTATTTTCAGAAAGTTTATTGTGATAAAAGAATTTGCTCTTAAATCAGTGAATCTTGGTTTACACAGAAACTATTGGAGGGACGAGGATACTGCCCTTTTCATATTGAAACACTTGTATCGAGATATACCTGAAGACCCCAATTCTCTAATGGAATCAATCGGAGATAACTCAAAGGGAGAGAGTGGTTCCAGTTCCACAGGTTGGTCTAATCAGAGAGAGTCTGCTGAAGAAGAGCTACCTCTGACATTTTTTAACAGAAACGTGGTTCGAAACTTCTCAAGAAGAGCAAAGAAGTTCACAGAGAAGCGCTAAATGGTAACAGCTTCCCCCCTGTATTGCTGTATGCCAAATTTTCTTTAATTCTTCTGTAAATAAAAAGAAGTGCATGTTTTAGAAACTGAAAAGGTGTACATATAATTAATATAAATACTAGTAAGGTTTTTTCAGTAACTATATTTGTGCAGGGAAGAAAGTAATTGCTGTCTTCAACACGATGTTCTGTGAAGTGAAATGTGAATGCAACAGCTTGACAAAAAGGGAATATTTTTAGCAGTATGTCTATCTGCTTTTCAATGAGAAGAGCGAGAACAGATATGTCTATCTGCTTTGCAATGAGAAGAACGAGAACAGTAGTGCTTTCAACTATAATGACCTAATTTAAAAAGTGCTTTGAAACGTCAAAATCATCCTGAAGCTGCAAAATTAGTAAATAGCATAATCGATTTGCTCTGGGAGAAAGTACCAGGTGCTGCAGATATAATTGGGCATGACAGATTTGATGCCTTTTAGTAGATAATGACCGGTTTGGTATTACAAATCAAAGCTTATTCCTAATAGTGGGCGGGTTTGATTAATGGTGTGAATATTCTCTATCCAGCCTCTTATTTTTTATTAGGGGCACATATATCTTTGTGATATTGCTGCTCCCAAACTTCCCTTGCAATGATTCCAGTATTTGAGGATTGGAAGTCATTGGTTCATGCTTACCAGCAAGCACTTCGGATATTCTTGCTAGCAAGTAGTAGCGTGTTTTTCCATTTACTGAGACTCATTTTTATGGATATCACGAATAACATGAGTAACATTTCTCGGTGGCTATGGAGGACATTCCTCTTGAGTGACGAACTTGATGTCCTTATATACTAAGACATAGTTGATGTTACTTTTTCACTTAACTTAGTTATTCTCAGTTAATTTGTCATTTGTAAAAATAGAAATAATAAGTGACACCATTGTTGAAATTAAATAAAACAAGTCATTCATCATTTTGCAAATAAAATTTTCATGCTTTGGCGTAAAATTTGACGTGATGCATGATCCATAATTAAAGAACTAGAAAACTTGTATAAATGGTTACTACACCTCAACTATCTAATCTATCACAAATTAGTGTCACCGTAAGACATGTCAAATATTTGTATATTAAATCGAGACAACCTCTATTAATTAATATAATATAAAAACTCTTATTCCTATATTATTCAACCATCGTATTTTTTGATTAGGAAAATTATTTGATAATTAAATAATTTATTTATGAGTGTAACCCATCATTTCGGATTTTAATGAACTTATGCATGTTTCAGGCCATCTTCAAGGGGAAGGTGGGCGAAGAGGTTTCACCTCAATTAGCTCATTAGTTAGAGATTTTGGAGTCTCATGGGCAATGCAATAAAATAAGTCGATTCTATCCCAATCTATGTTCTCGACCCAATCATGCTAGTTTGATACCTCACTGCTTCTATCTCTATGTCTCACAGGCCTGTGACAGGCAAGACTAAACAAACCTTCATTCACGCGGTTCAGTCAATCCATTCGTGAGCCAACCTTTTGAGTTGCTTGTTAGTGTCTCTAAGATATGTCAATAATCTCTAAACATAATTCTAGTGTGAATTAAATAAGTAAGTTGCGGAATTACTTACATTGATCGGTTCAGAATTTTCAAAAATTCTTTGAATGTATGAAGCTCTTAGCTTGAAGTTGAGTTCTAAACTCTTGGTTGAGTTTCCCTAACACCTCATTCAACTCTTTAAAGTGCTAGCTTGGAGGAAAATTGAAGAAAAATTTTCCCTATGGAGGAGCAAAGTCACGACACTGGGAGAAAGTGAGAAGATGAATATTGATTTTTGTTTTCCAAAAACTTGATGCAAAAGTTGGTGGTTGTGTTACTTAAATGCAACATTTAAGTTTTGCCAACTACTCACATCAATGAGTGACATGTGATGTAAGTTAATGGGTCTCACCAAATTTAAATTTCAAATTTAAGTTGACTTACACAACACACAACTAGTACTTTGGGTCCGGGTTCGTTTAATCCAATTAAACAAATTTTCCATCGTGACATAATTAAATCCAATTTAATTAAATATTAATGCCCCGTAAAATTATTATGATAGTCGCTAATGAATTTAATTCCAAATTAATTCATTTACCCGAATTAAAATCCAATTTTAATTCCGCATTTAAATCCGATTTCAATTAATATATCCAATATATTATTTAATCAATTAATTCTAAATTAATCGCGTTCTCTCTTCTAGACGAATTTAATCCCAGATAAATTTTTACCGTAATTAATCCTAGATTAATTTTCTCTCTCATAATTAATCACAGATTAATTTTATTCGAGTCAAATGCCATTGGTGAATCTTTGGGAAGCGACCCAAGAGAATCCTAGATATGTTGGCAGTAAATATGGTCATCGAACTATCTGAACACATGCGTACCCCGTACCACGTTCACACCAATTTACAAGACATGTGTAACATCCCGCCTAGGCCAGGATGTTACCGGCAGGAAACAGGCTAATCCTTCCTCCATAAGCCTCAGATTCTAACGAAATTTCGGCATGATGTATGCAGAATATCATGCAACCTGGCTTATAGCCAGCACCCAAAGACAACCTGTTAAGCAACTCAAAACATATGCAAACATCAACTAGGTCTCAGGCCTGAACTCAATGAACAAAATGTAATTACTGAAGGGGTTTTTCTAAGGGGATGAATCCGGTAATGCAGCGGAAGCGGTGAAAATCATATTTTCAGATTCCAAAACTTTTTCTTGGATTAATTAAATAAACATATTTATTTAACATTCCAATAATCAAATTATGAAAACAAAATTCAAATGAATCATATTCAAGTGAATTTACCAAATTACCCCTATATGGTATTTTGTCCATTTTAGTCCGAAATTGATATAATCAATTTTGAATGATTCTAAATCATTTATAAGATGAACTTAGCATGTTCAAAACATCAAAAACACCAAGCAACAAAAAACCCAAATTTACTATCTTGGCCGAGAGCCTCCAAAGGGGGGGGGGGGGGGTTTGTGCATTTTGTCATTTCATGCATCAAAACACATCAAGATGTAATCCAATCAACATGAAACTTTATATGCATCATATAAACATCCAAATGCATAACATAAATGAAAAGCCCCAAATTTGGAATTAGTTATTAACCCTAATTTTTCAATTTCCACAAATTGGACAAATTAGACTAAATACACCAAATCAATTACTTCAATCATCTTTCTTACATTCAATCCAAGTCTCAACACAATGAAACAACTCAAGATCAAATCTAGGTCATCTTAGAGTGGATCAACAACTTTAGATTAGCAACATGGTTTCATAAACCTTAAAAGAATGCTTACAACTACAATAGTCACAAGCTTTCTTCATCACACATGCTCAACACTTTCAACAAAGTTATCCATCATCAAAACACAAGAAATAAAGAAAGGAATGACTTAAAAACATCATATGTTAAAGCATGGATCATAAGAAACAATTTCATATCTAATAGTAAGTTTGAAAAACTTACTAAATCCAAGCTTTCCTTAAGCTTTTTCCTTTTCTTCTTCACTTTTTCTTTGGCTTTTCTCTTTAATGGAGTTTTTTGAAAAGTGTATAAGGTTACCAAATGAAATGAAAACAATTTATACTTGCACAAAATATGCCTTGGCCGAATTTGATACAAGCATTTACAACAATTTGAATTTCAATTTCATTTCACAAACATTTGGTAAAGTAAATTAAATATCTAAACTACTTTAAAGATATTTATTTACTTTAATAAAGGCAACTTTAATCATTTCAAAACAAATATCTAAAGTTAAGATATTTATATTTTAATTATATTAATCATTTAAAAATTAAATAATTAAATAATTAATTAAATACAAATATCTCAAATATATGTATTATATTTACATTAAATATTAAATACATATATTCATTTATGATATAAGTCAAATATCTCAATTTGACATTTAATTAATGTGTATTTAAAATAATCATGTATTAAATGTAAATACACAATAATTAAAGAAATGACTATCGGGTCCCTACACATGTATTTTGCGTTTAACCTTTAAACGATTTTATAAACAATCAATATTATTTATTAATGTTGCTCTAGTGCTCTACGAGTTTATTTCATTATTGAGACTCTCTAGATTCAGGCGTATCCGTCACGAAATCCAATTTCGTGTCCATAATTTATCCACCCATAAATTATGACGATCATGGATAAACTGGCTGAATCATACAAGTCGAGGTCATGGAAAATGTTTAATTCCTCCGTCACAGGTATCCGGATGTATCCCAGAGATATAGATGTAAACGTCAAATCTCTATGGGGATTATCCAGTCGACTATTCTATTAGCAATCTCACAAGAATGTTTAGAACTAGCTTCTAACTTTACCACAGGCCCATGGTTTTATTTGATTGCTAATTGTATGGACTACATATGCTCTGTTACACAGAACTGACGGATCTTATCTTGACACTCATAGGACACACTGAGGATCTATCTACACCCAACGAACAGGCGAAGGTCTGATCTAAATAGATCGGTGACGTGACTGCCATCTAAGTGTAGAAGATGTCTCATGTGCCCACAATGGCATCTCAAGTCTAAGAATCACAAGTGCTACTCAACCCAAGAAGATTCTTATTGACGTTGGTGTACAATCCATTAAGAATCTTCGGTGAGTCGTTCAGTGTTTATCCGCTATAAACACCTACAAGTCTATACCAGTCTCCAAGACTTATGGTTCATTGAGAAACCATTGGAATCATATATTCCAGTATACGACTTGTACCGGTCTCAACGGGTTTACTTTACTGACCAAGCAGTGCAAACCTTGACCAGGAACTGTCTGAGAATGACAACATCATGATACTTGTCAATGTCCGTTGCGACGCTTTTGCAACTGTATCATGACTAATCATTCTAGGGTCATTATGTCTTTACCATATTAAAAGATTCACTATATTAAAGTAACTGTATATATTATTCATAATAATAATATTTTACAGAAGTATTTAGAAGGAAATACAACCAGGAATTGGCGCTGTGAGCACCAACCCCAACAAAAACTCCCACTTGCTCTAGTGCCAATAACGATTGTATCTAATACCCATCGACTCCACGTGTTTATCAAACAACTTCGGAGGTATGGCCTTCGTCAGCGGGTCTGCTACATTATCTTCACTCGGTACCTTGCACACGACAATATCCCCTCGTGACACAATCTCTCGAATGATGTGGTACTTGCGTTCCACATGCTTCGACTTCTGATGCGCCCTTGGTTCCTTTACTTGCGCAATGGCTCCAGTATTATCACAGTATAACGGAATCGCATTCTCGATACTTGGGACAACTCCCAATTCTGTGACAAAATTCTTTATCCACACAGCCTCTTTTGCGGCTTCAGAAGCTGCAATATATTCCGCCTCAGTGGTGGAATCGGCTGTAGATCCCTGCTTGGAACTCTTCCAACAAACTGCACCTCCGTTAATGGTAAAGACAAATCCAGATGTAGACTTTCTGTCATCGGGATCCGATTGGAAATCGGAGTCTGTATACCCATTAACTTGCAGTTCGTTTCCTCCATAAATTATTAACTTATCCTTAGTACCTTTAAGATACTTGAGGATATGTTTAATGGCCATCCAATGGTCATTACCTGGGTTGGACTGATATCTACTAGTTACGCTAACAGCGAAACTGATATCAGGCCTTGTACATAACATGGCATACATTATGCTGCCCAAACACGAAGCATAAGGTTGGCTAGACATTCTAACCTTCTCATCTTCTGTTTGCGGACACATCTTCTTTGAAAGATGTATCCCATGTCGGAACGGTATGTTTGCTGTCTTACAGTTACCAAAATTATACTGTTTCAAGATCTTATCTATGTACGTTGATTGGGATAACCCAATCAGCTTCATTTGTCTATCTCTATAGAGTTTTATCCCTAAAACATAGGAAGCTTCTCCCAGGTCCTTCATGGAGAAATTCTTACAGAGGTACGCTTTAACGCTTTGTAACATACCTAAATCATTCCCAATGATTAGGATGTCATCAACATATAGGACTAAAAATACGACCATGCTCCCACTGGCCTTCTGATACACACAGGATTCTTCTGAATTCTTGAGAAAACCAGACGATCTGATAATCTCGTCGAATCGAAGATTCCAACTTCGTGAAGCTTGTTTGAGTCCATAAATGGACTTCTTAAGCTTACATACCATGCCCGAGTTTTCGCTGGACGCAAAACCTTCCGGCTGTTCCATATAGATTTCTTCATCAAGAAATCCATTTAGAAAAGCCGTTTTGACATCCATTTGCCAAATCTCGTAGTCATGATACGCAGCTATAGAAAGAAAAATCTGAATAGACTTAAGCATTGCAAAAGGTGAAAAAGTCTCATCGTAGTCGACGCCAGGTCGCTGTGTGTAACCTTTTGCAACCAGTCGGGCCTTGTAAGTTTCAACCTTACCGTCAGGCCCACGCTTCCTCTTGTAAACCCATTTACAGCCGATAGGAACAATTCCCTCTGGAAGCGGAACCAAGTCCCAAACTTGATTATCATGCATTGAGTCTATCTCGGATTTCATGGCACTTTGCCATTTCACGGAGTCGATGTCCAACATCGATTCTCTATAGGTGAAAGGATCTGTCTCTTCTATTAAGAGAACATCCAGACTCTTTTCTTGTATCAAATACAAGCGTTCAGGAGGTCTGGACACCCTTTCTTACCTACGGAGTGTATGTGTTGAAGGTCCTTCATCTACTTGAACTTCAGGTTCCTCCGTTGGTTCGTTGTTTTCAGGTTGAACTTCATCAAGCTCAACATGTCTATGATCACCACCTTCTGACAAAAATTCTACTTCTAGAAATTTTGTGAAGCGAGCTACGAAAACATTTCGATGCTCGGTATCATAGAACAGATATCCCATCGTAATCGGAGGATATCCAACAAACCTAAACTTTTGCCCTCGAGGTGAAAGCTTACTTTGCTGAGTCACCCTGACATAGACAGGACAACCCCAAACCTTAATATAATTAAGATTTGGTCTCCTACCGAACCATATCTCATACGGTGTCGTAGGAACAGCCTTTGAAGGAATCTTATTCAAAAGATGTGAGGCGGTTAAGAGAGAGTAGCCCCATAAAATATAGGGCAAATCTGTGAAACTCAACATTGATCGGACCATATCCAATAAAGTCCGATTTCTCCTCTCAGATACTCCATTGTGTTGTGGGGTACCTGGAGGAGTGTATTGAGCGAGAATCCCATTCTCCTTCATAATCCATGAACTCACCACTCATATATTCGCCACCTCGATCAGATCGAAGGCATTTAATATATTTACTGGTTTGTTTTTCTACTTCATTTCGGAATTCTTTGAACTTTTCAAAGGTTTCCGATTTATGTCGCATCAAATAGACATAACCGTACCGTGATAAATCATCGGTAAAGGTAACGAAGTATAAATAACCACTGTGAGCAGTTTGACTTAGTGGACCACAAACATCAGAATGTACGAGTTCCAGTAAGTTAGTGGCTCGGTGTCCAACACCAGAAAATGGACTTTGGTCATTTTACCCTGAATACAGGATTCACAGGTTGGATAGGATTCAATGGTGAGATCTGGTATCAAACCATTCCTAACCATTTGATTAAGGCGTTTAGCCCCAATGTGACCTAGCCGTATATGCCATAGTTCAGTATTATTAACTTCAGGTAATCTACGTTTATTAATTCCAGAACATAATATATCTTTTGATGTTTCCAGTGTATAATGACCATGCTTATTTGGACAACAAAGGATCTGAATATTATTCTTATCATATAAATACAAAGAACTGTTCTTAATATTAATACAAAAGCCTTCTGTATCTAATACAAAAAGTGATATAATATTAGCTACACATCCTGGCACAAAAAAGCAGTCATTTAAAAAAAGTGTCCCATTCGACAATGAGATCTTGCATACTCCCACTGCAACTGCATCCAGTGAGTCTCCACTTCTGAATCGCAACTGCATCTCTCCAGGCTTCAGCCTCCCACTTTCCTTCAGCGTCTGCAACGAATTGCAAATGTGAATGGGACAAGCAGAATCTAAAATCCAGTTGGATGTAACGGCTTCACAAGCCAAGATATATCAATAACTGGAAAAATAAAAGTACATGATGTCGATGCTCTCTCCCTCATGATCTGGGATCTGTCTGTCTCTTCCAGTCCCACTTTGCCAGTGCGACTTTGGCAGTGGTGGCATTTGTCTTCAGAAGCCCTCTTGGGCTTGGCTATCTTTGTCTGCTGTTGAGGACCAACTCATTTCTTCTTCTTCTTCCCTTTCTTGTTCTTTCCCTTGGACATTCTTGGGAAGAAGCTGAAAGAGAAGTAGATCTAGGAGGGCGAGTCGGTAATCCCTTCCTAAGGTCATCCTCTGCCGTGAGCAACATCCTATGCAGCTCATGGTAGGTACAGACAATCCCGTGCATGTTGAAGTACATCACAAACTATCGGAATGAAGCTGGTAGTGAACCAAGAATGACACTCCTCCCGAGAATGTCATTCAGGATGAGATTATGTTGCCTCAATTGATCGTCAAATCGATCATTTGAAGAACATGTGGGCTAACACTTTGCCCCTCATCCAGACGCGCATGGAACAGTTCCATGGCAACTTTGTGAACAATCACTTGTTCTTGGTTCTTGAACGATTGTCTCAATCGCGTCATCATACTATAGGAATCAACCATACTATAGTACTGTTGCTTGAGTTTCGGAGAGAGAGAATGAGGATGTATGATTTAACCCTTAAATCATCATCCTTCCAAGTTTCAAAAACTCGGCGTTCCTCTTCCGAAGCATCCGCACCCACTGCAAGGGGCAACAGACCCTCAAGTACATATCCCAACTTTTCGGAGTCGAGGACAATCCTCAAGTCCATTTCCCAGTCTGTAAAGTTCTCAGCGCCTTTCAGTTTGTTCGCATCAAGCATACGCACAAACTGGTTTATGGATTGACCCGCCATTGCAAATCTATCATATAGATCATGAAAAACGGTTAGCAGAAAAAAAACAGTTTCATATAATATCAAAAGCATAAACTAGATCATGGATTTTTAATCTAATATGCCCCTCCCACTAAATCATGAATTACTGTAATCCCAAAACAGAATACAAATATTCAATAATTAAATTAAATATTAATAGTGAAAAGTGGACCCAGTGAATATATTTCAGCTCACAACAGAGGCACGGTCTCGCCTACGTATATTCATCAGGTAGACAAAATTTGTCAATCACTTAACAGTGACTCCTAAGTTTCCAATCCTAGTCATTTCTCGTTGTCGCTGCGAAGGCAGGCCCACAAGGAGACGTACCAAGGTTAAACTTGTCAATGATAAACTCAAGTTACTAACGTAATCCTGACAGCTAGGGCATGTTCAGAATTCCGCTTTCGCTTGAATTTATCTAGTATCTGATATACATCCGGTATGAATAAATCTTTATCGGCTACACCCTCACAGCAGAGGCACAGTCTCGGATATAGTCACGGAGAAGTATTCATAAATCGTATTGACAAGACGGACCATATAACATGCATCAAATACATAGTTATATTAAAACCTTATTAATTAGGGATTTTTCCGTTAAGTGTCATACACCCTAAATCTAACCGATTCAGTTTCTAATAAGCATGCATAAATTCAAGAATAGATGATTAAAATAAAGCTAATCATTTTAAACGGCCTAGAATCAGACTCGCTTTGATACCATTTTGAAGGGGTTTTTCTAAGGGGGTGAATCCGGTAACGCAGCGGAAGCGGTGAAAATCGTATTTTCAGATTCCAAAACTTTTTCTCGGATTAATTAAATAAACATATTTATTTAACATTCCAATAATCAAATTATGAAAACAAAATTCAAATGAATCATATTCAAGTGAATTTACCAAATTACCCCTACATGGTATTTTGTCCATTTTAGTCCGAAATTGATCTAATCAATTTTGAATGATTCTAAATCATTTCTAAGATGAACTTAGCATGTTCAAAACATCAAAAACACCAAAGCAACAAAAAACCCAAATTTACTATCTTGGCTGAGAGCCTCCAAAGGGGGGGGGGGGGGGGTTTGGTGTATTTTGTCATTTCATGCATCAAAACATATCAAGATGTAATCCAATCAACATGAAACTTTATATGCATCATATACACATCCAAATGCATAACATAAATGAAAAGCCCCAAATTTGGAATTAGTTATTAACCCTAATTTTTCAATTTCCACAAATTAGACAAATTAGACTAAATACACCAAACCAATTACTTCAATCATCTTTCTTACATCCAATCCAAGTCTCAACACAATGAAACAACTCAAGATCAAATCTAGGTCATCTTAGAGTGGATCAACAACTCTAGATTAGCAACATGGTTTCATAAACCTTAAAAGAATGCTTACAACTACAATAGTCACAAGCTTTCTTCATCACACTTGCTCAACACTTTCAACAAAGTTATCCATTATCAAAACACAAGAAATAAAGAAATGACTATCGGGTCCCTATACATGTATTTTGCGTTTAACCTTTAAACGACTTTATAAACAATCAATATTATTTATTAATGTTGCTCTAGTGCTCTACGAGTTTATTTCATTATTGAGACTCTCTAGATTCAGGCGTATCCGTCACGAAATCCAATTTCGTGTCCATAATTTATCCACCCATAAATTATGACGATCACAGATAAACTGGCTGAATCATACAGGTCGAGGTCATGGCAAATGTTTAATTCCTCCGTCACAGGTATCCGGATGTATCCCAGAGAGATATAGATGTAAACGTCAAATCTCTATGGGGATTATCCAGTCGACTATTCTATTAGTAATCTCAAGAATGTTTAGAACTAGCTTCTAACTTTACCACGGGCCCATGGTTTTATCTGATTGCTAATTATATGGACTACCTATGCTCTGTTACACAGAACTGACGGATCTTATCTTGACACTCATAGGACACACTGAGGATCTATCTACACCCAACGAACAGGCGGAGGTCTGATCTAAATAGATCGGTGACGTGACTGCCATCTAAGTGTAGAAGATGTCTCATGTGCCCACAATGGCATCTCAAGTCTAAGAATCACAAGTGCTACTCAACCCAAGAAGATTCTTATTGACGTTGGTGTACCATCCATTAAGAATCTTAGGTGAGTCGTTCAGTGTTTATCCGCTATAAACACCTACAGGTCTATACCAGTCTCCAAGACTTATGGTTCATTGAGAAACCATTGGAATCATATATTCCAGTATACGACTTGTATCAGTCTCAACGGGTTTACTTTACTGACCAAGCAGTGCAAACCTTGACCAGGAACTGTCTGAGAATGACAACGTCATGATACTTGTCAATGTCCGTTGCGACGCTTTTGCAACTGTATCATGACTAATCATTTTAGGGTCATAAAGTCTTTACCATATTAAAAGATTCATTATATTAAAGAAACTGCATATATTATTCATAATAATAATGTTTTACAGAAGTATTTACAAGGAAATACAACCGGGAATTGGCGCTGTGAGCACCAACCCCAATAATTACTTGGCCTCCGGCCAGAACTTAAAATAAAACTATACTATACATAACTCTTACATATGATATATACATGCTAACACAAATACAAGGGCCGTGAGACTCTCTTGACTGCATTTGAGGCGATCCACTGTCTTCAAGGTCTTCCATGAAATCCTACTAGCTCAGTATGTCAGCTACTGACCTGCAAAACTAACAAACTGTTGCGGTGTGAGTCATAAGACTCAGTAAGTAACCATGCAAATATTTGTAAATTGAGAATTAATTATCTATTTCTTAATCATTTCACAAACATGTCATTTTGTTACTGTACCTTTAACTGATCACTGACCGGCGTAATCACACACGTTTAACACAAGCTCACGTATCGTTCAGGTAGTATAAAAAGATATCGATCCCACGAGGACTTATTACCTATTCTATCAATTTTATGAGGTCAAGTTATTACTAATATCTAACAAGTTGTTTGATTGTTTAGAAAAGATGATGATTTTAATTTTAAAACAAGTAAAAGAAATTGAGAGTAGATGAATGAGAATTAAAACTATCTAGGGTTGTGAATTTTTCCAATATTAATTAAAAGATGAAGTAGTTAAATCATAGTTGGGTAAAATATTGATTATTAATCTGGAATACTAAATTATGTAAAGCGCTCTTTCGAATGATCATTTACAAATACCTAGTTATAATCCAATTGAACCAATATCTATGTCAATTAAATTACCTAGATTCATTAAGTTAAGTTCCAATTATGACTACCCTCGCCCGACAGGTATATTCTATCCTGTAAGAAAATCTATTAAAGGTTTATCTATCCTAAAGAAGATCGTGGATTGTTGAGTATAAGATCTTTAACTTAAAATCCCTATGTCTAGTTTATTTTAAGTTTTATCTAATCAATTTTATTAATGGCCAGTTAATAAAAGGCATTAAGATTATGACTCAACAAATAACTTTTTAAATTACCCAAACTATAATCTAACTCTTTTTTAAAACCGTGATATTAGATTTTATCACAACCCTAGATATTTAACTTAGTTACAACACATAACTGAAATTGATAAAAACTTAAAAGACATCAAATGAAATTGCTGAAAAGTAATTGTATAAAAATAATTTGCAATAAAATGAAATAAAATGCTAAGGCAAAAGGAATCAACTTCTACTATTTACTATTTAGATATCTCCAAAAATATAATATATAATCTTGTGATATTTTTAAACCAACCGTCCAGAATGGCGGTATCCTCATTAAGTCAATATTCAAATATACCAGCCATAAGGCGGAACAGAAAATAAATTTAACCAACCGTCCAGAATGGCGGTATCCTCATTAAGTCAGTATTAACCAGTTTAAATTGATTTGCCAACCGTCCAGTATGGCGGTATCCTTTATTAATTCAGATTTTAAATAGTTTATATATTATATTTTAAGGGAGATTAATCTAAATAGCAAAAGTAAAAGTATTGCCTTATTTACCCTCAGCATAGAGAAGTTACACCCCTCATGAATGAATGAAACTACTATTTATATAAGAAAATTACTACTACAAACGTAATAAAACTGAATAAAAGAAACTAAAGAAGAGAACTCTCAATTTTATATATGAAATTTCAGAGGAAGAGATACATTTGAAACTAAAAATTCAAATATATTTATAGGAAAAAAAATCTAATTTTTTATTATTATTTTTTTGATTTTTTATTATTTTATTATTTTATTATTACTTTTTCTGGATCGCTGAAATTTCGATACGTGGCATGGTGTGCTAAAAAGACGGCTCGTTGAATTTTCGGCACGTGGCAGACGCCCAAAATTACCAAAATACCCTTTTTGCTGGGGACGTCCAAAATTACCAAAATACCCCTTTTGCCAAATTTCACAGCTTTGCTCCAAATCACCTCCAGAATGTCTTGAAATTTTTATTTCGGTGTCGGGACAAAATTACCAAAATACCCTTTGTGTCGGGACGCCCAAAATTACCAAAATACCTTTTTTGCCAAATTTCACCAAATTTCACAGTTTTGCTCCAAATCACCTCCAGAATGTCATGAAACTTATTTATCTACAAAATAACACAAAACACAGTCAAAATATTCACAAAACTCAAGAAACTATACAAAATATTAAGTTAAATGAGTGGGAAATAGTGATAGTTTTACCACTCATCACACCCTCAAACCTAACATTTTGCTAGTCCTCGAGCAAAATAAAATAACATAATAAAAATTTACTAAGCCACTTTCGTAGTGATCACGATTGCATTTGGCATATGCAACAAGCATTTAAACCCCTAGGTGTCCCTAGTGGACGAGTTATAGTCTCGTGAAGGTTTACAGCAATGATACCCACAAACATTTTATAAAAGTAAAAAGGTAGTGAAACTAATGCACACAAAAGCAAAAAGACAAGAGAAAAGAGAATAAAGAACTTAGTGACTAATTAGGTGAAACTTCTACTCCAAGTTTACTAATTGTTTTGTTTCATTCTAAATTACTGAATAAGTAAATTCTCTGATTATTTTTACCATTTCTTCATATACACAGCTAACAAAGTATTATTCAACTCATTTTTGCCCACAACAGTCATAAGTGCAATTGATAAGAGTAGTATATTTTTGTCCTAAAGTTTTTATCAGATTACACATCTTTTGTAGTAATGGAATATTTTTCTGATTTTTTTCTTTGATTTTTTTTTTAATTTTGACTTTTTATTTATATACAATACCTCCGTCTATGTAACGAGTTTTGGGTCGGTGGCTCCCAAACCAGTTGGTTTTAGGGCACCAGGTGTTAAGACACCCCTACGGACTTAATTACTCAAACTTCAGATATATATATCTATATATATATATATATATATATATATATATATATTTATTTTTATTTTTCATCATTTTGATCCATGTAGCGAGCTTTGGGTCAATGACTCTCAAACTAGTTAGTTTTAGGGCACTAGGTGTTTAAAACACCTTACAGACTTAATAACTCGGATCTCAGATGAATTTTTTTTTTTTATATCCCATCACTTTTTGAGATGCTTTCTCCAATTAAACTATAGCACTGAATATTACAATCTTTTCAATTTTAGCTCATGTCAGTATGTTACCATGAATGTTGATAATACCTGCCAACTAAGCATATGAAGATCTATTTAAGTCAGTTTTATGGAGAATTTACAAATTAAATAATTCAAAAGGAAATAAACAAAAATTAACTTGTTTCGAAAAATGGTTTGAAATACGTCTCAGGAGTGGAAATTCCTTACACAGCTATTTCTTACCAATTCTATATTTTTAGTCAACATAAAAATTCAAAACCATAAACATAAAGAAATAATTACTACTGGTCATGGTGTGTGACTAACTGTCGAATGGACTTCCCGTTGTAGATTCCCCAGAGGAAGGTGGAGCGAGGCTCTCTTAAATACCCAAGCCTCTTAGGCTCTTATCGCTTGGTGTCAGGGAAATAAACAAAGAGTCCTCCAAACTAGTCTATCACAACAAGCTATGGGTGAATGATTATCTAGGTGCCTTCACAGCTTTTCCTTTTAGAGAGGTAGTGAGTGAAGGAAGACACCAACCATTACCAAGCTTTTTTTTTTTTTTAAATTTTATTTTTAATTTTTTGTATTTTTGAAAAATTTTGGACTAAAAATAAAACGCAAAAAAAAACAAGATACTATTAACTATTCCTCACCCCCAAACCTAAATAAGACATTGTCCCCAATGTTTTAAATAATAGAAGAAGAGTTTAGAAGATAGTACCTGGTTGGCTGAAATTCTAAGAAAATTAAAGGTTAAGATCCAGATTTATTCGACGCTTCTTACCACGATCATCTTCAGACCATTTTATCTTTGAAAGGATAGGATCAATTTGTGGTTCAAAAGCCAAGATTTGGTCAAACAAATCCTGGGCAGTTCTAGCAGTGAAGAGGAGTCCTTAAGAGGCTTTGTCACGAATCCATTTCTGGCATCCTCAAGAAACACACAAAAGAAATCATAAAATCCATCAACATTATACAGCCCAATTGGTTTCTGGTGTATGTTCAAGTTCGCCCAAGATAGTACTATAAAAATTTCCTCCAATGTGCCCAATCCTCCTGGCAAAGCAATAAAAGCATCACACGGTTAATCATCTCTACCAGTCGTTCAGACATACCTAGCACAATTAGTTCTTCTCCGTTTGATGGTCCAATAAGATTTGCCTCTGCCAAAGGTTTTGGGATAATTCCCAAAACTGAACTGCCTCTATCATGTACAGCCTTTGAAATGGTCCCCATCAGTCCAAGATTGCCTCCGCCAATATTAAGTGCATATTCTTTTCAGCCATGACTCGACCCAATTCTTGTGCTGCCTCTATTGTATTGTGGATTAGTACCAACACTAGTACCACAAAACACACAGATGTTTTTCAACTCGTCTTCTTGAAGTGGCTTCCATTTTTTTAACTCTGAATGTCTCCAAACGTGCAATGATGAATTGAATTTATAGAACCTGAAAATGGGTGAGTAATAATAGCACTAGTACCTGCCAGATGACAATTATTAGTTAAACAGTAAAATAAATCATGATAGTCAAAAGGTCTGGATCTTGTCGGAGAAAATAAAAGAAAACAACAAAATAAATTACAATTATTAGGAAAAAACAAAGAGATATAATATATACAAAAAAGTAACGGCTTGATTGACATCTATGCGTCGGAAGCTTCCCGTCCAATTTTCTTATAAATTGGCAAACAGGGTCTTTTTGAGTCAGATTACCAAGACTTAACTGTTGTCTTTCTTTTTGAAATTGTGTGTGTAATTTGTGAATGGCTATATGAACATATCCACTGGAATGCGTCTCAAGAGTCGAAGATATGTCATCTACAGACTCCTTACTCAAGCCATCCCTAATGAATTTAATTTTATCTTCACGATTATCAGACACCATTCCTAAAGAACGACAACGAGTATTACGATTCCAACGTGCACATTTGAAACAAATACCCATTTTTTTAGCTCTACATTTCTTTGCATATGTGCTTCTTCCAAAACCAGGTAAGTAAGAACTACAAGTCTCAGAATACTCACCTAAAAATCGGACCTGTGCTTCAATCACCCAACGAATGTCATTAGGATACCAGGATTGTCAGTAGTCTATGTTCCAGCGAGCTTTGTAAACTTGATCAGAGAATTTTGAGGGAGAGAAGGAAATTGCTTGTGAAGATTTGCGAGAACTTCTTCCATCTTGCAATGTCTTAACCTGAAAAAATTAAACACACAAAATAAAATCACACCCAATTGCAATATATACTAAAATTGCATGGGTTGCCTCCCTGCTAGCGCTAAGTTTTAAGTCGTCAGCTAGACGTGACTTCTCGAACGTTATGCTGAATCTGAAGTGTGACACTTTCTTTTTGTCACTCCAACGGTTCTCCCCAGTAGTGCTTGACACGCTGACTGTTAACTTTGAATGTGTTGTTGGTGATGAGATCCAGTAACTCAACAGCTCCATATGGTAAAACCTGAGTGATCACAAATGGACCTGACCACTTTGATTTCAACTTTCCAGGAAAAAGTTTCAACCTTGAATTGTATAACAACACCTGTTGTCTTGGTTTCAACTATCTGTGCACTATTTGTAGGTCATGCCATTTCTTGGTCTTTTCCTTGTATAATTTAGCATTCTCATAAGCTTGTAGGCGAAATTCCTCCAATTCATTGAGTTGGTGAAGTCGTTTCTTTCCTGCAGCTTGTGGCTCATAATTCAACCTCTTCAGTGCCCAGTATGCCTTGTGTTCAAGTTTAACTGGCAGATGGCATGCTTTCCCAAACACCAATTGATATGGGGACATACCAATGGGTGTCTTGTAAGCAGTACGGTAGGCCCATAATGCATCATCCAGTTTTGTAGACCAGTCTCTCCTTGTTGATCCAACGGTTCTTTCCAAGATTCTTTTGATTTCCCTATTTGAAACTTCAACTTGCCCATTTGACTGTGGATGGTAGGCTGTGGCAACTTTGTGAGTAACTCTGTATTTGGATAGGAGTGCATCAAAATATCTGTTGCAGAAATGTGTGCCTCCATCACTTATGATTGCTCGAGGTGTTCCGAAGCGAGTGAAAATATTCTTTTTCAAGATTTGATCACCACTTTTGAATCATTGGATGGTAGTGCAATTGCTTCAACCCATTTTGAGATGTAATCTACAGCAACCAAGATGTACAGATTTCCAAATGATGGAACAAGGGTCCCATAAAATCAATTCCCCTACATCGAATATCTCAACTTCTAAAATATTTTTGCACCGTCCTTCATTTCTCCTTGAAATATTTCCCATTCTCTGACCCTGTCACATTGAAGAACAAAATAAGTGAGCATCTTTAAAAGAGTGGGCCAGAAAAACCTGATTGAAGGATTTTAGCTGCAGTTTTTTTCCCGCTGAAGTGTCCGCCGTATGGTGATGAATGACAGTGTTGCAAAACACTGTTGACCTCTTCCTGTGGAACACATCGTCTTAGTAATTGATCAACACATCTTTTGAACAGGTATGGCTCATCCCAGACATAATGTTTGACTTCTTTGAAGAATTTCTTTCGTTGCTGAGTTGTCCATTCCAACGGCCATTTTCCTGACACTATGTAATTGACATAGTCATCATACCAAGGGACTTCCTGCTGTTTTATGGCAAACAGCTGTTCATCTGGAAAAGTTTCTTTGATTGATAATTCTTTGCCAGCTGTTTCTCCATTCTCGAGCCTTGATAGATGATCTGCCACTGGGTTTTCTGTCCATTTCCTGTCTCTGATCTCCACATCGAATTCTTGTAAGAAGAAGTATCCAACGGATCAATCTGGGTTTGGCATCTTTCTTTGCGATCAGGTATTTGATTACTGAATGATCTGTGTAGAACCACCACTTTAGGACCCAACAATAAGAGCGGAATTTGTCAAAAGCGAACACAACTGCAAGCAATTCCTTTTCAGTGGTTGTGTAGTTGAGTTGAGCTTCATTCAAAGTTCTGCTGGAGTAGTAAATGGTGTGGAATATCTTTGCTTTGCGTGTGTCCCAAAACTGCACCTACAGCAAAATCACTAGCATCACACATTACCTCAAATGGAAGGGTCCAATCTGGTGTGACTATGATGGTGGCAGAGATCAGTTTCTGTTTTAAGATCTCAAAAGCTTCCTGGCATTCCTTGGTGAAGTTGAAAGACACATCCTTTTCCAGAAGATTGCAAAGAGGTTTTGCAATTTTGGAAAAGTCTTTGATAAATATCCTGTAAAAACCTGCATGTCCAAGAAAACTCCGAATTCCTTTGACCGATATTGGTGGAGGTAGTTTTTCAATTGTCTCGATCTTTGCTTTGTCTACCTCGATTCCCTTTTGTGAGATCCGGTGTCCAAGAACTATGCCTTCATATACCATAAAGTGGCATTTCTCCCAATTGAGTATCAGGTTTGTATCTTCACACCTTTGTAATACCTGTTTCAGATTTAACAAACAATGATCAAAAGAATCTCCAACACAGAAAAGTCATCCATGAAAACCTCCATACTCTGGTCCAGCATGTCTGAGAAGATGGCCATCATGCAACGCTGATGAATGTGGCAGGGGCATTACATAATCCAAATGGCATTCTGCGGAAAGCAAAAGTACCATAGGGACATGTAAATGTGGTTTTCTCCTGATCTTCTGGGGCGATGGCAATCTGATTGTATCTGAATAACCCATAAAAAAAACAATAGAACTCATGTCCCGCCAATTTGTCCAGCATCTGATCAATGAATGGCAGTGGAAAATGATCCTTCCTTGTGGCTTTGTTCAGCTTTCTGTAGTCCATACATACTCTCCATCCAGTCACTGTTCTTGTTGGGATTAGTCATTTTCTTTCATTGGTAACCACAGTAATTCCTCTTTTCTTTGGCACACACTGCATAGGACTCACCCAACTGCTGTCTGATATGGGGTAAACGATGCCAGCATCCAACCATTTGATGATTCTTTCTTCACAACTTCCTTCATGATAGGATTGAGTCTCCGTTGATGTTCCACTGTGGGTTATACTCATCGTTCATCAGGATCTTGTGCATGCAGAATGATGGACTAATCCTCCTCGAATGTCTGTTATAGTCCAGCCAATGGCTCTTTTGTGCTCTCGTTAACACTCTCAACAAACTTTTCTTCCTGCTCCAATGTAAAGAAGATGAAATAATAACAGGTAATTCAGAAGATTTCCAAGAAATGCATACTGAGATGACTCGGAAGTAATTTCAACTCCAACTGTGGTGGTTCTTCAATTGAAGGCTTGATCCGGTCTTCTTTGGTAGTTCCAAACTTTCAATTGGTTGTGTCACTTTGAAACGAAATGGCTTGTCAAGATAGTTGATACATTCCAGAATTTCAGCATCTAACTCAGTTTCAGTCATATTGGTGATGCAAGCTTCAAGTTTATCTGTAGGAGCTGTATTAGTATCATGAATGATACTATCAACAACATCAATTCTGAAACATTCTTCCTCTTTTTCTTCACTCGGGAATTTCATGGCTTTGAAAACATTGAAGGTAACTTCTTGGTCCTGAACTTTCATGGTCAGTTCTCCTTTTTGTACATCAATCACAGTTCGACCTGTTGCTAAGAATGGTCTCCAAGGATAATTGGCACATCTTTATCTTCATCCATGTCAAGGATAAAGAAGTCTGCTGGAGAATGAGTTTATCAACTTTGACCAACACATCTTCAACAACTCCTCTCGGAAATGCGAGTGTCTGATCAGCGAGTTGCAGTGAAACTGAAGTAGGCATTGCTTCTCCAATTTGCAGTTTCCTGTAAATAGAAAAAGGCATTAAATTAACACTTGCACCCTAAATCACATAAAGCCTTACCGAAGTTATGTTTCTCCTATGATGCAAGAATGGTGAAACTTCAAGGATCCTTCAACTTTGGCGGAAGTTCTCTGAATGATGGCGCTGCATTCTTCTGATAATGCTACTGTCTCATAATCTCCCAATCTCTATTTTCGTGAAAGAATGTCTTTCATAAATTTAGTATAGCTGGGCATTTGTTCCAAGGCTTCTGTAAATGGAATGTGATGTGCAGCTTTTTGAACACCTCAAGGAATCGAGCAAACTGCTTGTCTAGTTTACTTTTCTGAATACGCTGAGAAAAGGTGGAGGTGGAGTGATCTGTTCTTTTTCCTTTGCTTCTTTTCCTTCCTTCTGTTTCTCTGTTTCTTTTGGAATATCTTCAACAGTTTCCTTGATTCCAACATCTTTGTTGATTTCAGTACCACTTTTCAAAGTAATGGCTTGACATTGCTCCTTTCCTCGGTTCCTCGGATTTGGTTCTGTATTGCTGGGAAGATTTCCTGGTGGTCTGTAACTCTGAGCATTGGCCAGTTGTCCAATTTGATTCTCCAGTGCTTTGATGGAAGCAGATTGGCTTTGAAATATAGCATCATATGCTGCTTGTTACTTTTTGAACATCTCTGCAATCCAATCTTTCATTTCTGGGTCTTTTCCAAACTCCTGGCTTTTTTCTGTTGCTGGAATCCAGGTGGTGGATAGTTCTTTTGCCCTGAATTGTTGCTTCATGAGAAATTGGGATGATTCCTCCACCCTGGATTGTAGGTGTTGGAATATGCATTGTTCTCATGTCTGTTGAAATTGTTGACATAATTCACCGTTTCTTCAAGTTGATTTTGTTCTGGTGCTTCTCCATATGGTGAATTTGTGGTTCCAATGTTGTTTTGCATGCCGAGAGTCTCCATGAATTTGCATATTTGATCCAGTTTGGTACTGACTGCTGAATTGGCTCCAACTTCATAATTCCTGCAATTCGTTGAATCATGCTCCTTTCTGTTGGCCACAAGGAATTGTTGTTGGCCATTTCTTCGATTAGGTCCCAAGCTTGATCTTCTCCTTTTGCCATTAATGCTCCTCAGCAGCAGCATCAATTGTGGTTCTCATTATTCCAGAAAGTCCATTATAGAATGTTTGGACTTGAAGCCATTTTGGAATCTCATGGTGACGACATTTCCGGAGCAAATCTTTGTACCTTTCCCAAGCTTCGTAGAGAGTTTCAGATTCTTGTTGTACAAAGGATGTGATGTCATTCCTCAGCTTCCAGTTCTAGCTGGTGGAAAGTACTTTGCAAGAAATTTGGTGGCTAAAGTGTTCCAAGTTCTGATAGAACCTGCTGGAAGTGAATGTAGCCAAGCTTTAGCTCTGTCTTTCAAGGAGTATGGAAAAACACGCAGTCTCATTGCTTCTTCAGCTTCTCGGTTGTAATTGAAAGTGCCGCAAACTTCCAGGAGGTTGCTGATGTGGGTATTAGGATCTTCAGTTGCTTTTCCCCCAAATTGCACTGATTACTGAATCATCTGAACGCAAGTTTTAATGTCGCCTGCATTTGCTGGTAAAAGAGGAAGTACAATACATGAAATGAGGCCATCTACCACCGGAATGGTTCTGTCTCGAATGGGAATGGTTGTGCAATCTCCAAAGGTTCATGTTCCATGTTAACAATTGCTTTTGGCTTGTCGCCTTTCCCTTCTCAACTGTCTGATGGTTCTTTCAATTTCTGGGTCAAGTGGTCGTAGTTCAAAGCTTCTGGTTCGTCTCATTAAGATTCTGATAACCTGAAACACAATAAAACGAAAACAATAAGTAAAAAGAAAATTAGATACAAGTAACGGATCT